>JAREIK010001871.1:2236432-2836432 GCA_029783825.1 Sapria himalayana
ATGTGCCTGCATATATTATTTCTTACTTTATAAATCTATATCAATTATCAACAAAATTAATCACAGATTGACCAATCAATCAATAATACTATACATAAATGGTCAAATGTTATATTTAATATATGTAAACTTCTATATGTATACATTTTGTTAATTATATCAATTTTAACATTAGCATGCCCAATGCAATCTCCAAATATGTCATTTATAAGTTGGAAAACTAGTAATGACTGACTTTTAGCAATGCTAGATAATAAGTGTTATTCAATTTTAGGACAAATAATTCCCTTCCAACTGATTGAATCTATCTTATTTTTAACTATCATCGTGTCTAACTTCGTCTTATACTCTATTAAAAAACTACATATTGAATGATGAAGTTCATCATGAACCCAAGCATTATAGATGATAAGATTGCTTGTTATTTTGTCTTATTTTTCATTGGAAACTTAAACATTGCCTAATATTCATGTCCTTTTTATTTGACACAAAATGCAATAGCTTCGTTGAATTTTTTTAGTTCTGCCAAACATACATTATAATCATGGTCAAACTTAGTATATTCAATAGTATCAAGATAGTTTTAAATATTTTGCTTCCCCTTACTCCCATAATATTGTGCTAACCTAAAATACTACTAAAATTCTTTTTTAAGTGTCGATAACAATAAATATGATTTGTCATACCAAATATCCGTGGAACAACACACAAAAGAACTTGGCATCTATCAGATATAATTACATCTCTATCAATAACAACTTTATTTAAATTTTTAAAAAACCAAAGCTAATCATCAAAATTTTTTGAAGTCATCATCCAATTGCTAAAGGAAACATCAAATCATTAGCACCATATATTATAGCAGAGAAAAAGTCTCACCATATGAGTCACTCATATGTGATGAATCTATAGCAATAACAGACCAAAAACTCATAATAAAACCTTGAATATATATAAAATATACAATAAAAAGTTGGTCAAAATATCCACCTTTTGAATGAATAAACACAATGCTTCTTGAATCTATTTCAATAATGCACTAATACATCCATGTTAATAATTTATAGTAATTACAAGGAAGTCCAATTATATGTTCATTTGATTTATCATTGACATACCATGCTTGATGATAAGATAACTACAATCCATGTTGTCTAATAAAATTGTTACATATTTTTTTTGATGGGTATTTAAGAGTTAATTTGATAACATTGTCAATTAAAATAGAAGACCTATTAGGTCGAACAACATGCACAAATATATCAATATCCTCCAAAAAATAATTATACAAATTATGGAAAGTATGTACTTGAACAACATTAGAATTTCCTATCACACAACACATTATTTTCAAAGTACATTCATCAGTATTACATACCACAGACATCTTTTTTGAATAATTTTTATTAAAATTATATTTAAATCTTTCAACAATTGACATCAAATAAACATCTTGAAAATCACTTGTGCTAGAGAATGTTTGAACAACCTTCATAATGACATTATTATATCGAGATAACTCACATGCATAATAAATGTGATTGAACAAATCTTGATGAAAAACCAAATAAAGTTAATAATTTACAAATTGATCAGTGAGTTAGATTGTCTTTGTGTACATGCAATGGCACATACATTATCAACACGTGTTGAACTTTGAACCAATAACTAAGAATTACATATACATTAATTAAATAAGTCTCATTATAAATAATAATTAGTTATATATTAAAAATAATTAATGGTATAATAGTCATTGTAATATAAAAGATATTACCTTGACATGTGAAATATTTCAATTGCAGCAACAATTTTAGTCAAATGGATATGATAATTATCATCAAATCATATCATCTTCACCATAGATTCATCAGCTTCAAGCAAAAGCATACAAGAAGGATCAAATTTCACTATAGAGAAATATCAAAAGAATTTAACATTATGCTCATTTCAACACAAACTTGACTAACAAGTGAGTCTAATGCAATGTTTTGCTACACAACAATAAATTTGGTGTGCCCTCCTCTGTATTCATTTAATTTTCCATTACTCTTAATTAATTCTTCACCTTTATGAATGAAACAAAAAATATTTTCATCCATATCTTAAGATAAATTTATATTTTAATAAAATAATAATATATATTAGTGAAAACTTAGGTATCTATGTAATGTTTAAATGTATCAAATCTATCATGTGTATATACATACACAATAATGCATATAGTTAAATATTAAGGTGCATATATATATATATATATAGCCATTCATACTACTATATATATTTATATGTAGTGATGTATATGCAAATGTAGATCAATATACATGCATGTACATGTATACATAAGGCATATATATTTTTGTATATGCACACACACACACACAAAAGCACATACATGTCTTCTATAGTACACATGTATACACTAGTAAATACATGTATACTGCTATATATAAAAATATATAGAAACATATATGTATGTATATGTATATATACAATAGAATATATGCATATATAGTAGTTTATAAATGCATGTATATTTAGGCAACAATAATTTCACACACACACACACATAAATATATGCATGTGTACTACTTTACACATGTATCTACATGTAAATACATGTACATTTTTTGGATACAAATGTACATCAATATATGTATATATTATTGTACATGTGTTTAAATGTATATGTACATATATGTCTACTATATGTAAATATATAGTATAATATTTACATACATAACTACTATATATAAATAGATAGTATAATATAAACATATATGTCTACTATACATGTATATACATGTACATACATGTTCACTATATACATACATTATTGCAACTTTATTATGTTGTCCCAATTTATTAGTTAGAATGTATCCCAAAAGCTCATTGATGAGGATATTACATCAATAAAGATCCATAAGTAAACAATCATACAAGTAGTTATTGATCCCATATGAATTGTATTAGTAGTTTGGCTAACTAATAGTGAGACAACATGATTCTAGTAGAAAAGATAATTTAGGATTTTCTATGACTCTTAGATCATAGGGTTTTTCAACTTAATTTGTATGATACACATTCAAATAATTCAATTTATATTGGGCATAGATACAAAATGAATATTTGATAGTTATAAGACTATTCCTTTGTCCTAATGGTAAATGTGGTTATCACAATTGAGCTCATCTCAATGATGATCTCCTCACACTTATCCCATCAATACTTTACCACGAGGATAACAAATCATCTATGTTTGATTTTCATTCATAAGTCTATTATCTTTTAGATAACTCATCAATTGCCCTTGTTGCTTGCTTTATATATATATATATATATTCTCATTCTCTAGCCTAAGATATCATAAAGACCAAGAACTTATATAGTTTAAAAGTATGTATACATGTAGCTTCGTAAGTATCATACCCACATAATTAATATATATTTCTCTCAAATTTAACCAAATGGAACCAAATGAGTGAAAGCAATGGGTTGTCACCATCTGGTGAGCCACAACTACTCATGCATTTTCAATGAATTATCTATTTCTACCCTTCATAGTAATGTTGCAACTCTCACACTAAAGGTAAAACCCTTAAGATAATGTTCTATAAAATATCAACATCAATCAATAATCAATTCGTTTAAGATACAAACAATGGAATGATATGCAAAATTATTCATACTTTTTAGTTTCATGAGTACCATATTCATAATAATTAACATACCACAATTTTAGTATTTTTACATATAGGTTTGTCTTTTGCATTAGGTCTAAAGGGTTGGTTCTCTCTTTCTATTGTATGCATGAGTGAGACTTATGGTTTACTTGTCACCATCCACTATGATAACATGCACACACCCACCAATAATCAAACTCTAATTCAAGTTCCATTTAATCATTATTTTTATTAATTTCAATTCTACAACATAAATCAAACTTATCTATTAATCATAAAATATTCATACATTATATAAATCATCATTATACAAATCCTAGACCTTAATTGAGTCTAGCATTGAGAAGAGATTTATATGATCTATAAGAGAATAATTTTCATGAATCTCAAGTTTCCAATGATATTCTTAATGAGAATATATGATACAAACTCTAATCTCATGCTATTTTAATTTATTTCCTAAATTCACCCTAGAGAGGTCGAGTTTGAGAGAGTTGTTCCCCCCAACATTAATGTTTAGTTTTTATCTTACATCCCTTATTTTATCTTGGATCCCCTAGAGAGTATGAAAATTTCCTCCTAGGTATGTTGGTTTCTTTGATTTTGGTCTAGAAGTGTGGAGGAGAAGAAGTCAAATTTAATATTTTTTGTCTTTCCTCCTCTTTTTTTATACTTCATAAATATGATACTTATCCAAGTTGGAAGTCCTGGCTTTGAGAATATTCAGCGACTTTGACCGACCTTTATCTTTTGAGCTCTATTTCATGGCTCTTGGAAGTGTCCATGACTTTTGAATGCCCCGAAACCCATTTTGTGACACAAATTTAGGGTACTAGAAAGTGTCTGCAACTTATGCATTTTGAATCTATAATACAAAGTCATGGAATTATGAAATAATCATGACTTTGGTCTTTATTTTTCATCAAATAATCATATTACTAGGAATGAATATAACTTTGGCATTGGTCTTTCTTGTGCATCAAATGGTCATGATGCTGAAAATAGGTGGGGGTCTACATTGGTCTTTCGTGTGAATCAAATGGTCATGACACAAGGAATTGTCATGAATTAAGCATTAGTCTTTCTTGTGCATCAAATGGAAACAACGTCAATGCTAGTAATGGCCAAAGCTTCTATCGTTGTCTTTCTTGTGTATCAAATGGTCATGATACTAAAAGATGGTTATGTCTTTGGCAATTAGCTTGTACATCCTAGTCACAAATTTAATTTTTATCGAGGGCAAAGTAATGATTTTAGAAGTGACCATGCTCGAGTGATATCTTCTATAATATTATATATCAAAAATTTATGATTTTGAATAATTATCATAGCTTTGACATGAGTAGCTTTCACTCTATAATTTTTTATATATCAAAGGTCATTACTTTGTGAGAAGGTCATGACTTTGATTTGAGAATATAAAGCTTTGGTAAAAAGAAAATTACAAAACTAAGAAGTGACCTCAACTTATAATACCATTGAAATAGATTTGACTCTAAGATAATATCATAGCCAAAAATAAAGTATTGCATAATTGAATAATTATATTAATGAGATGATAGAGTCATGACATACAAATATTATCATGACTCAGTATTATAGAGTTTCAGCAAGAAAAATATTGAAATTACTTGATCAACGATAGATGAAAAAGTCAATAATTATCCTAAAAATATAATGATTTCATGACTACTCATCAAAATCTACCAAAACTTCAAAATTATGAAATATATCTAATTATATCCCATTTACATGCTTATATAATGATTTCATGACTTAGCATCATATAATATCACCAGAAATAAAAAAGAATATTTGGTATTTTACATATCGAACAAATTAACATACAAAAATTGTTTATCCCCAAGCAACAACTTTCTACTCAATAAAAATTTCTTTTTCATCATCACAATTGATTATAGTACCATAATATGGAAATAAACAAAAAAGTACAATTCAATGAGTTAAGAGAGGTTGGTGATATGATTCTTCAGGATCAAACTTTATAAAAAGAGAATTGCTTTAGATTTCTCAAGTGGTGGCATATAAGTGGATGGTCTCTCTAAATCTCTCTTCTGTATATTTATCTAATCTAATATGTTCACCAAAAAGTCACATAATACATCAAATATTTGCTCAATGTAGTTTAGTGCACCCTCAAAGGATCCTAATGTAAAATATAAGTCCTTTTTGATATGTATTACATTTTCTGAATTCCTCTATCCACTATTTTTCCTGATATTGTATGCCATTTCCATCAATTTTATCTTTTTTAACCACCATTTTATTTCAATCAAAGTTGGCAACCTCGTACAATCTTCCAAATGATTGAAGAATTCTCATTAATTTGATCTCCACTCATTTTATCATCTCTTCCAAAAATTTGTAGATCTTATCTCCAAACTTTTCTTGGGTTGTGATAAATAATATCTCTTTATGTTTGAGATGGATTTCCCATACTTTATCTTATTTTACAGCTTTCTCCACTACATCTATATGTAAGGTTCATATCCCATTTTGCACGAATTCCTTAGTTTTTTTTTAATATCCCACTACATATTTTTCAAAATATGAAAACTATCACTAAATATTCCTTCTTGTGTAGCTAGAGAATGCTCCTTGTAGACACTCTCTTCTTCTCTCCATGCTCCATGCCTTGTATGTCAGCTCATGTGATGAACAATCAATCTTCTCAAATTTTTGTCAGTTCTTCCACCTTCTAGAATCATCTTTTTTCCTTTTATATTTTTAAAGTCTCCTTTTAATGTCTGATAATGTTAGGGAGATACTATTTGATACATTGCATCAACTTGTTCATCCATGAGAACTTGCTCAGTTAGACATAATAAAGTAATAAGGGAAGTATACATTATTTGGCCAAAAAATTTATCCTCAAGAAAATAAAAAATTAACTTCTTTAAAATCTTTTCAATATCAAAACTATAACCAACTAGGATGATATATAACAATATCACTCTTTCCTAAATAATTAATGAGACATGCAGCATTGATAATATAAATGGGTATATAAAATACAACAACTTTACTCACCTCCATGATTTTTCCATGCTTCAGGTATCCATTTGCATTATACGACACCATGCTCTTTTCTCCATTTCCATATGTCAACATGATAGTGATCGCTAGAAAACCATGTCGTCTTTTGAGAAATTTGAAAGCAATAATATCTTTAGTTCCTTGTAGTCCAAGAAATTCATTTATTTTCTTTCTATCAAAGCACGCCCATACCTTTAACATAGCATACTTTACCTCACCTATCCTATAAATGAGCATATAATTGTTTCACAATGGAAGCATTATCATGATTTTTATATGTATAAAATAATAACAAATTAATCTTCTCTATAATGTCTCCAAAATGAGGAATGAATTTTTTGAATCAACTTTCTATGATAAAGATTTTCATTGCTAGAACCGAGTTCATCCATTATTACCCTAACTATATAAAAAAATTACCATGATGTTGTGAATTGTTACCCCATCTAATTTTATCAATTAGGTGATACCCCAAAATCTTTTTAACCAGTGTATCTCACCAATAGTGATATATAAGTCCACGAGTCATACAAGTAATAAAGAAGACTTTCAACAAGATATCAATCCCATAGGGTTTGTATCAGAAGTTTGGTCATTCAATGGTGAGAACTCATTTTTAGTAAATAGATATTTGGATTATGAAATAATCTTAGATCCATAGTTTATTCATTTAATCCACGTGATATATATTTAAGTTAGTTCAACTTATATTATGTTTGGACATAAAATACAAGTTGAGGTGTTATGTAATGACTCCTTGCCCTGATGACGGACAAGGTGGTTATCACCATTGAGCATATCCATATGATGGTCTCTTCATAGTTATCTCTTTGATACAATACTACCAGGACAATAAATTATCTCAGCTTAAGGGTATTCATAATATCATACCTTTTTGGTAACTTTGTCAACTTTCCTTGATGATTGTTTCATATGCTCACTCTTATTTTCTAGTCTTAGGTATCATAAAGACTAAAGATTGATATAGTTCATAAACATATACACTTTCATCTTTATAAGTACTATACTCACATAACTAACATATACTTCCTTTAAGTTTAACCTGTGGAAATCATATGAGCAAAATTAACTCATAAAGGTTGTTACCACCTTACGAGTCATAATATACTCATGCATGTCAAGATGATTTCTTGTCACCATCCTCCTCGGTGATGATATGACTCTCATACTAAAGGTGAACTCTGTAGGAAAATATTTTATATAACTTCCATCTCAATCAAGAACTAGTTCTTTTAAGACATATAAAATAGATTGACATGTAGACACATTTACAAGTTTGGCTATTTAAGTGTCATACTTTTGACAATTCGCATACCCAAAATTTGGGTTTAACATATAGATTTACCTCATGTATCATAGTCAAAAAAGTTATCACTTCTTTTCTATCATATGTGTAAGTGAGCATCATGGTTTACTTATCATCATCTATCATGACAATCTAGCTTAAACCTGCCAATAATCAAAACACTAGTTCAAGTTCTATTTAATAACTTATTCATTAATATCTATAAAATAAAATAAATCAAACACATTCATTAATAAATAAAAACCAATTTTATATTAAATATTAGTTTACAAAAACCATAGGTCACATGCTATTTTAATAAAAAATTTTTGAATCTATCTTAGACATGGAGGTTTGAGAGTTACAATTGCAACCTCAACTCTAGGGATTATAATTAATCTTGTCTTTTTCTTACTTGTGGAACCCCTAGAACGTGTACAATTTATCCTAGGATTTGGTAGTTACACTGTGACCTTGCTTGTTGCATGGAGGGAGAGGAAGAAAAAATGAGAGATTCTCAATGAATTTCTCTATCTTACTCTATTATACTTGGGAAACTCTACATTACTATAAGTAGGAAGTCATAGCTTTCTAAAGAAAGTCTCAACTTCGACCTTCATCTCTTAAACTTGAGATCATGATTCTAGAGAATAAACATGACTCTTGACTGCATCCTAATCTTCTTTAACACAAAGTTATAGTAATAGCAAAGACCATGACCATGACTTAGGCCTAATGTCTCTATAACATAAAGCCACAACACTATGAATTTTTTATGGCTTCTTGTATTTGTCTTCTAGTCTTTAATAAAGGATTGATGCTAGGAAATGACCAAAGTGTAGTGAAAGGTTTCTCATATTATTATATGGCTATGATACTATGAAAAAAACAAACTTTGGCATTGGGCTTTCAAGATTATAATATAGTCATGACACTGAGAAATAGTTATGTTACTAAGAAGGTCTATCTTGTGTATAATGTGGCTATGGTGTTGGAAAATGACCATGACAAAAAAATTTCTCTTCATATGTGTCAATTGTCTGCATCACTATGGGTGGCCATGACACTAGCCTTCACTTCTCTCATCTACTATATTATCATGGTACTACAAGGATGTCATGACACTAGTAATTAGTAAAGTGTAAATATCTTAGCTTTGCCTTTTTTTTTTGAGAAAAAGAGTCATGACCTTAGAAAATAGCCATACTCTAGCAATATCTTCTCTAAATTTTAGTGTTTAAAAAGTCATGATATTAAATAATTGCCACAACTTTGGCCGAAGTAGTTTTGGATCTATAATTTTCTATAATCAAAAGTTATGACTACATTAAAAGGTAATGACTATGATTTGAGACTATCAAGTCATATTAAAGATAAAGTCATAGTGCTAGGAAAGGGTTATGACCTTTAGCACTTGTATGGTACTTGATTTTTGTGATATTGAATTAATATCATAGTCATGTTTAGATTTTAGCAGATAATTATAGTTGTGACTCTATGATAATATCAAAGTAACTAAGCATGTATCACACAATGAAAAGATTATGCTAACGTATTAGTTGGGTCATGACATACAAAGATTGTAATAATATTTTAGGTAGAGTTTTGACTAAAAATCAATGCTGAAACTTCACAAGACTCCATGTTTTATCCACTTAGTTAAATACCTCAAAATCTTATTAATTTTGTGACTATATATCAAAACTTACCAAAACTAGAAAATTATGAAATCAATCCATTATTTCTTTCATTACATGCCTACATATTATTATAAAGTATCAAAATACCTATTAATGTTTAGTAGTTAGAACACTAAATAATTTGCACACTAAAATAATTACTCATCCCCAAGCAATAATTGTTTCCACCCTTAGAACATAAAAAAACAAGAATCCAATATCTCAATTCCATTCCACAAAATGATACATCATCATAATATAAGTATAAACAACAAAAATACAAATCAAGACAGAGAAGGAGATTACTAGTATGATTTCATTTTAGGAACATACTTTTGGAGGTGAAATCTGACTTCAAGTGCTCAGATAGTGGTATAAAAGTGGATTACCTTTTTGAATCTCCCTTCTATGTAGCTGACCCATCTTATATGTTTTTCAAAATATCATAAAGAACATATAGTCTTCAATTGATCATTTAGTGTATTTTCAAAATATCTCATCACAAAATAATAAATCTATTTGATTTGCACTATACTTTTCTATTTTATTTATCCACTAACACTCTCAAAATGTTATTTCATTCCCATTCAAGTTATTACTTAGCACTATTTCTCTTTTATAATCATCTAAGATGGCCTCTTGTAGTATTCCAAATGATTAAGTACTTTCTATCAATCCAATATTCATGCATCTCTTTCTTTTCTCCAAGAGTTAATAGAATAGATCTTCAAACTTTTATTGCATTGCGATAAAATCCATCTTTTTTTTTGGAGTTAATTTTTTCACATCACATTATATTTTCCAACTTCTTCCGCTACTCCTATGTGTAAGGAATAAATATTATTTTCAAATCTTTCTTGATTCGCTTGCAGCTTTGGTGCATATTTTTAATAATATGCAAATTATCCACAAACATATCATCACGTGTAGCTAAGGAATACTTATTATAAGCTAGCTCATCTTCTCATATTCCTACCATTCTTTTCATCTCTTGTGTATCAATTTATATGAAGAATGTGTCTCCTTCCAAAATTTTGGATAGTCCTTCTTCTTCAAGCATTGACTACTTTCATTTTTTATCTCATTTAATTTGCCTCTTTATGCATGACAATGTTAGGGGGACAACATCATATCAAAATCTCCACCATATCAAAATGATACCTAATGAGGATGTCATATAGAAAAATCACTCTTATCGAAATAATCATAGAAATATATAGATTTGATAATATAAATAAACATATAAAATATAATCAAATTTTACTCATCCATAAGTTCTCTACTCATCAAATATCCATATGCATTTTTTGACATCACTCTTCACATTCTCTTTCCATTTATCAATAATTTAGCGATAGCTAAAAAATTCAATTGCTTGTGGAGGGACATAAGTTCCATGCTATCTTAAGCGCCTAGGAATCCAAGTAACTTATTAATGATTACATTATCAAAGGAAACTCAAATATCTATATCATAATATGTCTTATACTGCTTATCCTCCAAATTTACATAGAACTCATTCATAACTGAGGCATTCCCGTATTCTCTATGCATACAAAATAATATCTAATTTTACTTTTTAATAATATTTCTAAAGTATAAAATGAATTCATTAAATCTACTCTCTCCAATAAACTTTTTTTTGGACAGCATGGAATCCATCCATCTCTATTGAATTTTTATAATAAATGTTATCATGAGCATCATGAGTTTGGATGATATTTCTATGACACTAAGATTCTAGCTTTTCTCTTTCTCCTTTGGCATATTTCCATGATATTCTTTTTTGATGATCTTCTCCATTTCATTATCAAATCAACAAATTGAGATGATTTAAAGTGAATAGTCACGACATTGATATAAAATTAGAAATGTTTGTGGAGGGGATTAGAAAGTTATGCATTTATAGTCAAGACTTGATAATTTAAACTCATGAATTTATGAGTTTATTTTTTTTCTATAAATAAAATGTCATGGTGATATGAAAACTAGATCCTTCAAAGTCATTGATTTTAATAAAGGCCATGACTTTTCCCTATAACCTTTATAATACTTTTCCTTCTGTAACATAAAAGTTAGGCTTTGAAAAACTGCCATAATTTTGTCATAAAGCTTCTATGATATTTTTCTTTTTGTATCTCTTAATTAGTTGCTCTAAAAAATATCAGTACTTTGTCATGTAGCTTATGGTAGGCCATTTCTTTCTATAACATCAAATTCATCACTAAGAAAAATTATCTTGAATTTGGGCAAAAAAAATTTAGAATTATAGCTAACTTGAATTTGCTATTTTCTTTGTGTGTAGGGGGAGGGGAGGGGTGTAGAGTGAAATATGTATAGGTAACATTTATTCTAACAACAATCACACTTAATCAAATAGGCAGCACAAAAAAAATTTTATTGTGTTGTCTTCCAATTAATGCTATATTTAATATCTATAACTAGATTTTCCAAACATTTTTTCTTTCAATAGAGATTCTAGTGTCTACGCTAGCTTCTTAGTATATTGTATTACCTCTTTCTATCTTATACTTCAGGTATCAAATGTGGATACTAAATGAATGATTTTCTTAGTTACCTCGTCCTAGAGGTGTGAAACGGGCCATGCCATGCATGCATGACCTAGTTTTTCTTGGTCCGATCAGGCCACCATGCCATGCTGTACATGACACGGTTAAAATCTCATACCTTGCTAGGCACGACACGATGCACATTCCATCAGCCTAGCACGACATGGTGGGTATGATCGTGTCAACCTTGCTATGCATAAAAATAAAATGACATGTGGCCGACCAATAAAATTGGCCACGTGGCCATTTTTTTTAAAAAGGACTGCCCCATGATTGGGTAGTTGAATTAAAAAAAATAAAACATAACTACCTGGGTGACTACCCAATGTGAAACCTATTGGACAGTCACCCATGCTGATTTACCATGCTATTGGGCAAGACACATGGATTATGCCTAGCCCAACACAAGGCATGCTTCGTGCAAGCCCAGGACAGCATGAACCATGCCAAGGGGCAGCCCGGCTTGACCTGAGACATAGTTCCAGATCATGCCATGCTAGGCCCGACACTACTAAACTAGGCTAGGCCCAGGGTCATGCCTAGCAGCCTAGGCCACCCGACACACTTGACACCCCTACTTCATCCACAAAAATAGCTTGGGTGCAGCTCCTCTTATTTGTTTTTACCCTAGCTTTGATATTATAAAATATCTTGGTTTTTTCATCTATTTGTTCATACTCCACAAGTTTCTCCAATCCAGCCACCAAAACTTCATGGTTCACTTTCTCTATTTTTTTCTTGATTAATTGATGCTAAATCTTCAATTTTTTCTTTAAGATTTTCTACCATAAATATCTTCATTTATCCATGGAGATTTAATCACATATTTTATCTTCTTATTCTTGAAAAATAAAAGCCATTTCCCTAATTTCCTCTTCTATATTATCTACCACAAATACCTTGGTTTTAGCCAAAGATATTTTATCACGCACTTCATTTTCTTCTTCTTGCATAATTGAGACTGTATCATCAATTTTCTCTTCAAGATTTTAAACCATAATAATTTTCATATTAGTTACAATGATGTATGAGACAACACTTTCATGAAACTTAACCCAATCCATAACTTTATATTTCTTCTTTAGTTTTCTTAACTTTTCTTCCTCAGTAGCATTGAATATTTTCAATTCTTTTAGCATTTCTTCAATCTCAACTGAAAAATGATCGAGATTTATTAAATGTTCCCTCCTCATGACTTCCATATACCTAGTCTACATAGATGTGGCATAGTGAATGGATTCTCATATTATTATATGGCTATGATGTTGTGAAAAAAACATGACATTGGCATTAGTCCTTCTATATTATTATATGACCATGTCTCTGGGAAATAGCAATGACACTAAGAATGTCTATCTTGTTTATCATATGGCTAGGGTGCTAAGAAATGACCATGACAAAATCTATTGTCATGGTTTTGTCTCAAGTATCTGCAACACTACGAGTGGCTACAATAATAGCCTTCACTTATCTCCTATATCATATTGTCATGGTATTGTAATGATACTACAATACTAATAATCAACTCAAGTTTAAAATTCATGATCTTGTCTTTCTTTGAGGATAAGTGTTGTGGTCTTTGGAAAAAGTCATACTTGAGTAATATTCTTTGTAATTTTTAGTGTCACAAAAGTTACAGCTCTAAATAATTATCATGGTTTTGACCTTAATAGTTTTGGCGCTGTAATTTTCTACAATTAAAAAGTTGTGGCTTTATACAAAAGTTATAACTTTAACTCAAGACTACCAAGCCATATTAAAGATAAAGATAGTGCTAAGACATAATCATGACCTTTAGAATTAGTAGGGTACTTGGTTGCTATGATATATAATTAATTTTTTTATTACATTTTAATTTTATAAGATAAGTATGACTGTGACTATATAATAATATCACAACTAATAAAAATATGTTACATAGTTGAAGGATTGTGCTAACGAGTTGGCATGGTCATGATATACAAATATTTCTGTAACCTTTTTGATAGAACTTCTCAGCTAAGAATGGATGCGAAAATTTCTCATGACTCCATGTTCTACCCCTTAGTTAAATATCTTTAAAACTCTATCAATTTCTTGAAAATTCATCAAATCTCGCTAAAATACCAAAATCATAAAATTAATTCATAATTTTTCCTATTCCATGCCTACACATCATATTTAAGTACCAAAAATACATATGAATGTTTGATAGTTTGAAAACTGAACAATAAGAAACACAACTTCAAGTAGAATTTCCATAGATTAGGCATTTGTCATTTCTCTTTTTCCTTACAACTCATTGCTCTAAGTATTTTCTTTAAGGTGCTTCTCCATTACATCATTGAATTAATGAGATTGGTAGATTTAGGGTCAATTCTTCATGGCATTGAGAGGGAAATTAAATATTGTTGAGAGATTTTTAGGGATAGGTAATAATATTCATGACCTAATTAATGAAAGTCATGATTTTGTGAGGCTCACTTTTTTTCTTTTATTAAAAAGTAGTGGCATTGTATCAAACTATTACATTAAAGTCATGGTTTTGAATCATGGCCACAACTTTTCCAATTGGTTTCTAACATTACTCTTATTTCTATATTACCAAAGTCACAATGCTAGGTACTAGTAAAGTGATGCTTATTTTATACAAAACAACTTCATCTTGTGAAAAAAAAAACTTTTGGGTTTCCTTCCAAGCAGTAATATATTTAATGTCTATAGCTAGACCATTGGTTACTTATCTTCTCCATTAAAAATCTCTAGTTTCTTAGCTAACTTTTCCATATAATATTTGAAATCTTTCATTCTTGTACTTTAGGTATTAGTCATTGATGTTGGATAAATAATCATCTCAATGATATCATCTACAAGGATTGTTGGGATAGACCACCTCTTCTTTATATTTGTTCTGCCATGATATGGTGAAATATCATGACATTTTCAATTTTTTATCCTTGGTTCTCCTCATCAAATTCCTCCATATTAGTCACTAGAACTTTATCATTTTTACACCTTCTTATATAACCAAGACTGTATATTCAATTGCTTCTTCCTTGTTCTCAACTTCAATGATCTTTTTATTAGCCACTAAAACTTCTATTTCTATACATTCATCATACTTTTTGACTTCCTCAACTTTTTCTGTATCGACCACTAAAATTTCAGATGCAACATTTTCATTAAACATACCCCATTTACTTTCTTCATCACTCTTCTCCCAATTGTCTCAACTACTCTTCATTTGTCTTCTCAAATCTTTTAGTTGTTAGGTAAATATATCATTACATGAAGCTTTAAGGATTGGATAGAAATTATTGAATGTGCTCCTTTCATGACTTCAAGATCTCAAATTTTTATAACTTGTTGGTGGTTGATAATAGGATTTTGCTTATGATGCAATATGAAATAGAAGTCATTTCTCAATGAATAATAGGTCCATCATATTGATAGTTTTAGTTATTCTCTCTCATTCTCATCTCATTTCATTCCCAATGTTAATCAACATCATTTTTTAACTCCTTTAAAGATATATTGAGATTCTCTTTGAATGATTAGTAGTACATGATCTTTTGATTTATTATTTTCTAGGTCCCAAGGTGCTAGATCATTTTGGAAAATTTACTCTATTGATTGGTGAGAAAAAAAAATTTGAATAAACATGGTAAAAAACACAATAATTATACAATTAAACAAGATAATAAAATAAGTTATTAGATTTGGAAAATTTATTAAAATATTGCTAACAAAATTAGTAAAAAATAATTTTCATTTCTCAATGATAATTATGTCAACTTATTTTGACTAACCAAATTAAATAATCCTAGTAATAATACCAAACACTTACTACAACTAATCAAATTTTATTTGTTAGATAGTATCTCACAAATTTATTAATGAGGGTATTTCATTAATAAAGATTTTAAAATACATGAGTTGTACTAGTATAGAGGACTTTAATCTAGATATCAATCTCATAGAAATTGTATCAGATATTTGATTAACTATTAGTGAGACAACAAAATTCTAGTCAAAATGATAGTTCAAGATTTTGAAATGACTTTTAGATCTCTGGGTTTGCCAACTTGATTCGTATGATGCCTATTCAAATAATTTAATTTATATTATGTATGGACATAGAATGATAGTTAGATAGCTGTTCGAATGCCCCTTTATCCTAAAGGCATATATGGTGATTATCAACATTGAGCTCATCTCATTGATGGTCTCTTTCTATCTATCCCCTCGTTACTTTACTATTAAGATAATAAATCATCTCTGCTCAAGGATTAACTATCAATGATGATTACTTTGTTTGTATACTTTTATTCTTTGACCTCATGTGCCATTAAGACCAAAAACTAATGTGGTTTAAAAGTATTTTACTTTTGGCTTCGTAGTATCATACTTATTCAATTAACATAAATTTTTTTCAAATCTCATGTGTGAGAACCACATGAGTAAAAGTAACTCAAAGGATTATCACTACTTAGTGAGTCATAACTCTCTTGCATATTCTATGGATTACCTATCATCGTCCTATAGAGTGATAATCCAACTCACACACTAAAGGTGAAATCCTTAAAAGAACATTATATAAAAGGTCAACATCAAGTAAGAATCAATTCTTTTATGACATGCACAGTGAAGTATCATATAAAATCATTTATGTTTTCGACTTCATGAGCATCATATTCACAATAATTAATATATCTTAATTTCATGTTTTTACTTATAGGTTTGTTTCATGCATAGTGGTTGGGGCACGACAATATGCATAAACTAACTAATAGTCAAATATTAATTCAAGTTCTATTTAATCACCATTTTCCTCAATTTTCATTCCATAATATAAATTAAACACATTCATTAATCATAAAATATTAAAACATCACATAAATTATCATTACACAAACCATAGACCTCAATTCAATATGACATTAGGGAAAGATTCATATGAACTATAAGATAAGATGTTATATTTATTTCCCAAATTCATCCTAGATAGGGGAGGGGTTTGAGAGTGATACCTCCCAGCTCTAGGATTTATCTTTTATCTTGTATTCCTTGCTTGCTCATGGATTCGTTAAGGAGTCCAACATTTTCTTCCTAGGGTTGTTATGCTTTGATATTGGTCCATAAGAGTAGAGAAGAACAAGTCAAATTCAACATTTTTTGTCTCACCCCATCTTTTTGCTTTTATACTTCATAAATTTGACACTCATCCAAGTAGAAAGTCATAGCTTTATGAAGAAGTTATAACTTTGGCCTTTATGACCATGATTTTGAAATGTCTCAAATCTTTCTATGACATAAAATTATGATACTATGAAATATCATTGACTTGTACATGTTGATATTGTAACTTAAAGTCATAGATTTATGAAATGATCATAGATTTAGTCTTTCTTTTGCTTCAAATAATCTCGGCACTAGGAATCGCTGTGACTTTAGCCTTAGTCTTTCTTGTACATCAAATGGTCATGACTCTAAGATTGGTTATGACTTTTATCTTAGTCTTACTTGCCCATCAAATGGTTGTGAAACTTGGAATGGTTGCAAATTTGACCTTGGTCTTTTTTGTATATCAATTAGTCATGGTGTTGAGAAGTAGCTGCAACTTTGATAATTAGCCTATACATCTTAAGTAGTGGCTTTGGCTTCTCTTGAGGGCAAGAGTCATGACCTTGGATGTGGTCATGCACGAATAATATATTATGTAATATTATGTGTCCAAAAATTATGACATTGGATGATTAACATAACTTTGACCTGAGAAGTTTTGGTTATGTAATTTTTTGTATTCTAAAATCCATAACTTTGGGAAATTCTTGTGGTTTTAACTTGATACAAAATCCCAGTGTAGAGAAAAATATGATGCTGGAAAGTGGCCATAACTTTTAGTACTAGTAGAGTAGTTGATTATTACGATGTAAAATTAATATTGTAGCTATTTAATTATTATGAGATAAATATGGTTGTGACTCCAATATAATATTACAACAACAAAAACGTATTATATAGTTGAGTGATCATGCTAACTGGGTGGTAACGTCGTGATATATAAATATTGTAATGATTAAATATGTAGATTTCTGACCAAGAATAACTTTTGAAACTACTTGATTAACCACACATCACAAATTCAACAATTACCTCCCAAAATATAATGATTTCATAATTATGTATCAAAATCAACCAAAATGCTAAAGTCATAAAATCAATCTAATTATCGCTTGTTTATTTGCATACATATCATCTAATATTATCCTAAAAACAAAAAGAATGTTCGATAATTTACACACTAAACATAAATACAATTTTATATATAATAGGCTACATGCATTTACATTGGTTTATATATACATATCTTTATATAGACAATAGCGTATAAGTATACATAAACATTTATACAGCTTTATATATACACAAAGTACATACCTATGTACTAATAGTACATATGTATGTATATATATAGTACTAAATATGTCTGCATTTACATACACTTTTAGATTGATGTCCTAATAAATGTGTAAAAAAATATATGGATACCTAAAACTATCTATGTACATGTAAATACATGTGTATATATATATAATACAATATATTCAAATATAATATATACATGCATACCTATTCCATTTAATAGACAAGAGGATATCAGTATATATAGGCATATATACTAATTTAGATTTATACAAATACATACATGTATACTATAGTATACATGTGTATGTGTATACAACACAATATATATATATATATTTTATTGTATATATATACAGTTAAAATTATCCATATGTAGATATATAAATGAGTTTTGTATGGAAATAATCTGTTTGAAATAAAAAATCTAAAAAATAATGTGTGTTTCAAAAATATGTCCAAACTAGTGCGTCTAAAAATAGCATGACAATGATCATCATTGTGAACGGCGGCCATTGCCATGCTGTTGAATTTTAAAAATTAGAGGCCATCATTGTGAAAGCCGGCTATTGAATTTTATAAATTTTCAAATGTCAACATTAGGAATTACGACTATTTAATTAAACCAATGACCATCATTCTCAATGCCGGTCTATGATATTTAAAAATTTTCAAATGCAAGCATTGGGAATGACAAATATTTAATTAAACCAAGATCATCATTCTCAATGCCAGCTATTGAATTTTAAAAATTTTAATATGCCGGCATTAGGAGCGACGGCTATTTTATTAAACTAATGGTTGTCATTCTCAACGCCGACTATTGAACAATCTCTTTCCCAGTTTTTATATTCTCCATTTTATTTTAACTCTCACGTTTCTTCAACAATTTGTTCCACCAGAACATCCTCTCCACCATACCTTACAGCTAGAGGTGTCAAATGGGCCATGCCAGGCTGGCCCGACATAGTTTAAGGCTGCTCAATCATGCTGCTGTGTCATGGCTAGGCACTGCACGGTTACTATACCATGGTGTGCCACTCATGGCCTAGCATAGTTTCTTTAGGCCAAGCCCGACACGATTCATCGGCACGGTTAGTTTTTTACCGTGTAGGGTTAGGCTCGTACTAGCCAGAACAAGCCCGTACGAGCTGTTTTAAAAAGGGTGGTTTTTGTTTGTTTATAATATTTATGTAATTATAAAATATAAATTAAATAATATTTAAAAATATTTTAATTGTAAATTATGAATATTTGAATAGTTATAAAGTTTATTTTTTTATGTTATTTGTTTTAATTATGTATTAATTAGATTAATAGATTATAATTTATTAAAATTAAATTTTAAAATTTTTAATGAAATTCTTAAACTCAAAAATAAAATAAACACAAAATTTCTTTAAGAAAAATTACAAAACCACAAAGCCAAACGCCTAAACCAAAGAAAATACAATGTAAATAAAAATGAGTACAAAACATCGAAATTAAAAATCGAAATCAAGCATAACTCATTAGCATTAGCATAACTGTAACATAAGTGTCACTGTCGGCGTGTTGTAATCCCATAATCATCAACCATCATGCATCAAGTGGCAACCCCATTAATCTTCCATCGGTGTATCATTATCATTATCTACCTCAACATTAAAATCACTATTATATGGATCATCATCAGCAATCAACTCCTCCGCTTTCGCTGTAGTCCCTATCCCAGCATGATCCTGGATGCTAAACCTTGAATCATCCTAATCTTTCATACATGCTAAAGCCTCAATAATATCTAGACGTAATCTCGATCTCCTATCCGAAATCACATTCACTACAATAGAAAAAGTAGACTCCGATGTTGCTCTTGACACCGGAGGAGTCAGTAGATCTCGTGCAATCATAAATAGTACGGGAGGGACGGACTCATATGATTTCTACCACTGTAATATATCAAGATTCTCAGTATTATAATGTGATAGGATTAAGCAATAATCTGTATCTAAGTACCGAGAATGCTCGCTCCTATTCGACGGTCCACCCCCTTGTTTCTCTCTAGCTAACTAAATGGAAAAATCATCATCTCTGAATATGGTATCCATGTCTGTACTCGCAGTCTCACTATCACCACCACCATACCTAGTATCTTCGATATGTGAAAAGGTCAGTCAACTTATCATGAATGAACCCTTCAGGTGGGTCTTCCAGGTTCATGCACGAGGAAATATAAGTCAAAATATTATCTACCCCTTCTACCTTAACCCTAGGGTTCATGCATGTAGTGAGACAATAAAGAGATGGAATGATGACTAGTACTTTAAGTATTTGGTTTCCATCTCTGCAACCATATGGCTAAGTGTCGTGTCAGCTCGATACTTCCTAAACATAATACTAATGTTACATGTGCACATGAGTGCAATACAAGTCGTGAGAGTATAAACTGACGAACACATGTAAGTCGTGTCATAAAAAATCTCCAAGAATTTTATTTATGAAATTCTTGTAGCCCAGTCAGTACCGTCAATAAAAAGTTCGACACTCTTACTATTGATGTAGTTGGATATCACGTGTTCGTATCCAACACATGACTCCAACATCAGGTACGTGTAATTCCAATGGTGTTTCACATCTGATTGAAATTTCTTTTTCTTAAGATTCACAGAAAAAATATAAACTATCGAACTCATGTTGTCTGCGAGGTGTGCGAATATATTTTAATGAATTACGTATGTTTTGCAAAGTGGGGAAACACACCTTCATCCTCGCTTGTACAATCAAGTTACTCACGTGACACAAGTATCTGACGTGAAAAATCTCTCCTAATGATGCATCTCAAATATTCCTAACAAACATGGTAATAGCTACTCCATTATTAAATGCATTAATGAATGTGATAATAACAATTTTATTTTGAATTTTATATTCTCTAAAGATCTTTATCATACACTCAAAAATGGCCGGACCATCATGAGAATGGAGAATCTCAGAAAATCCTAATATTTTTTTATTCATAGCCATTTAGAATCTACATAGTGGGCGGTGAGACATGCATAAGATGAATCATCGTGACTAGTCCAAATATCGGACGTCACGGATATCACTCTACTACATGCCATAAATTCATTAATTATTATTTATTTTTCTAACTTATAAAATCTTAGTATGTTGTTTCTAGATGTGGACCTATGAATCCTATGATAAGTAAGCTGAAAATATGTCTACATGATGCTCACTATCCTTTGATCTTCTAAAAATCTGATCAGAAGACTCATCAAGGTGATACGTTTGGCCATGCCTTCCCTACCCAACTCGCTATGGTATATGAAGGAGATAAACTTTGAGACTGAACTGGATCCAGCCTCAAAAAGTGCACTACTAAGTTGGGTTTGCCTAGGATCTACTGCACCATGTTTTTTGATGCATAT
Source organism: Sapria himalayana (assembly GCA_029783825.1). Classification (NCBI taxonomy): domain Eukaryota; kingdom Viridiplantae; phylum Streptophyta; class Magnoliopsida; order Malpighiales; family Rafflesiaceae; genus Sapria; species Sapria himalayana. The sequence continues at coordinate 2,258,543 of JAREIK010001871.1, forward strand.
TTCAGCATGCCTCTTATGGTGCCCAGTCCCAAATGCCTCTAAAGGTGCATAATACCATATAATTCTATCCCATAGCCATTGGGGATTGGTGGCGAGGAGGGGGGGGGGGGGGGGGTGGGGTGGAATTGGACGCCTAGGTGGTTTCCAGAACCCTTGGGCTCATCTTCTGCCACAGGGGCGATTTCTCAGCTTTTGCTGAGGTACAGTGCTGGGCCAGGCACGACATGAGGCCCTGTTGGCCTCAGCATGGTTTGAGCCATGGACAAGCATGGGCACAAAAAATTTCCGTGCCGGGCCAGGCACGGCCGAATCATGTCGTTCCTCATGCTGGGCCGGCCCAGCCCGGCCCGGTTGACACATCTACCTGCAGCTGCAAAAAATTCAACTTTTGCATAATATATATAAATCTTCATCATTGTTCTAAGTATCTATATCTCAAGTGCAAAAAATTAAATTACAAGATACATAAATTATGTAGTGTCCAACTGAAAAAATTATAAAATAAAATAAAACCACATCTCGAGCTAACACATACACCTTGAATTCTAATCATCCAAAAAATACATAAGCTTGCTAAACTTCAAATAATATCTACGATGCAGAAATGATAATCTTCTCACATGTCCCAAAAAAAGAGTTGCACGTGCCTCCAGCCTTTTTCTATGCAACAAAATCTGTACCAGCCTTTCTATTTCAATCAAAACACACAAAACATCACGTGCAACAAAAAATAGATAACCATATTATTTAAAAAGACTTGAAAAAGATAAATTTAACACACACTCGACTTCAGCGTGAATTGTGTTAGGAAATTTCTTGGATAATCAGAAGGAACATGGTTGTTTTTTAAGCTACAAATTCACCACTCGCATAACTAGTTGTTTCTTGCCCCCATGGAGTCCAACCACTTGAAATATCAATATCTATGTTTTCAACATGTTCAAAACAATGTGTTGATGGTAGGTGAAACTGAATAGGAGTCGACTCATCAGATTCCTCATCATCGTCTATGATATACGATACATCACAAGATAATGCATGCGCAGAGATAAATATCCCTCGCTCATTCTCCAAAACTTGATTTGTAGTCTAGAATGATGAAATATGTAAATCGACATGAACATGTAAGTCATCATCTTCATCAGATTCATCATTACATTCTTCATAAGCGCAAACATCATCATTCTCCATATGCTTCAGTATTTCATATTGGACCACTGCTAGGCCCACAACCATAGTCAATTTCTACAACATTTTACAAAACCAATAGATTAATATGCTTGTTGGTGTATTCAAATGACCTCAATAAATAATTTAATTTCCTCAATGATAGTTGTGTTAACCATGTTCAATATTTGGTGCATAGAACTGTCATTCCATATTGTAAGAGGTTTGAACCTATTTCTACTTTTTAGAAGATACATACACTTGAGAACTAATTTGAACTTTTGTTTGTCAATAGGTGTGCTTGAAAATATGATATCACCCAATTGTTCAAAAGTGCAGTCAACCAGTATTTGCAAAGGCACAATCGAAGCTTTGTTTCAATCATATTTCACATCATTATGGGTCATCTATATATGTCTATTGTAATAACACATTACGAGGATAGAGAAAATAGACATAATTGACATGTTTCAAAACAAATAAAAAAAATTAAATAATATGAGAGATGATTATCGAATAGGCTCTTTTTTACATAATTATTTCTAGAATTATATATAATTCTGCATAAAATATTCAGCCAAATGTCTCCATTTTAATAAAATTACATACTCAAATGGAATAAATGGGACAAATAGAAAGTACTATAAATAACTATAAGGTATAGCATTCTTTATCTAAAATAATGTAGACATATATAAGTATAAGAATGACCTAAATATTGATGTGTACTCATCATAATAAGTATTTATAGTTAACTAGAATTGTAGACACAAATGGAAGCACTATATTTTTGGAGAAATTTTCTTTAGGTATTAATTAGAGTTTTCATCAAGTACCTTAAAAGGTAAAAATGTATTTAAATGAATTAGAGAAAACTCTATGTTTTAAGGATCACATAAGTTTTTTGAAAGATTTATTTGTATTCAATATGCATAGGAACATACTTGGGATGTATTTTATTTATTTGACAAACATGAAAGATTTGTCTAGCTAATTTATATATCATTTTTTATTATTAATAAATATATTTTTTTCCAATATTTTTGTAGTGTTGCATTTGGACATAAGAAAAATGTTATCAATATCAATTTTAAATATTATATTTATCATAAACAATATTGAATAATGTTTTATAACTCTTGGGATCTATATAATAAAGTGAGTACCATATTGAAAATTTTATAATTAAAAAATTGATTATCATTTAAATTTTACTTGAAAGAAAATTTTGAATTGTGATTTTTTTTAATTAAAATATAATTATTCTTTTTTAAATTTTATATAGCCTTGATATATCTATGTATAAATTATGAAAAATATTTTGATAAAATGTATTTTATTATAAGAGGACAATAAACATCCACCAAAATGTTGGATAATAGATAAATACTTTAAGAATATAATTAATAATATTATAGCCTTGATATTGGTTAATTTTTGTTCTATAAAATATTTTTAGTGATAGAAAGAATTTTTAAAATATAATTTGATTAAGTAATTGTATAAATAAGGATTTATATTTGAATAACAATGACAAAAAATATTTATGCTAATAACCTTAAAAATTGTAGCAAGAGCAAAACCCATAAAACCACATGATTATGTTAGTAATGTTAGATCATTGTTATATGTTAAATTATGAGAAATCCTAAATTAAACCCTAATGCCCCTAATTCTGATCGCAAGAAAATAAGACAAATAACAAACCTCGAAAGGAGAGATGTTGAATGCTTGTGCAATACAGCCTTGCCATCGTCGATGTGGGGTCTGGACGTCTGGTGGAGAAGGGGCGTGGTGTTTGGTGGAGAGGAGGAGGTCACTAGTGAATTAAATGACTGAGATAATCGAGGGATTAGGTAAAAATGGAGAAGAGAAAAATGAGGAATGAAGAATAAGATCGGTCAGGAATATATCCTTTAATAGCCAGCATTGAGAATGACAACCATTGGTTTAATTAAATAGTCGTCGTTCCCAATACCTGCATTTGAAAATTTTTAAAATTAAATAGCCGGCGTTGACAACGCCGGCCTATGATTTTTAAAATTCAACAACATGGCAATGGTCACTGTTCACAACGATGGTCATTGTCATGTTGTTTCCAGACACACTAGTTTGGTCATATTTTTGAAACACGCATTATTTTTTAAATTTTTTATTTCAAACGGATTATTTCCGTACAAAACTCTATATAAATATACATACATATGTTCCTTTATCCATATTGCAATATACATATCTCTAAGATGCAAGGTTATAGACAAATGATCTAAAACATGATATTAGCAATGAAAATATTTTCACATGTATATATTTTTCAAAAGTACACAAATTTTTTCCAATTTTGACTCATATCGTTCAATTTATTTTGATCTTCCTGGGGAGATATGAGTAGAAGAAGGGATGTGGTAATGGTTTATGGAAAGAAGAAAGATAATTCCTAGCCAAATAACATATATAATGTTTATTTGGTTTTTATTATATGCAACCCATGACACGTGTGAATAAAATATTAAGACTACTTTTTGCTTTTTTGTTAATTGACGTGGTGAGATAGAGTCTAAATCATAATGATGATTTTCAAAGTCCAAAATATAAATATGCTATATTTTGGGATAGTGTTTAATAAAAGTTTTTGATTTAACTACCAAATCATAAATGTTTTTGAATTTTAACTCTCAAAATATAATTTTAGCTAAGTTAAATTTACAAAAATTAAGGAGCAGAAGAAGACAAGAGGAGACCGTGTATAAAAAGGCCACACATTTGCATGGCATCTGACTCTGAGTAAACAAGTGTCAACACCTTGCAATTACGTGTCCATTTCATTTCTTGTTCTCACACTCATCTCTTTCTTCTAATAGGTATCCGTTCCATGACAGACTCCTTCAAAAAGAACATCTAACAAGTTTCAAAGGAATCGGGAGCATCAATGGCGGAACACCAGCAGCAACTGCAGCGACCAGTGGAAGGTGTAAAGGGCTTATTACCGGATAAAAGACCTTCCTCATCCCAGATCCTAGCACTGGTGACTCTCCTTCCGCTCGGAGGAACACTTCTCCTCATAGCAGGATTGACACTCACTGGAACCCTAATTGGGCTAGCAGTAACGACGCCGTTATTTGTTATTTTCAGCCCAGTGTTAGTACCAGCGGCCTTAGTCATTGGTCTGGCAGTGGTAGGTTTCTTAACATCTGGGGCTTTCGGGATAACTGCCCTTGCTGCACTCTCATGGCTGGGCAACTGTATCCGAAGGCTGAGAGGTTCTTTGCCTCAACATATAGAGCAGGCCAAAAGGAGAGTTCAGGATACTGCTGGCCACATGGGGCAAAAATCCAGAGATGCTGGGCAAACTGTTCAGAGCAAAGCTTAAGAAGTCATAAGAGGAAGTTATCGGGTAGAAATGTGGAAAATCAATGTTATGGGTTTGTGTAGTTAGTTGTTTGTTATATGTGTAATAAATTGTGAAACTGTCTTGTGGAATTTGTTCCCAGTTTGTTACTTGTTGACATTATGTGCTCTTGTTAGTTCTTTTGATGATTTCATTATGCAAGTAATGTTAATTGTTTTGATTGAAATATAGAACCTTCAATACATATGCAGTGTATGTGGTCTTGGCAAAAACGTAAATCAGTTATTCGATACCTATTATTAATTCCCCAGCATGTCATTCAGTATGCGTGGTGTCAATTATGTTGACCAGGATATTCAATTAGTGGAGCGGTCTTGGAGTGAATTGACTCTTATGCCCTTAATGAATGTTTATTAAAGTTTTTTATATATATATTTTTTACTTCAATTATTAGTCATATATAAACTCTAATTTTTTTGACCTAGAGCGTTGAACTTTTTTCTTTGTTGATTGATACATTAGTTTCCTTTTGCTGCGTGACATTCTCTCCTTCTCTTATACTTATTTTTTCTGTGTTTATTGTTCTTAAGAAATCTTTGTTTTAACAAGAAATTATTGTTATTAAACAACATTCTGGTATCAGAGCAACGTTTTCTAATTGAGATTGAGATTATCTTTGAATATTATTCAAATTTAATTTCTCCAGATTAGGCGATCTCTAAAAAACATAATTATTTTCACAAATTTCTTAAGATCTAGCAAAGATCTGACCAGATCTATTAAGATCTGAAGGTTTTGTGATTTTTAAAACTTATTTTTTTACAAAATCCTAACATTTTGTTCTAAGTTTTTTCAAGTTATTTAAAATAAATATGTTTTCAAAAGGTCAAATCTCATCAAACTCTGGATCGATTCCTATTCCCTTGTTTGATGGTGAAATTTTTGATTACTGGCTTGTTAAAATACGAACATTATTTATCTCCCAAAATATATGGGAAATTATAGTTTCTAGATATGTATATGCCTCAAATTTCCCCCGATTACTTGGCTGTACTAAAGCCAAGGAGGCTTGGGACCTCCTAATCAAGGAATACCAAGGAGATAAGAAGGCTCGAGAAGCTCTTCTGCACTCCTTGAGAAAAGATTTCAAAAATCTGAGTATGAAAAACTCAGATTCTCTTACTAAGTTTTCAACTCAGTTCCTTGATATAGTTAATCAACTTAAGATTCATGCAGAAGATATCTTCAAGACTCGATTAGTTGAAAAATTACTAATCTGTATGTCTGATAAATTTGATGTCATTGTGGCAGTGATAGAGGAAACCAAAGATTTATCAAAGTTCTGAGTTCATTAAAATCATATGAAAGTCGATTATTGAAGAGGGTAGAAGTTTCTGGAGAAACTGCAATGCAGTCAAGGTGGGAGGATAATTCTAACAAGGATGAAGCTCAATCTAGAAACATGAGGATTAAAAGAAGCAGTCAAAGGTATGGGTTTAAAAATAAAAATAAAATAAAACATGGCTCTTCTTCTACTCTCTCTAATGACTCACTTAGGGACCAACATGTCTCTTGCAATATATGTAAGAGATCAAACCACATTGCGACTGAGTGTTAGTTTCGAAAATAGAATCAATGCCAAAACTATAAAAGGTTTCGGCATAATTCAAAGAACTATAAAAGCATCTCCAACCAGAATGTTGGCTTTACAGAGCGAGTAACCTCTGTAGAGCATTTGTTTAATGTAAATAAAACAGAAAATATACCTTCAACAAATACTTAGTTTTTGGACAGTGTTTGCTCGAACCACATGTCTGGAAATAAAGCAATATTTGTGGATTTACTTCCAGTAGTAAATTCACAAGTTAAATTAGGCAATGGTGAATTAGTTCAAGCGCAAGCTAAGGGCAGAGTGGCAGTACCCACCTGCACTTGAACGAAATTCATAAAAGATGTGCTTCTGGTTCTTGTCTTGGACTAGAATTTATTAAGTATTGGCCAGTTAATTGAAAAAGGTTACAAACTATCATTTGAGAATAATATATGCGAAATATTTGATCATGGGAGTGATCAACCCTCATGGATAGTAAAGATGTCAAGTGGAAGAAGCTTTCCACTGACATTTGCTGAGAGAACAGACAGGGCATTATCAATGAATGTCCAGTCTGTAGCTTCTCTTTGGCACAGAAGGTTTGGGCACTTAAATTATTTAAACCTAAAAAATATTTTTCAAAATAATTTTGTAAAAGAAATGCCTTCAAACCTTGTTATACCTACTTCTGTTTGTGAGGAATGCTCACTAGGAAAATAAACTAGGAAGAGTTTTCCAAAGCACTCTACCTGGAAAGCCTCTAAACCTTTAGAACTACTGCATGCTGACATATGTGGTTCCATGTCAGTGAAATCATTAGGTAATAGTAGTTATTTTCTACTGTTTATTGATGATTGCACAAGACACATATGGGTGTTCTTCTTGAAGCACAAGTCTGAGACACTTGAATGCTTCAAGAAGCTCATGTCCCTTGTCGAAAGACAATCTGGACTAAGTGTAAAAACACTTAGAACAGATAGAGGAGGTGAATTCCTCTCTCAAAAATTCACAAATTTTTGTGAACTTAAAGGTATAGCTAGGCAGCAGACCACTGCCTACTCACCACAACAAAATGGAGTTGTGGAGAGGAAAAATAGAATAGTAATGGAAATGGTCAGATCATTACTAAATGAGAAATCTTTCCCAAAAACATTTTGGGCAGAAGCAGTGAACACATCAGTGTATCTACTCAATAGGTGCCCCACTAAAGCACTGAACAACCTTATTCCAGTGCAAGCCTGGACTGGAAGAAAACTAAATGTCAAACATCTAAGGGTATTCGGGAGTGTGTGTTACTCCCATATACCAAGTGCACAAAGGACCAAATTAGACTCAAAGAGTCTAAAGTGCATCTTAGTTGGATAAAATCTATAATCCAAGGGTTACATACCGTATTCACTAGAAACTAAGTCATTTCTAGTGAGTATAGATATACTGATTGATGAAAATAGAAAATCAGGTGAAAGTTTAGATGACGCAAATTCTGGAACTAAAAATGGATATACAGAAGCTGTTGTAGCTAGTAATAAATTAATAAGCGCTCCAAGGTATGATTTCAGCTCACTCTCTGATTTTTCTTCTGATTTTTCTTCTAAATGCGGTTTTGAATGCAAGTCTAAATCTATTTCTGAATATAGTTGTAAATCTTTACCCAATTTTGAATCTATGACTGTCTTGACTAAACCAAATAAAATAACTCCTGTTAAATATAAAGATTTGTCGGATATTTACCAGAGATGTAATTACGTCTCGGTTGAGTCACTCAACTATAATGAAGCTGTAAAACATTAATTCTGGATCAAAACAATGCAGACAGAAATGTCTGTCATTGAAAAAAATGACACTTGGACTCTAGTAGACTTACCCCCAAATAAACATAGTATAGGTGTTAAGTGGATCTATAGGATTAAAACTAAATCGAATTCAAATCAGCCTGTATATAAGGTTCGATTAGTAGCAAAAGGCTACTCACAAAAACCTGGAACATATTACAATGAAACATTTGCTTCAGTAGCAAGGTTAGAAACCATACGGCTTTTAATAGCCTTAGCTGGACAAAGGGGTTGGAATTTATTCCAATTAGACATAAAGTCAGCCTTCCTAAATTGAAAACTAAATGAAGAAATCTATGTAGAGCAACCCCCTAGGTTTGTAAAAAAGGTGAGTGAACACTGTGTTTATAGATTAAATAAGGCTTTGTATGGGTTGAAACAAGCTCCTCGTGCTTGGTACCAACAAATTAATTCCTACTTTCTGAATCAAGGATTCAGCAGAAGTAAGAGTGAGCCTACACTCTATATTAAAATAGATAAGCATTTTGGAATTTTAATTGTCGCTCTATATGTAGATGATATTATTTTTACAAGAAATAAAATTGAGTTAATTAATAACTTTAGTAGAGAAATGGAAACTAGGTATGAAATGTCATACCTAGGAAATCTAAGACAATTCATAGGACTTGAAATAACTCAAGACACAAGTGGTGTGTCCATTTCTCAAATTACATACATTAAACTATTGCTGAAAAGTTTTGGAATGAGTGACTGCAAACCTATCTCTACCACCTTATAAGTAAATCAAAAGTTACTTTCTGCTCAAGGAAAACTAGTAAATGGAAAGACATACAGAAGCTTAATTGGAAGCTTGTTGTATGCATCAGCAACTAGACCTGATATTGTGTATTCTGTTCATTTTTTGTCATGATTTATGTATGCTCCAAATCACATACATTTAAGTGCTGCCAAAAGGATATTGAGGTATCTTAAAGGCACAATTAATTTAAGTCTGAAATACAATAAAATTAACCATATATAATTTACTGGTTATTGTGATAGTGATTGGGGAGGAAATCCAGAGGATTACAATAGTACATCTGGATATGTATTTAACTTAGGAACTGTGGTTGTTTCTAGGCAGTCCAAGAAACAATCCACAGTCGCCCTATCTACTACTGAAGCTGAATATGTTTCAGCTTCAGTTGCAACCTCCCAAGCCCTATGGCTTAGAAAACTTTTGGGTGATTTAGATAAACCACAAAAATATCCAACTAAAATTCAGTGTGATAATCAATCGACTATATTTATTGCGAGTGATGTGGTTATGCATAGTCGAACTAAACATATAGGCTTGAAATATCATTTCATTAAAGATGCAATTGAGTCTAATAAAGTTAAGTTGGTTTTTTGCAGGACTGAAGAACAAGTGGCCGATATATTTACAAAGTCACTACCTAGAGAAAAGATGGTTTATTTGAGAGAAAAACTTGGACTAATCTCAACTACATCAAATGGGGGGGGACTGTTGACGGGCTATTCGATTAGTTGAGCAGGCTTAGAGTGAATTGACTCTTATGACATTAATTAATAGTTATTAAACATGCAGCTGTAAAGTTTTTTATATATATATTTTTTACTTCAATTATTAGAGTCATATATAAACTCTAATTTTTTTGACCTAGAGCACTGTACATTTTTCTTTGTTGATTGATACTTGGTTTCCTTCTGTTGTGCGCCTCTCTCTTCTTCTTTTCTTCTACTCATCTTTTCTGTGCATATTGTTCTTAAGAAATCCTTGTTTTAACAAGGAATTGTTGTTATTAAACAACAAATTCAAATAAAAAAATCAGATGAAGTTTTGTTGCTGCTTGTTGGCTTTTTAATTCTTGCGACTGGCAACAAGATGAAGCGCAATAGTTTTTTATTAAGAGACTATTTTAGAAACTGGTCTTTAATTATAAGAAAAATTCGTGGGTCAAATTTACGTATCGTTGCATTGGGTAGACACCGTACAAATTGATTTGAGTAACTGTGGCACCTTTTTTCCTAGGGAGAATTATGTATATATATTTGTATGCCTTTGTATTTTTTGGTGGGTGAGTGGGTGGGTGTGTGTGTGTTTGTGTGTGTATAAATAAATAAATAAATATATATATATATATATATATATATATATATTTGTATGCCTTTGTATTTTATGTATGGGTGTGTATATATATTATATATATGTTCATGTATATATGTGTGTGTGTGTGTGTGTGTTCATGTATATATATGTGTTTGTGTTCATTCAAGTATATATATGTGTATGTGTACATGTATATATATGTGTATATGTTCATGTATATATTTGTGCATATATATATATATGTGCATATGTGTACATAACCCCAACGCTATATATGTACACATGTTCATCTATATATGTGCATATATATATATATATAAGTATATATATGTGTACATGTATATGTTCATCTATATATGTGCATATGTCATGTATATATGTGAGCTTGGTAAGCTAGGTGAGTTTCCACATAACCCCAACGCTAAATTCTCAACCTTCTCACTTGTTTATGCTTATTTATGTGTTTGACAAGTCACATGAAGTTCTACACCATTTAAACTTGTTAGTATTAATTGGTTTGATCAAAACATCCGTTATATTCTCTTTAGTTTGAATTTTTTGCATGTTCACATTTTTTTTAATTAATTTTTTCTCATACAAAATGATATTGTACTCAGAAAAATTTTATTTTTGAGTGAAATACTAGATTTCTTGTTAAGTGTAGAGCACACTAAATATCACAAAATAAAATAATTTTATTTTGTTTTCTGTTTAAGCTCTTCCAATAGTATCTATAATCAGATTGTCTTTTTACTAGCTTATGCAGTTATAATATACTCTACTTCTATCATAACTTTGAAATCCAACTTATAGCTCATCTAGCAAGAGTAAAAATATAGCTCATGGTAGACTTACTATTATAAATATTCTCAATATAGTCTACATCAACATAGTCTCTGAAAATAGGTTAGAATATCCATAATATAATGCAGTGCTTGAGGTTTCTTTAGAGTATCAGAGAATCCTCTTCATAGTACTTCAATGTTTAATATTAGGATTTGTCAATAATTGACTAACCACTCCTACTGCTTGTACAATGTTATGGTCTTGTACAAATTATTATAAATATTAAACTTCTCATTACTAATGCATATGGTACTCGAGACATTTTCCTCCTATCTTCTTAAAAGCTAGGACACATACTTGAGGATAACTTGAAATTAATAGGAGGATGGGTAGAAATGACTTACTATTTTACATGTTGAAATTTCACAAAATTTTGTTAAAGTAGTTTTTTTGAGAAAGTCAAATCTTCTTGTTGTTTCTATCTTAGTAAATAAATATTCCTAGAATCTTGTTTGCTAATCCCAAGTCTTTCATATCAAACTCCTTAGCCAACTGAGCCTTAAATTTTTGGATTCAATATTTGTTGGGATCTGCTACCAATATGTCATTCATATATACAATAATAAAATGATGAAATTATTTTATCCTCAAACCTCTTGTAGTATGTATACTGGTCTGAACTGAGTCTATTGTATCCAACGATAATGATGAATGAATCGGGTCTCTTATACCAACACCTCGATATCTATTTTGGACCATATAGATATTTTCTCAACTTACAAATCAAGTTCTTCTTATCAGTTTCAACAAATCCTTCTAGCTGGAACATATAAATTTTTTATTCAATTTCTCCACGAAGATATGATATTTTAACATGCAACTACTTCAAATATAAATCAAATATAGCACATAAAGTCATCACTACTCTGATTATTATAAGATGAACCACCGATAAAAAAAATCTCATGGAAGTCAATACCTTCTTTCTGAGTATATTCCTTTACCACCAATCTTGTATGATACCATTATATTTGATCATTATTATCCTGTTTGATCTTATAAACTCATTTGTTACCAATAGCTTTTCTTCCTAGTAGTAACAGTACTAGCTTCCAAGTATTATTCTTGTGTAAAGCTTCAATTTCTTTTTCCATTGCTATCATTCACAAAGATGTATTTGAATTATTTGAAGCTTCATAAAATATTGAAGGTTCTCCATCTTTTATTAGAAGATAATATATGATCTTTGTAACATACTCTGAGTGCCAACATGACAGTCTTCTATCATGTGTTAGCTGACTAATTTTTTCAGTCTCAAACTCAACTTGCTCTTATGATTAATGTTCTAGTTCTTCCTCCATAGATATTAGAACATCTTATCATTGATTATTTTTTACATGCATTGTGGTAGTTTCTGAATTTTTTTAATGTGATATCAATATTATTAATTCTTTATAGTTGGTAATCTATAAAGAATCTCTATTGATAATTACCTTGTGGGTAGTAGGTTACCATAAGTGATACCCATTCACTTTTTTAGCATACCCTAAAAATATATACTTTCTAGATTTTAGATCAAACTTTCTTCTTTCTTGAGTATTGTACTACACAAATACACGACATCAAACAAGTATAAAATAGAATAATCTACCGGCTTACTAGTCTACATCTCCATTGGTATCTTCAAATCAATCACAATTGATGATGATTAGTTTATTACTTAACACGCAGTGCAAGCTGTTTCCACCTAAAAAGAGTTGGGCACACTTGTAGTCCTCAATATTACTCTCATCTATTTTGCAAAAGTTCTATTTAACCATTTTGTTACTTCATTTTATTGTGGCATGTATGTGACTGTGAACTATCATTTGATACTTTCTTGGTTACAAAGAGCAAGAAACTCACCATCTATATACTCTCTTCCATTATCTATCAACAAACACTTAATCCTTTTCCTAGATTCAAGTTTCACTCATGCTTTGAAGTTTTTTAAAATTGGAAACACATCTGACTTCTTCTTGATTGGATACACTCAACATCTCCTTGAGCTATTTCTCCTTTAAAGCATGAATAAATTTGTTGTGATATTTTTTCTATTCATGACAACAAGTGTTCATCTCAAAATATTTATAATCCTATTCTCAATATGGGTTTTACATCCAAGATTATCATTTTGTTCTAGAGACAATAGAGTTTTCTTTAAGTCTATCACATGTCGTACCTTTTGAATGGTACCAACCATACCATCAAATATTTTTATTTTAATAGTACGAATGCTAACAATCTTTAAAGCATGATCATCATCCACGTGCACATAACCTCCTAAGATTGGTTTACATTTGTGAAACCAATCTCTTCGAGATATCATGTGCCACGAAGCTCCTGAGTCTGCAATCACACATCACCAACACACTTTCTACTTTCAACTATTTTTGTCACCTTACTATAGAAGATATTTCCATCATTGATATTTGGAACATTCCATTGAGTATTTGTTTATTCATCATCCCCACTCTTTTTTCTTAAACCAACAATCTTTTTTAAAGTGTCATTTCTTATCATAGTTGTCACACTTAATATTTGTCTTACATTTTGATTTTGATCTATCATAATTTTGACACTCACTAGGGTCATGCTCCATTGAAATCTTTTGTATCATCGTCAAGACATCTATTTTTTGTACAATTACAAAAAATTTCCTCCTTGTTTATGCATCTACTTTCTTCTTCTAAAATGGAAAAGGCAATTTCATTGAAGATTAGACTAACTATAGAACACCATTCGTCATATTGATGACGAATCTGCTGATTTGGAAAGTAAAAATATTATTCATAATAATTTTATTTCGATCCTGTTTTTCTCTATTATGCACATAATTTATTGATATATCATAATTTTAGGTACCTGTACATCTTCAAGGGCTATTTCTCTATTTTGAACCTCTTCATTTTTTTTATTTAATATATATCTCTCTTTAAGGATCAATTATTCACCAAATACCACCACAAGGGCCTTTTGTTTATAATATGCCTCTACAAAGGCCTTTTTTTTATCATATACATCTTCATGGGTATCAATTCTTATTTTTGTTATTACTTTTTGAGTATTATATATTTTGAGCTAATAGGTTTCATACATTTCAAGCATATTTTAGACTTATTTGCTAATTATCTTTAAGATATATTAATCCATGCTAAAGGATTTACTAATGAGATATGTGACTTATCTCTCTCTTTGTATCAATAAAAGTATACAATAATTGATTTGCAAAAATTTGTAAATGAATAATCCTTTAAAATTTTATTTTACAATGATGTATATGAGGATCAATATGTGACAATGTAGATGCATTCCAATTAATTTATCATCATTTTTTTGGAAATGATTTTTCTCCTCCTAATGGAAGGAATAGATTCTCATTAAAATGATAATACATAAAGCATATTATAAAAATATCTCTCATTAAAGGTTCAAGATATCTTCTGATAGATAGAGAATAAAAACCAACATAAATCTTAAGTCTTCACTGGGGATCCATTTTAGTGCATTGTGTAGGTGAAATTGTTATATAGACTACACAACCAAAGATTCATATATAAGAAAAATTTGGTTATTTACCTAGTACAAGTTATGAATGAAAATATTCATGGCATGTTGTTGATCGAATACAAACCAAGATTTCAGAATGCATAATAACATGTCCCCATACATTCTCTCCAAGAAGATTGGTGGCTCAAATATGACATTGTTAATTGATTATTTAACTATTAGTTTACCTCATGAGAAAGTAGTATATGGGTAATCATTATGCAATAAAATCTTCTGGTTCTTTAGTAGATGCCCATGTCAGTGTTCTATTATTCACTTCATCATTGAAGACTCATAGTAGCTTGCTTATCATGCCATAGAACAAAAATCTTTGGGTCATTGAACTCCTACTTCAAGACAACATATGATTTGATATGCTTTATATTTTTTTTTGGATTTGATAGAATATAATGCATCATTGAAATGAAACACAGTTTTATTCGGTTGCATTATGTTTGTTCTTACAAATCATTCAATTATTTTTTTAGTACCAAATATGATACTTACATTGATATTTATTAATATAAAATCTCGAATGTATCTTTTATCTCAAAGAATTATGTGTGGATGCATAGTTAGTATTGTGTCCCCACAATTATATGAGTCATACTAGTAGTTAAATAGATATAAGTCCTAAGTCTAGATATCGATCACACATAGATTGAGTTGACAGTTCAAATAATCAACAATGAATCAACTACAACTTGAGTTGAATCGATAAATTTGAGATTTTGGAAAGATACTTAGACTCTAGGATTAGTTGACTTCCTTATTGTGACAATATGTTTTTAGTGTTTAATTAATATTGTATTTGATTATTGAATAAAAGGTATATTAGTATAAAAATGGCCAACAACACATTTGGCATACAAGATGACTCTCATCCTTTGATAGTCACTATCAAAGATGATTCCCTCATAGATATGCCTTTGGTATTTTACTACCAAATTTAAAATCATTTTATTCATGGATTATCCACATATCTACAAATATGCACTCTTATTATCTGACATCTAATATCTTAAAGAAGTCAAATATAGTAATAAATTTGTTTATTAAATCAAAATAATATAGTAATAAATTTATTTGTGCTTTTAGCTTAATAAGCACTATGCTTATAATAATTGACATACATCTTCCTATGAATCCCACTTATAAAAATCTTATAAAAAATTTGATTTGTAGGGATGTCACCACCATATAGGTCACCTTCTATTGTGTGAGCCACATGTCTTATTTATTACTACTAATCACTCTCAACACATGACTTTCACACCAAGGTGAAACTCTTAAAATTAGATATTCTACTTAACACTTATATATTACTTGAAGTTAATTTTTCTAGGATACGTTTAATGAATTGGTCATAAGTATGTTCATGCTTTTGACTTTGTGAGAGTTATAGTTATAATGATTAAACTTACCTCAATCTTGTATTTCTACATATAGATTTATCCTAATCGTTAAGGTTAGAAGGGTTATCATTTCCTACTTACCGTATTGTGTGAGTGTATCTTATAACATACCTATCACTATCTACCATGATTGACATGCATCAAACTATAATATAGTAAAAACCTTAAATCTTAGTTCGATAATACATCTGTATCCATTAAGATTTCACAATACAATATTAACACAAATATTCAATAATATAGAAATATTATATTCATCACACACGAGTACATAACTCAACCATAAATATCAATTTATCCTAATATTGGAGAACATTTCATGTAGGATGTGTTGAAAGGCATCTCATCGAAATTGGGAATTTCCAATACAAGCTCAAATATGAATC
Source organism: Sapria himalayana (assembly GCA_029783825.1). Taxonomy (NCBI): domain Eukaryota; kingdom Viridiplantae; phylum Streptophyta; class Magnoliopsida; order Malpighiales; family Rafflesiaceae; genus Sapria; species Sapria himalayana. Next base: position 2,274,728 of record JAREIK010001871.1, read on the forward strand.
TAAGCATCAATTTCTAAAATTCAACCAAATATTATCATATTCACCATGAATTTATCTCTTAAGTGGTGGTTGGAATTGCATGCCTAGGGTTTATAGTAGCTTTTGGCTCGAAATCAAATTCTCCTTCTCTATTTTTTTTTGTATATTTTTTTAATATTACTTAAATACTTGGGGTATCCATGTGATGCTTCAATTATAAGTCGTGGTAGTATCTTGAGGTTGTGACTTTTATATCTCATTAGATCTTCTTTCGAGTATCTTAATGCAGTGATAATAATTGTTATGACTCAGGTAATTCCTCTCTGGAACAAAATATCATGGTAATGAGAATGATTGTGATTAAGATAATTTTTCTTTGGAACAAAATGTCATGACAATAAGAATGATCACAACTATTACATTTACTCTCTATAACCCAAAATCATAATAGTAAGAATGATCACTATATTGGTAATTTCTCTATAGAGCATAAGGTCGCAACACTAAAAAATACCGTGACCAAAGTAGATGCTCTATGTAATTAAATGTCGGGATGAAAATAGATGTAATAACTCAAAACACTTCATATTTTGGCTTTGTAATGAATAAATCACGACATTGGAATTTGATATGACTAATTGTACCAGTGTGGTACTTGGATACTATGATTTCAAAATATTATAATGGCTATTAACTTGTTTTAGAGAGAATACTTTAGTAACTTTAGGATTATGTCATGGCCATAAAGGCTATATTGATTAAAACAAAGATAGTATTGATTTTGTGGAAAATTCATGACATAAAAAGATTGTTGTGACTAGTTTTGCAGAGTTATGACCAAGAAATTAACTTATAACTACTCGGTAACATGGTGCAAGGTGAATTTCTATTGTTGCATAGAAATATCATGAATCTCTATCACTTCTCTCTACCCTTAAACCTTTTTTGCACTAAGTTTAATAATTTCCATCCAAATAGATATAATTTTACTAATATTCATCAAATTATTTCAAAACATATAATTAGTGAAGTATCTCTCCAATACAAGCTTAAATATGTACAAACACACTAAAAAATACACTTGAAATCACCGAACAAAATTAATTGATAGAGTACTGAACAAAATTAATTGATTTATTTATTTCTCATCCATGAGAAATAAATCTCCCTCCAATTTTTCAACACAAAATACCACCACTAAAATACTACCACAGTTAGGGTTGTGTATTATGGTGAACTATTTTATTTTGGGAATTAGGGTGTGGAATCTTGGGATTAGTCATTTTATGTGAGAATAGAGGATTTAAGAGGTTATTCAATCAAAATATTTAAAAACTTTTTTGAGTTACCTCCTAAGCAGTGCTATATTTAACATTAATAGTTAGATCTTCATTGAATTTCCATTTTGATCTACGATCTCAATGGTCCAAGCAAATCTTTTCAATATAATCTTTTTCTTTTCTTGTCTTCCAAATTAATCTATAAGCATCCAATAATCTTCTTGAATATCTTCTTTAGAGAATTCTTCCATGGATGGCATGGTTTCAGAAGAAATCATGGTATAATTTCATGTGATCTTGTTTGGTAGAGTTGCAACAAGTTTTGAAGTTATGGCATATGAAATTACTCTCGAGATCATTTAGTCTTGGCTTTAGAATTAGACAAGACTTTATTTTTATGCTTATATTTCTCCATATCTGTGGCTTTGTCATTTGCAACAACTTTCTTGATTACATCAACTACATCTTCATAAGCCTTGAGATGTTACGCCCCTAGGGATTTTACCTTGTCCTTATGTTCCAATGATCCAACCACCATCAATTGAATTCTTGTCATCTTGTGCTTGGACTTTTTCTGATTTTTCAAAAATTTTCCTCAAGAATTTCTCTATATCATTGAATTAATAATTTCGTCGATTCCACCTCATTCTTCATGTCATTGGAGTAGTCTAAATCAGATTCTCATAAAGTCATGACTTTATAAAATATCATGACTTCATGGCAGTATTCATCTTCCTTGTCACTTCTATTATTTTTTTCAATCCATAGTGTATTTGGTTTATCATCTTTATTTTTTTCAGACCAACAGTCTTATACAAAATATATCCATTCGAAGTCCACCATTTATCTTATCATTGTGCATAAATGGTTATCTATTCTCTAATAATCTTTCTTATCTTATCCTAGATTCTATATGTTTTTGTAAGATTACATTTCACTTATTCTTTGCTCACACAAAATATGAATTTTTTTTTTGTTTTGACATCAATTAATGTCTTTCTAGTGGCTAAAAATAGATGTCCGAAGATAAATAGAGTGATTGATCCTCCCACATATCCAACACAATAAAATCCATTGGATAAATAAACTTAAAATCCTAATTAATACATCTTCAACCATGCAATTCAAAAACTTCACAGAATAATCAGCTATTTGAAGCTAAAGAGTAGTTAGAATGATCTCGTCTAAGTTCAAGTACCATCTTATGGACAATGATATGTAATTCATAATTAATCCCAATTTACATAGTACCTTCCAGAAAGTGTATTAATCTTCCTTTCGGAAATCTTTATCAAAATAAACCCAATATTACATGAAATCATAAAAATGTATCAGATCCATCAATATTCTTTGGAGTTTACATTAGATGTTAGCACTACACTTCTCAATCATATTTACCACCCCATAGGTTAATAACTTTTTCTTGCTACTTAGTATACCATTCAAGAATCTCATGTAGTTCAACATTTATGTTAACACTTTGGAAAATAGGATGTTGATTTCCAACTTCCAGAAAACATTGAGAAATTCTTCAAACTAATCATTCATTTTTTCTTTTCTAAAATATTGTGAAAAAGGAAGATTAGAGAAAAAATATTTATTTTTTCCATAATCTTTCACTTGCACATCCTTTAGATCATTGCTTTAAGTCGTCTATATTTCCTCCTCCTTATCCACTTTTTCATCTGTCAAAGCTAGGAGAGTGAGCTCGGCAATGTTATCTCAGTGTCTTTTTGCATTTTGGTCATCTATGGGTGTAATAACTCTGAAACATATCAATGTATTTTGGTCACTTGCTGTGGGTTGTTCCGTGACTATGGAAAAAGTCTTGACTTATTTAGTTATAACTCCCAATTTTGTTTTATCTTCCATTTTTACTTTCAAATATGCTTGTTGCCCATATGATTCTACATTACTTATAAGTGTAATGTAATCATCCCATACTCTTCTTCTTCATCAATCATATTTATTGTCCAATTTAATTCTCAATAATTTTAATGCAATATTCATGTGATCTATCATATTTTCAATCGGATCCATCTAATTTTCTTTAATGTCATTTCTTTTCTTAGTCTATATGAGCAAGAAAAATATATTCTCCTCCTTCATTGATGCCTTTTCTACTCTTTTTAGTTGATAAAAATTTGAGCTAGAATTTTCATGAAAATAATAACTAGTTGAGCTGTACCAAAAATTCTTATGAAATTTAACCAAGTTCTATTGCTTATTCTCATAACTCTCATACACTAGGCTTTCATGATAATCACTTTCAAATGTTAGTTTGTCAAAGCATTATAGTTGGGTCAGAATATATACATTTTGTTCTACAAAATATTAGTTTTGTATACTTGATACACAAGGTCAAAATTCTCTATCCTATGCTGTCATGAAATAGAAAATTTTTTTATACTTAGTTGCTTCTTGTGTTAGGCTCCAATCTTGTTAAAAAACACATCCACTTTTTCTTACATGGTAGATAATCCGCATAACTACAAAACCCTAGCTTGCCTTCTTCTAAATGTTCGATCATTCATTGTTTGTTAGTTATTGTTTGCCAACTCTTCAAATAAATAATATGTTTTATCGAGTGACTTGTTCATGATAAAACTACCTAAGACCATATCAATGGATCATCTTATCATATAGTTAACCCCATTATATAAGGCTTGAGCTTGGAACCATACTTCAAATATGTGTTGTAGACATTCCTTCAAAAACTCTTTGAAGCAATCCAAAGCAGCATACAATATCTCTTTCTCCTCTTATCATAATTGACTTGTCTTTCCTCATAATTGAAAGGTGATTTGATGTGGGAAGGACTTAGTGAGATAGTTTTATATAAGTCCTTCCTAACTCTCATTTGAATCCTTGGATAAGTATTAAAACCATCTCCAAATTTTACCTCTCAAAAAAATGAGAAAATGCATAATCAATCATATTATATCCATGCTAACTACATTCATCTTCACTATGTCACATAACTCTAAGAAAATAGCAATGTGGCTGTTTGAATCTTATAAAATTTTCCCACTATATTGATATTGTTGCACCATAGCTATTAAACTTGGCTTCATCTCAAAATAATTTACTTAAATAGGTTGTATCCAAATCCTATAGTAGCTCTAGATCTTATTTGGCCACCAAAATTTTCCAAGATATGATGATGATTGAGTTATTGGATAAATTATCAATCACCACCTCGAGGGTTTCCATTACTACTAGTTTCCTCAATATACTCTCTCTTAGCTTTCTATCTTAATAGTGATCTCATTGTTCTTTAAAATTTTAGGTCTTGGAGGGTTAATTTAGTCCCATAACATTTTCTCATGTAAGTGTGGTGGCTACAAAATAAAAAAAAATAAAACAAAAAACATCAAACTCAAAACAAATACTAAGCAATTAATTATACAATCAACTAGAAACATAACTCTCATTTCACAAGGATATTTATGCCAATTCAAGTTGACTAATCAAACTACAATCAAACTATCAATCCATAATAATGATGATGCCAACAACATATTTTGTTCCTATAAGTATATGAGTCATATAAGTAGTAAAATAAACATAAGTCTAGATATTAATCCCATAAGGATTAAGTTGATAGCTTGTGTATTTAACAATGAATCAACTACTACTCAAGTTGAGTCGATAAATTTGATCTTTTGGCAAGATACTTAGGCTTTAGGATTGACTTACTTCCTTATGTGTGAGAATATTTTCTAGTGTTTAGTTATTATTGTGTTTGATTGTTGGATAAAAAGTAGATTAGTATGAAAATGCTCAAATGCCCTATTGGTATATTAGATGGTTGTCATCCTTGGACTATTATTATAAAAGATGATATTTCCATACTTATCTTCTCTCAACATATCACCATCGAAACAATATGTCATTCTATTCATGGGTCATACACATATATACTTTTTTTAGGTAAATTATCAACTTCTCTGGATGATTGTTTTGAACATGTACTCTTATTCTCTGACCACTAATCTCATCTATGGAAATCTTATAAAAGAATTTGACTTACAAGGCTTCACTATCATATGGGTCACCTACTCTTGTGTGTGCCTCATGATTTTCTTGTCACTGTCAATCACAATTGACATACAACTTATATTCTATGATGAAACACATAAGTTAGGCATTATACTTAACCTCTACATTATGTGAGATGAGTTCTTCTAGATTATGCACAATAAATTAGTTGTAAGTGTATTTGTGCTTTTGACATCTTGAGAATCATACTTGTAATGATTAAACATACCTCAATATTAAGTTTTTTCACATTGATTTATCCCACATGTTAAGGTTATAAGGGCAATCACTTCTTTTATATCATATCACGTGAGTAAGTTCCATGAAATACCTACCATTGTACACCATAACCAGCATGCCTAAAATTCCAATATACTAAAAACCCTAAATCTATATTCTATAATATATCCATATCCAACAATAATTTACAACACAATGTTGACATAAACATTCAATGATATAAAAATAATGTATCCATCATATGAAATTTACAACACTTATCCTAATATTAGGAAAGATTTTGTGTGAGATGTGTTGAGAGACATCTTGTTCAGATTGAGAGTTCCTAATATTAGGAAAGATTTTGTGTGAGATGTGTTGAGAGACATCTTGTTCAGATTGAGAGTTCCTAATAAAAGCTCAAATATGAATCTAAGCATCACAACCTAAAATGCAATCAAATATTGTTGTATTCACATTGAATATGTCCCAAAATGTGGGTTGGTATCACATGCCTTAGTTTTTTAATAGCTTTTGGATAGAATTTCTAATTCCACTTTGTTTTTTTTTATTTTCTGAAAGTATTTCTTAAATACTTTAGAATGTCCATGCAATTATTTTAGTTGGAATTCATGATGCTAATTTTATGTCATGACTTTCATATCTAATTGGATATTCTCTAGAGAACCAAAGTTATGGAAAAAATGAATGTTATGATTCTGGAAACTCCCATTTGAAACAAAATATCATGATATTGGGAATGATCATGATGAAAATAATACTCCTCTAGAAAAAATGTAGTGTTGTTGTGAATGACCTTGGCCAATATATTTACTCTCTATAACCCAAAATCATTATATTAGGAATGCCTATGACTTTGGTGATTTTTTATTAGAGCAAAATCTCATGGTGATGAAAAAGGCCATGACAAGAGTAAATACTTTCTAGAATAAAATATCATAGTAAAAAAATAATGCCACAACCCAAAATACTAGTGACGTACTTGAGTACTATAAAGCAGAACATGGTCATTAAATTATTTTAATGAATAGGTGGTCATGACTATAGGATAAAAATACAACCAATGAATACTATATTATACAATGAAAATATTGTAGCAACTTAGTGTCATATCATACAAAGATTTTAATGACTAGTCTTGTAAAGTTATGACTGAGAAAGGATACCATAACTATTTGTTAAAATGGTGGAAGGTGAACTTAAGTCATGACATATGAAATATTATGACTCTCAATTACTTTTCTGTACTCTCCAAGCCTCTACCCCACAAAGTCTATCAACTTCTACCCAAATCGATATGATTTCACTAATATTAGTTAAAATCTATCAAAATAAAAAGTTAGTAAACACTCTCTCATACAAGCAGAAATACAGGCAAATAGAATAAGAAATGTTCTTCAAACCACCCAAAAACACTAGCATGTGGATTTTCAGATATTTAACAAGACATATATTATACTCATTCATCTTGAGTTTAATAACACATTAATTTTAGATGTTACTAATATAAAAATAATAAATACTATATCTAGATCCAAATGTCGTAACAAAATCATGTATTAATTACTTAAAAAATATTATTTAATAATATTATTATTATCATTTATTAAATAATTAAGTTGTCGCTATAAGTTCCAATCAATTATGGTTAGTCTATTGGTCACCATTGGTAAAAATTATTTCTATATCTCTTCTTTTTCTTCCATTATTTCTTTGTGTAAGGTTCTCAAATGTTTGAGCATATGATAAGTACATGTCCAATGCCTTTTTATATCATATATTCTCATGGTTATTTGAATATTTTATTTTATATGTACTTCTGTTTTGTCTCAAAAAGTATATGAGTCGTACAAGTAGTAAAGTAGATAAAATTCATATATTGATCCTATAGGGTTTGAGTTGGTATTTCAAGTAATTGTCAATGAATCAACTACTGCTCGTGTTGAGTAAAATAAAATTAAGTTTTCAGAAAGATGCTTAGACTATAGGATTAACTTACTTCCTCATGTGTGAGGATATTTTTCAAGTATTCTTTCAATATTATATCTGATTTTTAAATAAATGGTAGATTAGTATAAAAATACCCAAGTATCCTTTTGGTATACAAGGTTGCCATCATCCTTAGACATTCACTACCAAGAATAATCTCCTCTTTGTTGTCCCATTAATATTTTAACATCTAAGAAACATGTTATTTGTGGATCATTTGCACATCTACTCCTTTTGGGAATATTATTACCCTTGACAATTATTTCAATTATGTACACATTCTCCAACCTCTAATGTCTTAAAGATGTGAGATAATATAATAATAAATATATTTGTGCTTTTGGATTCATAAGCATGATTCTCATGATTTTATATATTTATATATATATATATATCTATTTATGTATCTTACCCATAGAAATCATGCAACAGAAATTGAATCACATATCACCATATGGGTCACCTCTCCTTATGTGTATTCTATAACTTAACCTATTAATAACTATCATGATAGACATATGACTCCCATATCATGATATAGATGTTCTACATTACACCTACATTACCTAATGACAATTCTTGTACAATATGCTTGATGGATTGGTTGTAAGTGTGTTTGTGCTTTTTCTTTGTGAGTGTGATACTTGCAATGATTAAACTAACCTCACTATGAGGTTCTTCTCTTGTATTTCTCACAAATTAAAATTAGAAGGGTTGTCACCACCTTCTTACCAAATCACATGAGTGTATCTTACAACATACTTATCATCATCAACCATGACCAACATGCACAAAACTATGATATAATAAAACCCCTACACTTCAATTCAATAATACATTCATATCCAATTAAAATTCTACAACATAACATAAACTCAAATATTTAATAATATAATAGTAATATATCCATGACACATAAATACATAACCTAACCATAAATATCAATTTTTTGTAACCTTGGGGAAGATTTCATATGAGATGTGTTGAGAGGTATCTCATACAAATTGAGATTTCCCAATGCAAGCATAGATATTAATCTAAGTATCACAACCTAAAGTTCAATCAAATATTACCACATTCACCTTGAATTTGCCTATAATTGGGGGTTGTAGTTATGCTGCATAAGGTTTGTAGTGGGTCTTAGTTCAAAATCCAATTTCTTTTTTTTTTCTCTCTTTTTATATTTTTTCTATGTATTGCTTAAATATTTCAGGGAATTACTTTTGGTTAGAAATCACAATGTTAGTTTGAGATAATGACTTTCATGTCTCATTGAATATTCTCTAAAGAACCAATGTCATAGAGGAAATAAATATTGTGACTTAGGTAACTCTCCCATGGAACATAATATCGTGGCACTAGGAAGGGTTGTGATTAAGATGATTTCTTTCTAGAAAAAATATTGTGGCATTAGGAATGATCATGATTGATATATTTTCTCTCTATAATACAAAATCATGATATTGAGAATAACCATGACTTTGGTGATTTCTTACTAGAAAACAAGGTCATGGTACTAAAAAACCATGACTAGAATAAATATTCTTTAGAATTAAATGTCATGGTAGAAATTATTGCCGTGACTTAAAGAATTTATTATTTTTGCTCTATAACAAATAAGTCATGGTACTAGAATTTTTCATGACTAATTATACTAGTGGAGTACTTGCTTGTTATGATGTGAAAATTATGTTGTGGCCATTGAATATTTTAGACATAGTGTAGACATGACTCTAGGATAATCTCATAGCTACAAAGATAATTTTGTTTAGTATAAATATTATGTTAACTTGATGAACGAGTCATAGCATACAAAGATTGTCATAACTAGTTGTGTAAATTTTAGACAAGAAAGGATGCCATAACTACTCAGTAAGATTGTGAAATGTGAACTCCAATCATGACGTAGGAAATGCCACAAATCTCTATTACATCTTTTTTATTTCCAATCATTTGTTAAACCAAATATACCAATATCTACCAAAATAGCTATGATTTTATTAATATTCATTAAAATCTCTCAAAATATTAACTTAGTAAAATCTCTCTAATAAAAACACAATTGCATACAAACATATCAATAGATACACTCCAAATTACCATGATTGAGTTGGAGTGTTGTGGTAGATTTTTTTCTTCAATAATTAGGGTCTATATTTTTTTTATTAGTAATTTTCTGTGAGAATCAGGGATGTATGAGTTTATTCAATCAAAATGTATAAAAAATTATTGGGTTTCCTTCCAATTAGTATTATGTTTAACATCGATAACTACACTTTCCTTGGATCTCCAATGTAGTTTATGATCTCAGTAGTCCATGCGAGTTTGTTTGTATAATCATTCAGAAAATATTTTTTATAGTATTCTTTCATGGATGTCATGACTTTGGAAGAAATTGTGACATCATTTCTTATTATCTTTTTTGATAGCAGCATGACTAGTTGTGAAGTTGTGACATGTAGAATTACTCTACGAATCATATTTGTCAGAACTTTGAAAGAGTCAATACTTTCTCTTTAAGCTTGTGTTCCACATTTAACATGGTTTTATCTTCTACCAAAACTTTCTTCAATGATCTAGTAGATTGGATTGTGATTTCTTCATAAGTCGTGACTTCTTTTTTTATAGCTATTACATCCATTTAAGCCATTAGATGTCCCATTGTTAGAATCTACCTTTTTTTATATTCTAATGATCTAACTATTAGTTGTAACATTTTAGTGCATGTTCAAAAGCTCAAAATTCTTTTAACTAGTAGTTGTAACATTTAACTATTAGTTGTAACATTGTGGTTTCTTCTTTCAAAAGCTCAAAATTTTTTTTAGGAATTTCTTTATGTTGTTGAATAGAGTTTTCCCTCAATTTTGCCTCTTTTTTTGTATCCTTAAAATAACCTAAATTGGATTTTCCTAAAGTTGTTGCTTTGAAAAATGCCACGACTTCACAGTATTCTTTTTCTTCCTTGTTATTTCCATCATTTTCTTTAATAAATAATTCATCTGATTTGTTATCTTCTCCATCTTTCTTGGGCCAAAAGGCTTCCAAAAAATATTACTATATGAATTCCACCTTTTGTATCATCACTATGCATAGGAGGCTATATATATTCTCCAATAGTCAATGTTATCATATTCTAGATTATACAAGTTTTTGTAGAGATTAAACTTTACTTATTATTTGCACACACAAAGTCTGAGTTTCTGCTTTTTCACATCAATTAATCTTTGCCTAATGTCAAGGAATAACCATCCCAAGATTAAAATAGTAAATTAATTCTTATCCATATACAATACAACAAAATCTATGAAAAAAAAATAAACATAACAACTTTAGCTAATATATCATTAATAATACCATTCTAAAATGTCTTTGAATGATCACCCATTTTAAGTGAGAGTGTTTAGATTAATCTCGCCTAAGTTGAACCAGCACACTATGGATAATGATACCAAATTCACACTCTATCCCATGTTACATAGCACCTTAAAGAAAGTGTGCTTCTCCATAATACATGTAATCATAAAACATCACCAATCCTTAAACTTTCTTGGGAGTTTACATTGGTTGATAGTCCTATACATGTTAGTCATATTTACTATCTCATAGGTCTCCAACTATTTTTTACTACTTATTACATCATTCATGAACATCACATAATTCAATATTTGTGGTAATACTTTGTCAAATGGAACATTAATTTTTGATTTTTAGAAATTATTGAGAAATTTCTCAAACTTTTTCATCCATCTTTCTTTTTTTCTAATTTATTGTGGAAAGGGAAGATTATGAGGAAGAGATTTACCTTTTGCATACTATTCTCTTGCACATCTTTTGGATCATTAGTTCATATGTTATTTTTATTTTTTCTTTCATCCCCACTTCTTCTAATGTCACAACTGGGATAGTGACTTGAGCATTTGGTTTTGTGGGTGCCATTACTTTGGAAAATATAATGGCATCTTAGTCCGTAATTGTATCATGACTTTAAAAAAAGTCATAGCTTCTTCAGTTACAACTTTTTATTCTATTCAAGCTCTCATTTTTATTTCCATATCTGCTTGTTGCGCTTCAAATTCTCAATTGCTTCTATGTGTAATAGACATATACTTCTTGGAAATTGATTAAGTATCACTTGTTAATCCTTTCATGTTCTTCTTTATTGATAAAACTAGTTTTTCAATTTGATTCTAAATAATTTTTATTAGCTTATTCATGTGATCTATCCATGTTTCAATCTAATTCAATTGATTTTTTTTAAATGTAATTTCTTTTCTTAGTCTCAATGAGCAAGACAAATATGTTTTCTTCTATTGATGACTTTCTACTCTTTTTGGGTGATTAAAAATTGGGCTAAAGGCTTCTTTAAACTAATAATCCATTGCATTGTATCTAATTTTTTTTTTTCTAAAATTGCCTCACATTATATTCTTCATTACCATAACTTTTATATTCTAGGTGTTATAACTTTATTATGATGACTAAATTTTAGTTTTAGGAAATATCCTAAAAGTGTATTAGGCAAGAGTCTCTTATCTAACATAGTTCCACAAGTATATAAGTCTTGAAAGTAGTAAAGTGAATATTTGTCTAGATATCAATTTTATATAGATTTTGTAGGTAGTTTGATCAACTAATAATTAGTTAACTACTACTCTAATCGGAAGCATAAAACAAAGCTTTTGGTATGACTTTGGTTTCTAGAGTTAGTCGCATTTTATTAAGTATATTGGTATGTATGAATTACCTAGTTATTATTGTCCTTGGTTATAGATTAAAAACTTCATTATTATAAGAATGCTATAGTACCCTATTAATATACAAGATGGTTATCACCTATTAGTCCCTCCCCAATGATGATCCCCTCATAGATGTCCCCTCGATATTTTATCGCTGAAATAAAAAACTATCCATACCTGAAGGTTATAAATAAGCCTACTCCTTTTAGGCAACTCATCAACTACTCTTGTTGGACAATCGCGCTTCCACGGTGGTGATTTTAAGACACAGAAGAAGAAAGAACAACAAAAACAAGAAATGATATATATATCCAATTCACAATCCAAGCGCGAGAGAATAAAAACAAAACAAAAACCACAATAGAAACGCAAGAAATAACATGGTTCACTAGTCACTCAGTATGGCTAGCTACATCTACCAGAAAATGCTTATGCATTATAGATTAAACCAAATCAGAAGTATTACAGTATGTGTAGCGCAAAAATAGTCATGATAAATCACGCATAGAGAGAGAGAGAGAAGAAGAACAATTCCCGATCACGAAAATAATAACCTAAAAAATAAAATACAAAATATTTTATATTAAAACTTTCTTGGTTCAATTAACCAGAGCGGGACCTCCATTATTGTGCTACTGCTGTATTTCTGACCTCTTAATATTTTCTTTCCTATACTTACATGAAAATATTAAAACAAAAATATTTAATTATACAAACAGATTATCAAAACAAACTATATACAACAACCCTGAATATTTGCTTCATATTTGCAATCTTATTTTCTGATCTTATGTGTCATTAATATATGAACTAATGTGGTATTACAAATATTTATACTTTTGACTTAGTAAGTGTCATACTCATGACAATTAACATAAACCTTCTTAAAAACCCCATTGGTTGTCATGTAATAGAAAGTAGCTCATAGAGTACTCACTACTATTTGAGTCATCTCCACTCATGCTTGTCTTATAGCTTATCTATTACGATCCACAACAACAACACACATCTAACATAATAAAGGTGAAACACTTGAAAACATATTTTCATAAAAATCTCATATCAATTGAGAGTTAGTTTATATAAGATATGCATAATGGATTGACTTATAAAAGTATTTATGATTTTGTCTTCGTAAGTTTCATACTAATAACAATCAATCTTACATTAATATTGGGTTTTACTGCTTATCTTATGAATTATGATCAGAAATTCCATCACTTCCTTCTTATGATTACTTGCGAGTGTGCATCATGGCTGATCTAATATTATCTACCATGATAACATACACAGATATACTAATAGTAAAAACTTAATTTAGTTCTAAATAAATATTATATTTATCAATAACCAAACCAAAACACAAATTAAATATAAAATTCATCAATTATATATATCAAAAATAACAAAATGCGCCAACACTAGCCCTTAATCTAGCCAAATATATGGGAGAAATTTACATGAAATAATTCCAAATATATCTCAAGTAATTTTGGAATCCTAATGATAGCCTTCAAAATTTAGGATTAATTTTGGAAAAAACCCTAAACTCATGATTCTCATTTAGTGAGCCTTAGATCTAACCCTAAGTGGTGGTTGAAATTTGTGCTCACTCTCAAGGTTTAAGCTTATTCCTTGTGTCACCTCATTTATTTTGGATCCATCTTAGGGTTTGGTAAAATTCACTCTCTTCTTTCTCTATGTTTTTCTCACTCTCATTCTTTTTCAACTTCATGACTTTTATATTCACAAGTCTCAATTCTATTTCAAGTGGGAAGTAAAATGCTAGGGAATGGAAGTGACTTCAGCCTTGCCTCTCTATGACACAAAATCATAGTGTTGTAGATGGTTATGGCTTTGGTCTCTTTATTTATTAGATTATGATGGTGCAAAGAATGTAATTGGCTATGCATTTGTCCTCTGTAACATGAAGTCACAACACTGAGAATGAATGTGATTCAAGCATTTCCTTTCTGTAACACGAAGTCTTGATACTAAGAATGATAATGACTCATACATTTCTCCTTTATAACATGGATTCATGAGACTGAGAATGACCATGACTCATTCTTTTCTCTAATACAATGTCTTGATGCTTAGAATGACCAAGGCTCATATATTTCTATTTTTAACACAAAGTTATAGTGCTAGAAATTTTTATGAATTTAATATTACTCCTATGTAACAGAAAATTATGATATTGAGAAAGACTACTATTTTGACCTTTTCTTTGGAGCAAAAAGTCATGGATTTAAAAATGATCTTTTGCTTGAGTAAACGCTCAATATAACTCTTTATAGTTAAAATAATAGTGTTCAACATCATCTTGACTTTTTCCTTTGTTATTATGACATTGAAAAGAGAAAGTCATGCCATTGAAAAATATCATGGCTTTTAACACTATTGGGGTACTTGGATACACTCAAATAATCATGTTCATGATATTGTAGATTTTTGACTAAGAATAGACACTAAAACTACTCTATATTTTCTAGAAGCTGTGCCCATGTCCTAACATTAAAAAATATTATTACTTTACATTAATTTTTGCTTCCCTCCTACTTGACAATTCTACAAAGTCTTATATTTCAAAAAAAAAATTATCTAATTTCACTGTTATTCCTCATAATCATTTTGTTTAATGTCCATTTTCATACAAATACACCTAGAATACTCATCACAATAACTAGTAATATTTAGTATTTGGCATACCCAATACTAAGCTTTAGTAATTTATTATATTTGGATGTAGTATGTTGGAGCATTATTATTAGGTTGGAATACATACCTCTTATTCTACAAAATATTTTTTACTTTCATGATACATGAGATTAAAATTCTTTATTTTTTTGATATCATAAAATAGAAATTTTCTCACTTAGTTGCTTCTCATTTTATGTTCCAAACTTGTTGAAAAATATATTCATTTTTTACTTCTATTACTGTCAATTTGTCCAACTCCAATACCTTGATATGCCTTCTTCAAAATTTTAATCAATTAGAGTTTGATTGTTATTCTTTGCTAGCTCTTCAAATAGATATTATACTTCATTGGGTGACTTGTTCATGATACAATCACCTGAGATTGCATTAATGGTGCACTTCAATATATAGTTCATTCAATTGTAGAAGGTTTGAGTTAAAAACCATTGTTCAGATATGTGTTGTGGGGATCTCCTCAAAAGCTTTTTAAAGTAGTCCCAAGTATCATAAAATATCTTTTACACCTCTTTTCCGTATTGAATTATCTCCCTGCATAGTTTAAAAAAAATTTGAGGCAAGAAGAACATGATGAAGAAGGTTTGTATAAGTTCTTACCAACCCTCATCCAAACCCTTATATAAGCACTAAAACCAACTTTGAGCTTTATATCTCAAAGAAAATGAGATGTGGCATAATGGTATTGCATATGGGCTAATTTAATTCATCTTCACCTTGTCACACAACTTTAATAAAGTGATGATATGGCTTTGTGGATCTTCTAAAATTCCTCCATTGTATTGATGTTGTTTCACCATAGCTATTAAACTTGGCCTCAATTCAAAATAACATGTTTGCATAGGTTACATCTGAATCAAAAAGTAACTATTTATCATAATCACCAAAGGAATAATGAGGATTGTGCTATTGGACATCTTATCCTTTATCACCTTAGGGGGTTTTGTTGTTGCCAGTTCCATTCATTTTGTCTCTCTCAGCTCTCTATCTCAGTAGGGCTCATGTTATTCCCTTAGTTTCTAGGTCCAAAGGTATTAACTTAATCCTAAAAACTTTTCTCATATATGCGTGGTGGCTACAAAATTAAAAAAAAAGCAAATGAAAAACAAATACTAGTAATAAATGTACCCAAATCAACTTGAAAAAGAAGTATTCTTTTGCAACGATAATTATGTCAACTTAAGTTGACTAATCAAACTACTAACAAATAATCAATCAATCAATCCTTAGAAATGACATTAAAAACTTGTTGTGTTCCCACAAGTATATAAGAAATACAAGTAATAAAATATACAAAAGTCTAGAGATTGAGTTGATAATCCTAGCAATCAATAGTGAATCAATTACTACTTTAGTTGAGTCAATAAACTTGAGTTTTAACAAGATACTTAGACTCTAAGGCTGACTCATTTTCTTATGTGTGAGGATATTTCTCTTAATATTTGGTTAATGTTATTTTTAATTATTAAATAAAAGGTAGGTTAGAGTGAATAATCCAAGTGCCCTCTTAGCATACAAGGTGACTATTATCTTTGGACGGTCACTACCAAGAAAGATCCTGTCGGGGTCTTCCCTTGGTATCTCACAACTAAAGCAACAAGTTATTTTGATTGTGTGTCATCCACACATTTATTTTTTTAGGTCTTTACTGATTGCTTCAAATATACACTCATATTCTCCGATATCTAATATCTTAAAGATGTGAGATAATATAGTAATAAATATATTTATAATTTTAGCTTCATAAGTATAATACTCATGATAATTAATATATATCTTTTAATGAATCTCACTTATAGAAATTATATAAGAGTATTTGACTCATAGGGATGTCACCATCATATGGATCATATCGTCTTGCATTTGTTCTATGACTTACATTTCACCATCTACCATGACTAACACATGACACCCTAATAGAGGTGTCAAATGAGCCATGTATTGCTTTGCTAGCATGACCAATTCCAATGAGGCATGACCATGCCACTGTACCATGCTGAGCAAGGCATGAGAACCAGAATGACAACTAGGCATGGCATGATTGGCCCACAAAGTGCTATGCCATGTTAGGCCATGTCGAGCATAGTGTTGGTCATGCTAGTTTGAGTCAGTTCATGCCAAAATGAATTGAATCACTATTTTCTATTTTTGGCCTTTTGGGATTTACTTATAAATTTTAATATAATTTTTAATTTTTATTCATGATGACACGTTCATGATTTTATATTGTATTTGATCCGGGTAAAATAAAACATTAAAATTTTCATTTAATTTCAATAATAAAATAACAACATAATATAATTAATGTATAAATCATATTGAAATAAAAAAAACATTAAAAATAAAAATGATAATAAGTGCAATCCAAATATCCAATACATTAATAGTGTATAAATTATAATTAAATAAAAATAATAAAAATAAACAAGCACTAGTACAATATCGATATCACATGAATCAAAAATCATCAATTAGTATGATGAATCATTATATCTAAAGATGTTGCTAACCCTCAATATCTTTGATCTCTATGTCTCATTTATCATTATCCGACATCATCTCTTGTGCCTTTATTATCTTGAATACCCAACATCGAATCTTTCCAATCCTTCAAGCATACAAGTGTCTCTATGATATCTAGTCATAATCTTAATCTGATATCTAAAATAATATTGGTTACCACAAAAGAGATACTCCCATGCAATGCTAGATACTAGATTGGTAAGTAAATCATTTGTTATCTTAGATAACATTGGATAAGTAGATTTGTATAATTTCCACTGTAACAAAATGTTCAAATTCTTATTGTCATCATGTGATATGATGAAGTAGTAATCAATATCTAAGTACTAAGATACCTTGATCCTACCCAACGAACCACCCTATTATTTTCTCCTAGCTAACTGAATAGGAAGTCATCATCTCTGAATATGATATTCATATCCATACTCAGAGCATGGCTAAAACTACCATACCTAGTGTCATAATATTTAAATAAGTTAGTAAATTTTTCATGAATGAACTCTTCAGGTTGGTATACTAGTTCATGCATATGGATATGTATGTCAAAATATTTTTACCCCTTCCACCTTAACCCTATGATCCATTAGGTATCCAAATAATATATAGTTGGAATGAAAGACTAATATTTCAAATACTTAGTTTCTATCTCAATAGTTATGACATTAAATGCAGGGTAACTTTTATACTTGTTAAACATGATACAAATAATGCATATGCACCTAAGTGCAATGCAAGTAGTGAGAGTATACAAAGATGAGCATATATTATTCATGTCATAAAAAATTATCAAGAATTTAATAAATGAAATTTTTATATCCCAATTTGAATCATCAATAGTAAGTTCATCACTCTTACTATTGACATAGTTGGATATCCTGTATTAGTAGCTAATGCATGTCTCCAAAATAAAGTAGGTGTATTTCCAACTATCTCACATCTATTTGGAATTTCTTTAGCTGCATAGATAAACATAAGCTGCTAAACTAATATTATTTGCTAGGCAAATTAAGGTATTTTAGTGAATTTCTTATTTTTTCTAACCAGAAAAAAATAATTTTTATTTCTACCTACACTATCAAGCTAATTACATGACACATGTACCTAACATAAAATATCTCACATAATGGCATATCTCTATTAGTTTTAACAGATATATTAATAGCTATCCCATTATTAAAAATATTATCAAATGTGGTACTAAATATTTTATTCTCAATTTTATATTCTTTAAATATTTACATCATACACTCATATATTGCAAGACTATCATGAGGATGAACAATCTTGAAAGATCCTAAAATATTTTTATTAATATTCCATTTTGAGTCTATGTAGTAGATGGTGAGACATGCAAATGATACATCTTTGCGATAAGTCCAAATATCAGATGTCACAGACATTACTTTATTAAATTTCACAAATTCATTATTTATCAATAATTTTTATAAATTATAATATTTTATTATGTTATTCCTGCTTGTGGATGCAAACCTAGGAATCATATGATAAACAAGCTAGAAGTAGGCTTGCATTGTATTGACTATCCTAAGATCCTCTAAAAAACTAATCAGAATACCCATGATTATAACTAGTTTTGTCATATATTTCCTCCCAAAATCATTTTGTGATATATGAAGGGGGTCAACTAAGCTAAACTAGATCCAACTTGAAAGACCACCTCTAAGTTAGATTTTCCTCGGATCTAATGCATGATATTTTTTAAAGCTTTGATCAATATACATCTTTAGGTGCTCAATCCTACTTATACTCCTACATGTATATACCTTATGATAATATATATATTGTGTTGATTCTTCATCAAGACCTATATAATATTTATTTTTTATTATGTTAAAGTGCATCCATACTATTAATATTCACCTCGTTTTTTATATTTTAGATGAAAAATGAGCTTGGATCAAGACCATTGGAGAAAATATAGTTTTGGCCCCATATCATCTCACACCACCATTTATTATATATGCATAAGTATATACAAAAAGCCATAATTCGTAAAGCAACTAATTAAACAAATAATTACTTAAAAAATAATATATCAAAGAATGAAAATTCAAAGGAGGAGAGGGAGAGATGAGAGCACAAAGGGGGATAAAGGAGAAGAAATTTAGAATGAAAATTCTAAATTTATTCTCCTCTATTTATAGAGAATTAAAAATAAATAAAATATGTTTTCTTTTTGATTTTTTAATTATATGTGGCTAGAATCATGATAGACGTCAGATTCTAGTCATAAGTCAAGGGATCTAAATCGATGACTATTATTAAACTTATGTTTTTTTTAATATAGCAAGGACACTGACACGCTATGCCCATCACTATCCTTATCAAGGCCCATTGGGTGAAAATGCAATGGGTAGTATTGGATAGGCCATATAATGGTGACCCACCATGTAAGTAGATTCAAACTTACATGACAATCACTTGAAGGGGCTAGACCCATGACCCTAGACCTACTTGAGCCTAGTCCTAAGTCACCAGGTTAGCGGACTCTGCTATTGAGCCAAACACATGAGTCATGTCTAGCCTAACATGAGGCATGATTTTCACTAGTATAGAATAGTATGAGTTGTGACTCATGTCAGCATGGTCTAGGACCAGGCATGATTCTAGACTATGCCATGCCAAGCCTATCATAGATGAATCATGTCATGTCGTGGGCTATGCCCATGTTGCTCAGCCTGGTTAACACATTTCCCACACAATGGTGAAACTCTTAGGTTATATGTTATACTTAAGCCACATATACACAATAGATTGGTCATAAGCATTCATATGTTTATCTTCGTGAGTGTCATACTTATAATTATTAAATTTATCTCAATCTTTAGTTTTCACTCTTATATTTATCTGACATATTAATGTTAGAAGGGATGTCTCCACCTTCTTGCCATACTCCATGAATGTTTCTCATGACATACTAATCATTGTTTTCCTGAACGACAAACACAAATCTATGATGTAGAAAAAATCCTAAATTTTGGTTCTATAATGCATCCATATCCATCAATATTCATTAATACAATATTAACACAATCATTCAGTAATATAATAATAGTATATCCATCACACACAAGTAAATACCCAAATCCTATATATCAATTTAGCATAACTATGGAGAAGATTTTATGTGAGATGTGTTGAGAGGTATCTCATGAGAATTGATAGTTTCCATTGCAAGGACAAATGTGATTATAAGTGTCAAAACATAAAACTCAATCAAATGTTGTTGTATTTGCCTTGAGTTTGCCCCTAATTAGTAGTTGAAGTCATGCTTCCTAGGATTTGTAGTGACTCTTGGCTCTAAATCTAATTTCCATTTTTTTGTTTTCTTTTAAATGTTTCTTAAGTACTTATGGGCATCCATGTGATGCTTTCAGTTAAAAGTCACACCACTAACTTAAGATCAATATTTTCATGTCTTATTATATCTTTTTTAGAGTACCAATGTCACGACAACAATGAATATTTTGAATTGGGTAATTTCTCTCTAAAATACAATTTTGTGGTGCTACGAAGTGATATGATTGAGACAATTTCTATCTAGAATAAAATATCACTATGATTGAGCACAAGGTCACAACACTAAAAAAAAGTTGTGACTAGAGTAAATACTCTATGGACCTAAATATCATGGAAGAAAATAATGACTTGACCCAAAACATATTGTGTTTTTGCTCTATAATGACCAAGTCATGGTGCTACAATTTTTCATGCCTACTTGTACTAGTTGGAAACTTGGTTGCTACATTGTGAAAGTAATGTCATGATATATAAATATTTTAGAGAGTGTGTGAATATGACTCTTAGATAATATCATAGCCATGAAGATTGTATTATACGCTAGAGAGATTATATCACCTCAGTTGTAAAGTTGTTATAAAGATATTGTTATGACTAGTTTTATATAGTAATGACCAAGAAAGCATATCATAACTACTCGGTAAGATAGTTAAAGGTAAACTCAAGTTGTGACGTGGAAAATATCATGACTCTCAATTGCTTCTCCCAAGTCTACTAATTTCTACTCAAATAGCTTTGATTTCAATAATATTCATCAAAATTTTTTAAAACATAAAGTTAGTTACTTTTTTTAGATACAAGCATAGATATATGCAAACATTCTAATAAATACACTCCAAACCACCCAAAAAGTTAATATGTGCAATGCCAAACAACTTCTCATTTTAGTTTGATATTAATCTACCTATGGTAGTAATTTTTTCTCTTTCCTAAGATTTAAGGGATTATCAATATGATATTAAAATTTTAATTTAAGATCACAACAATGACTACTCTTTATTTATATCAATGTATTTAGGGTGATATTGATTTATTTCAAGGAATCATTCAAATTCAATTAGACTAAAATGATGTTTTTAATCAAAAATTCAATAGTTTACTTAGCATCTATGATCTAAGATATATAGTTTCTATCTAAAATAATAAATCTTATTCATATAACTTCTCATTATATAGTATAATTTAAAAAAAATTAAGAATTTTATGCAAAGTTTCTAGATGTGCATTTATAATTTTATAATTTTATCTCATAAGTTTTGAATATGAGTATGAGTATGCATGGCTTCTGGCTATGTATTTATGTTTTTATTCCATAATTCTCATAACTTATGGTTATTAGAAGTGAAATTTTTTTAATAATTTTTATCTAGAATCAAATCTTAATAATATTTGCATATATTTATCAATTCAAATTAAATAAGTGACATATAAAAAAAATAATATAAAAATATAAGTTCATTACTTGCATCCAAAATAAATTGTCGTTATAACTATTGTAAAACTATTATAAAATGCGAAATCATGATAAATATTATTTTCTTTTTATATATGAAAAGAATGTAAGAGAAAGATGAATAGGAAATAGAGATAGAGAGAGATATAAAGGAACTTCTCATTCCATTATTAACATAATTGAGTATATGTGTATTTTATTTGATTATAAAATATGGTTCTATTTACTCATCTTAATGGTGAGCTATGAAAATCATTTGTTATGAAAAATTAAATGAATATGAATGTAGTCATTCACCACTCACACAAAAGTTTTTATTTATAATTAAAAAAAATATAAATTACTTGATTTGAATGCTTCTTATGAAGTTAGGACTACCCCCATCATTAATATCACAAAAATTCCTAATTAATATTATTTTCATTAACATCATCTTCCACTTCAAAAGTAAATTATCGAACACAAACATTAATTTTTAGTAAGAGAATTACAACTTTATCACCATGTTTATAATGTTGAATTTGCATTCATCTTTTGTAATCATTTCTTTTATATAACAATATTTGATTACAATGTACTATGATAACATGAATTGTTGGCCACAGTAATAATTAATTTTTCATCACATAATAACTTAATAGGTGTTTGTCAATATTTCTCCAAAATCTTCTGCAAAGAATTGAGTTAATCTTTAATGACCAAGAAAAATAAATTAACCTAATCAATGCATCATACTTGTAAAATAGGCTATAAATATATTTTAATATTTTTTTTTCTAACACCAAAGTAGAAGTGACTAGGATAATTTATATAACTTGAGGATATATCTATTGCATATGTGAAATATGGTGTTGTAGAATTAAGATATATAACATTACCAACCAATTTATTGTAAAGAATTTATTTATTTTTTCTTTCATCTTCTTCTTTCATTAATTTTATTTTGCAAGCTAGTGGAGTTAAACTAACTTGCAATCAAACATCTTGAATCATTGAATAACTTTGTTTGCATATTTTTGTGGGAGATTATATTTTCAACTATCTTAAAATTTTTTTATGCCAATAGATCATCCAATATCCTAGATTATTCAGTTCTTATGTTTTTATCATTTTGCAAGCTAGTGGAGTTAAACTAACTTGCAATCAAACATCTTGAATCATTGAATAACTTTGTTTGCATATTTTTGTGGGAGATTATATTTTCAACTATCTTAAAATTTTTTTATGCCAATAGATCATCCAATATCCTAGATTATTCAATTCTTATGTTTTTATCATTTTGCAAGCTAGTGGAGTTAAACTAACTTGCAATCAAACATCTTGAATCATTGAATAACTTTGTTTGCATATTTTTGTGGGAGATTATATTTTCAACTATCTTAAAATTTTTTTATGCCAATAGATCATCCAATATCCTAGATTATTCAATTCTTATGTTTTTATCATTTTCTTTTTTGAAATTTCAACCATCCTATATTATTTCACAATGAATATCATGTCAACATATAAAAAAAATAATGAGAATATTTAGATACATCTTGATTTTTCACATACAATATATGTTAACTTCTGCTTATTCGAAATCATCTTTTAATTGAATAAAAATAAAGTTGGTTATACCAAGCTCTTGGAGCTTTTTTTAACCCATACAAAGTTTTCTTTAATTTGTGTATTCTTTTCTTTATCTATTTTACTAATAAAAACCAATGGTTGGTCGACAAATATTTCTTCTTTTAATTCTATATTGAAGAATGTTAACTTAACATCAAGTTGATATATCCCTAATTTGTTTGAATTAATATGCAAAAGTTTTATGAAAATTAATCCTAAACTATTGAAAAAACTTTTTAACAACTCTTGTCTTTTTACTTTATAGTGAACTAGCACACTTGTATTTTATCTTCTATATCCATTTAACTTCATTGATTTTATGAGATGTTGGTCTATCAACTAATTCCCAAGTTAGATTTTTTTAATTGTTTTTGTTTCTTTTTTTTTGTTGTATTTCTTCAACATTTCATTAATTTTATGAGATGTTGGTCTATCTTCCTTCATATCTTTTTAAAAAGTGTCTAGCTCAATAATGTATAAAATTACTTGTTTCATTAGTATCAGTCAACATTTATTATTCTTCTCACATTTAAATTTTGAGAAGATAAATCATAGATTGATAAAGGTTAACTTGTTGTATGAGATATAAGAGTATTTTCTCGAATTGAGTCTTCATTATTTGATAATTTTTATGATACAATAAATGGAACAACATTATTATTTTTATCATATATTTGGTTTCAATTCAACATAAAGGTGTCAATCGGGCTGGGCCGGCCCAGCCCGACACAGCACGGGAATTTTTCGTGCCCGTGCCCATGTCGTGCCTCTCAATGGTACGAACCATATCATGTCGTGCTGAGGCTAACTAGGCCTCGTGCCATGCCTGGCCCGGCACGGTACCATGGCCCGTTGGTACGGTACAACGGCACGAGTCGAGAAACTGCCCCAGGGGTAGAAGCTGAGCTCGATGGGTGAGGCTTGCTGAGCCTCGAAAGTGAAGAAAATTTGTGGCGGCGTAGCGGGGCGCTACTGAACCCCTATTTTTTTAAAAAAAAAAATTAGAGTTTTTGGCCTGACCCGAACAGGGAAAAATCTAGAGGATTCGTGCTGTGAGCCTGTGTCGGACTGACCTCCACAGAACCATGTCAGGCTAGGCATGGCATAGTATAGTTATCATGTCATGCCTTGCACGGCACAGTATAGTTACCGTGTCATGCCTTGCCCGGCACGGTAGCACGGTAGGGCCGACTAAAACCATGTCATGCCAGCCCGTTTGACACCTCTAATTCAACATAGCATTTTTTTTTTCAAACACATCTCTACTAATAATTACTTTGTTATTCTGCAAGTTACATATTCTATACCCCTTTGACATTGAGCTATGACAATAATGATGTAATTTTCATTTGATTCATCAAGAGTATATATATTCATTTTTTTTTTGTAAGTTTGTCATAACACATGCATACAAATACTTTAAGATGTTTGATAAAAAGTTTTCTTTCATTTTATGCTTCAAAAGGATTTTTATTCCACATAGCTATAGTTGGATATTTTACTGCCAAAATATATAATAGTATAAACAACTCCAACCCAATTTTTTTTTGAAATGAATTTGAAGAATTTTTGATCCTTCTATAATTTATTAGCATCTTAATGAAATAATCACTATGTTTTTCAACCAAGTAATTATTGTATCATCATCGATAAAAAAATGAAGTATCTATTATGAGAATAATAAAGTGTATGAATTCGACTACATATGTGTGCATGTAGTAGTTCAAGTAATTTTTATCACTCTTCAATCAATTCTTTTTATAAATGGTTGCTGACGATGCTTCAAAAATGTAACCATTTTACACATCGTGCATGTCATTACTTTGGAAGCCTTTGTATCATATTTTTATGATGAATCGATTTGGACGACTGAAAATTTAAATGTCAAAGTTTTCTATGTTGCAACCATGATTTATCATCATTCAATGTTGGCATTGAAGAACATAATTTAAACATGATATAAATTAAGTAGAAAACTTGATTTTTCAATATTAACTTCGTCAAGACCATTTTTTTTATTTTATCATAGATCATGAATTTAAAATGAACTGAGTAGCCATGCTTAAATAATTGTTTATTACTAATAGTTAATAGATTTAGATCTAGATTAGGTACAAATAAATACGTCATTGATAAACTTGAACCAATTTTAGTTAGGCTTCTACTAATTACCTATTTTCTAGCCTAATTGTATAATTATCAATTGATTTGAAATTAAAAAAAAAACCTACTTTACCTTGAAATCATATGATTAGAGAACCTACTATCTAAATACCATCTTGATTTTTTCATCACAATCATTAAATAAACAAGTTATGTTTTGTTAGCTTGAAATAATTTGGCATGCAAAAAAGTATTTCATTTAATTTTCATGTTTTTTTGAACATATGGCTTGCTGAGTAATTTTGAATCTACAATTTTTTAGTAGGTTACTTTTTTTTTTAAATTAAAGCACCATGATTTTCCTTCAAATCAATAATCATTTTTAGTTTGATTACATATTCTACAAAATTTGAATGTTTGAGAAGGAGATTAATCTTTAATTATTTTTTTCTAAGTTGATTCTTCTCCTTCTTCATGAACAAACACTTTTCCCTCAAACCATATATTTAATCGCTGAATAATGTTATCGTTCTTAATCTCCTCAAAATTGAAGGACTATTATGATCCAAGCATAAACTTAATTAAAAATATTTTCATATGATTTTTAAAGAATGGCTTACCAATCTTTTCTCAACGGATTGTAATGAGCTCATTAATTCTGAGTAATTTTTTTTTTCACAAAAAATTCTTTGGTTGTTTTATTAGTTCAATTAAAGTAGACGAATAGTCTTTTAATATTTCATTTTCCTTCATCCTCATATTTTCAAATTCCATCCTAAAAATTTGAAGTTTATTGTAACATAAATTTAAATATTATTGAAATTCTTGTAACAATTTCATTATTGAAAAATAGTACCAAACAAGGATCTTGACATAAAAAGTGCATTTTCATTCTTACCTAATCTTCTTTTCATTAATTTTGTAGAGTGCTTGCCATTGTAATTCCTCTTTCTAGCTCTTCATTGTTAATATTTCCATCACACTTGTTCCTTCTTCCTCATATAAAACATGTTCTCCAATTCTTAATTTTTATACAATAGAATTCATAATTATTCCCATCGAATAGGGGTACATATAGATGTTGAAAACTCATTGTCTAAAAATTAATAAATGTTATTATCATGTTATTACCATTCCAAACATCGAATAGGGGTACATATAGGGGGACATCGAATAGGGGTACATCGAATAGGGATATATATTAACTAATCCTTAATATCATGTTATTATCGATTATGGACTTACAATTATACTAATATGTTAAACATCACATTAATTGCAAACATCGCTATAATTATTACAAATCATTCCAAAAATTCTTAAATGCAACACTCATATATTACAAAACTTTTGTCACAAATGCATACTCAACATTTTTCAGTAATGAAGTATTTATATAAAGAAAAATTACCAAAGCACATTATACATGAATGAAATAGTCCTTACAAAATTACTAGGAGAAGGCACATGATTATTAAAATAATATTAATTTCTATCATTCATTTAGAGTATTTTATTTTTGACACCCCTGGCATCGAACCTTTGACCAATGCTAGTATTAGCGTAGTGAAATTTTTTCTTTGATCAAATCAAAAGTTTCTCAAATCCACTCAATTTGAAATTTTTATTTGATGTGTTGGATTAATATTGTTTAATTTTAGGATAGTCACTCTAGAAACAAGTAAATGTTTTTTTGAACAACTCAAAATTCCTTTGATTTGATCAAAGGAATTTTGAGTTTTCTAAAAAAGTTTTCAGTTGTTAATTGTTGTTTATTAATGATTGTAAAAACAACTACTATAAATGTGTATGTTCAATGACATTTATAATTATTTTTGAACTATGAAAATGGAGATATTGTGAAATCCTAAAAAAATGAATAAATAATTAACATAATTTGATTTCTGGGAAAAAATGGGCAAAATAATAATTTTGTAATAAGAGAAAATAACCTAAAATTTTAGAGCCATAATGATAAAATAGATGTCATTATTGAATTCGTCTTAGAAAATATAGCTACGGTGTCAAATTTCATTAAATTCTGAGAAAATTAGAATTTGTTATATTTTTATTTAATTAAATAATTATTAGAATATTTAGAGAAAAAAAAATTTGCGTAACCGAAAGACCACGCCATGTCGTTCACAAGTGGCTGTGCATGCGCAGGCGGTCCATCGGCTGTCTAGGTGTCAACCCAAAGAAAAAAAATTAAAATTATTAATTAATAATAATAATTATAGAAAAAAATACGTCAGGAATCCAGAAAATAGGGGAAAGGCTAAAAAAAATGTTCGACGCCGGGAGAGAAACCAATACAGCACAGAAAAAAAATATTCGTAATTTTTTTTTATCGTAACGGATTATTCTAGAATCGGAATGAGATAGTCCAAGAACTAAAGTTACTCTACACGACGAGATCTT
Organism: Sapria himalayana; assembly: GCA_029783825.1. NCBI lineage: Eukaryota > Viridiplantae > Streptophyta > Magnoliopsida > Malpighiales > Rafflesiaceae > Sapria > Sapria himalayana. The sequence continues at coordinate 2,303,143 of JAREIK010001871.1, forward strand.
CACATTGATATCAAATTTATAAAGTTTTCATGAAATTTCCTAAAAGGTAGTGGTTTCTCTTATCAGAATTTTTTTTCAATTTAATGGACAGGAATGATTATTTTTATATTTCAATTCGAATTGTTAGAAATTGTATTGGAAATGATTAATTGGTGAAAAATTTTAGTATTTCATTTAGTAAAAGTTAGTGCAGGACGAATTGAATTTGAATTGTTATAATAGTGTCTGAAATATCGGTTAAATTGGAAATGACATAATTGCATTTCAAATTCACGGGAATATTCCATATACATGGGTGGATGCATGATATATATATATATAGGTATATGAATGGTATTTAGCGAACTCGAATTCGAACAATGTCTTGACTAAGTTGGGTGGAATTTTATTTGGTACATGATTATTATAGATTTGCAAACTCGAATTAGGAGAACGTCCAGGCAGAGTTATGGTGGTGCATATTTCTCGGAGTAAAACCATGAAAATCATATTTTATTTTGATAAATGTCCAATATGTTTTTCGGAGGAGGTCCATATTTTTCGGAATAATTCCAAAAAAATAAATATTTCTATTGATATATATACATACATACATATATATATATATATATAGTATGTCACACTTAGCTTCGGCATGTGTGAGGTAGTTGATGAGACTCAGAAATATGGGCATATAAACATTTCATCCATAATTACATTCATATAAACATTGTACTTGAATGAGTGTTGGTATGTATTCATCACGTTTTACGTGCACTTAGGTCGGGAGTAACTCTGAAAAAGTTTACCTCTACTGAGCTTTGCTCACTCTGTTTGTGGGACCCCTTTTCAGGTACATGTCCAAGACAGATGATATATCCACATACAGGATCGCACATGTGAAGGGAAACCAATTGTGGCTTAAATAATATATTGTGTGTTTTCTTTATTCCACTGAGCAAATAAAATGAAAAATGAAAAAAAAAGTATTGTATATTTGAGAAAATTTTATTTTATTGCACATTATATTGTATGATAGAATGAATGGGACCCCCTTGGGGGATGATGTGTCACGGCTTGGCATCAGAGGTTAGATATACAATTACCTATAATTCAAAAAATTGGTACAAGTTTCATAATGTGGTAGGAAAGTTTAGATATATAAATATATAATACTCAGGGAAAAAAAGAACACTAGGGTAAAGAAACATAACCTTAGTGGTTCAGAAAATAAAACGATAGTTTCAAAATAAAAAATTTATTATTAGTTGGCATGTGTACTAATAATAGGTAATAAATGTGATTCTTATATTATTATTTGACTTATATAGATGGCAAGTAGAGAATGATGATACTGGTGACGTCCATGAAATGAGGATCAATCCCCAGCCTTCTTTGATCAGTAGGCTCTAAAAGAGGCTGTTGGTGTAACTGTTGCAAGAGTAGCACAAACTAGTGCAACTGGAGGTCAAGAAGGATAAAGTAACCTTTAGGGGTTCAGGGCACATCATCCTCCAACATTTATGGGGGGGAGGGGACCCAATGGCGGTAGATCTTTAGTTTCGGCAAGTTGTTAAAATCTTGGATGCCATGAAAATCACTTCCAATGCTACCAAGATCTGGCTAGCAGCGTTCCAGCTAGAGGGTGAGTCCCAAATTTAGTGCGATTGGATCAATGTCTCGAAAAATATATAGGCAATGACATGGGAAGAATTAAAAGAACTATTTATGGAAAAAATATTTTTTGACTTTAGCTAGATATGCCAAGACCCGAGAATTCTTTGAGCTTAGATAAGAAAATATGACGGTGCTGGGCTACGTGGCTAAATTCAGCGAGTTGGCATGTTTTAGGAATAATTATGTGGCAACTAATATGGCTAAGGTTCGAAAATTTGAAGATGGATTAAAATTATCCATCCGAGGCAAGATTATGAGATTTCTTATCCAATATATGGATTCGATGGTTAAGACATCTTTAGTCATCAAGCGGAAGGTTGAGGATGCACAAAATATCCGAGAGATGAGTGGAAGTGTTAGCGGAAAGAGAAAAAAGAATCAATATTTTTTTGGAAATCGGTATATACCATTTATCCCACGAAGATTTTATGGACAATGTCGCGATTATCAAGGCCAAAGCCAGACTAGGAATTCTAGCCAAATTGGACAGAAAAAATATTTTTTATGTCATCAGTATGGACATTGGAAATGAGAGTGTCCACTGAAGCAGGAATACCAGGATTATGAAACATCATAGTCCCATACATCCGAGGGAAATATGCAAACAAGGTTTAGTCCTTCTTTCTCTAGTACAGGTCCAAGGAATTGGGTGCAATCTTGGGGTATTCCACAAATATCCCCTACTTCAAAAGCATACCAGGGAGGCCAAGGAATGGGTCGAGGTCGAGGCGAGAGCTCATAGACTGGGACTTTAAGGACCCAAGGGCGTGTCTATGCAATTACACCACAGATGAAGAGGATAGATCAGTCAGTGGTACAAGGTACTTTCTTGTTTTTTTCATTTATGGGAAAAAGTTCTATTTGATTTTGGTGCATCACATTCATTTATTTCTACATCATGTGTGAAAGAATTAGGATTAAGAGTTAAAAACTTGGATGAGCTATTGCATGTGACTTCTCCTTTGGGGTCTAAGGTGAAAATTAGTTAGATATGTCAAGATTGTGAGTTAGAAATCTCATGGATTATATTCATGGCAGATCTTAGAGTCATGGACATGTCAGATTTTGATGTAATTCTTGGCATGGACTCGTTAATAGCACATCAAGTCATTATTGATTGTGATCATAGAAGAATTATTACCCACACACCAGACGATATATGTGTTGTATTTCAGGGGGATAAGTTTGATACTTTATCTCATACTATATGTGATTCTAAATGTCATGAACAACTTATGGGTTGGCTAGCATGTCTCACCCTAGAAGAAGAAGAGACATTAAATATGAATCTTCCTCGGATAGTTTGTGAATATGATGATGTTTTTTCTAATAGATTACCAGGATTACCTCCGCATAAAAATGTGGATTTTTGTATTGAGTTACATCTTGGTACATCACCCATTTCTATGACTCCACATAGGATGACACCAATTGAATTACAAAAACTCAAGGTCCAGATACAAGATTTGTTGGACAAGGGTTTTATTAGACCCATCACTTTGCCTTGGGGTGCTCTGGTTTTATTTGCAAAGAAGTAGGATAAAACCATTCGACTGTGCATTGATTATCGACAGTTGAATAGGGTTATGATAAAGAATCGATATTCATTACCAAGGATTAATGTTTTATTTGACCAGTTAAAATGAGCATAGATCTTTTCCAAAACAGATCTTCATACTGGATATCACCAATTGCGAGTTAGAGAGGCTGACATCTCTAAGATGGTATTGAGAACATGGTATGAGTATTTTGAGTTTACAATAATACCTTTCAAATTAACAAACATGCCAACAGCATTCATGGATCTTATGCATAAAATATTTCAGCATATTTAGATTATTTTGTTGTGATTTTTGTGGATGATATTTTGATTTATTCTCAGTCCAAATGAGACCATGCGGATCGTTTATATATTATTCTCTAAACTTTGAGAGAACATAAGTTGTATGCCAAGTTTGGTAAATGTGACTTTTGGTTGACAGAAATAAAATTTTTGGGACATGTAGTATCAGCTACAAGTGTCTCAGTGGACCTTGAAAAAGTCAGGGCAGTCATGAGTTGAGAAAGGCAAAAGTCAGTTTTTGAAATATGTAATTTTTTGGGATTGGTTGGGTATTACAGAAGATTTATTGAAATTTTTTCCCGGTTAGCTGCTCAAATGACTAGATTGATCCGGAAGGAAGTCAAGTATGAGTGGACTGATTTATATGAAAAGGTATTCCATGAATTGAAAAGGAGACTTACTTCAGTGCCTATTCTAATAGTTCCGGATATGGTTCAGAAATATACAGTGTATTGTGACACCTTGATAGATGGATTGGGATGTGTTTTTATGTAATCTGGAAAAGTTGTAGCTTATGGTTCAAGGTAGTTAAAAAATCATGAGAGGAATTACCATACACATGATATAGAATTGGAAGCTATAGTCTTTGATTTAAAAATTTGACGCCACTATTTTTATGGGGAGCAATTTGAGGCATATTCAGACCATAAAAGTTTGAAATATATCTTTACACAATGAGACCTTAAAATGAGACAGCGTCGATGGATGTAGTATCTAGAAGATTATGATTTTACTTTACATTACCATCCAGGCAAGACAAATGTGGTGGTTGATGCACTTAGTCGAAACTCACGGGGTGCACTAGCTAGTATAGCTTCGCTGGAATGGGATATCCTTGAAACTGTGGGATGATTCAGCTTACAATATAGCAATCAAAGTCAGGGTGTTATCGGAAGTTTAGTAGCTATACTTTTGTTATTAAATAAGGTGATTGAGATGCAGAAACAATATGCAGAAACAAGATGTATAAATATTATCTATAAAGAACCGAGTAGATACTGGCATGTGTGATGAAGGTTGGGCTATTCATATGGATGATAGTTTTCGGTTTAGGGGACAAATTGTGGTTCCCCATATAGTGGAATTGAGAGAGAAGATTTTTATAGAAGTTCACTATTCTCATTTTATAGTACATCCAGGCGACACAAAAATGTATAATGATCTTCGGCAGTAATATTACTGGAATGGGATGAAGAGACATATTAGGGATTTTGTTTGATGATGCCTCACATGTCAGTAGATAAAGGATGAGCATCAAAGGCCAGTAGAATTACTCCATCCTTTGGAAGTAGCAGAGTGAAAATGAGAGCATATCACGATGAATTTTGTGACTCACTTGCCACGGGCATCACGATAACAAGATGTTGTGTGGGTAATTGTGGAGTGGCTTACAAAGTCCACACATTTTCTAGCAATGCGAATGACCTTCACACTTGAGGAATTGTACAAGTTATACATACGAGAAATCGTCCGATTACATGGAGTGCAGTATCTATTGTATCTGATAGAGATCCCCAATTTATGACTTATTTTTGGAAGAGTTTTCAGAAAGAAATGGGAACATAGTTGATAATGAGCAATGCTTTCCATCCATAAACAGATGATCAGCCGGAGGGAACCATGCAAGTTTTGGAAGATATGTTGCGAGCATGTTGTCTAGATTTCAAGGATAGCTAGAAAGAACATCTACCTTTGGTCGAATTTGCCTATAATAATAGTTATCAAGTAAGTATCCAAATGGCACAATATGAAGCATTGTCTGGAAGGCCATGTCAATCTCTAGTTTGTTGGGCTGAGGTAGGAGACTGATCCATCACGGGTCCAGATGTGATTAAAGATACCTCAGAGAAAGTAAATTTGATACGATGACATCTTCTTACAACTCAAAGTCGGTAGAAAAGTTATGCTGATAAATGAAGACGTCCTCTAGAATTTGAGGTAGGAGATCATGTTTTCTTGAAAGTGATGCCAAAAATGGGAGTAATTAGATTTGACAAGCGTATAAAGTTATCACCAAGATATATTGGGCATTTTGAAATACTCAATAATGTGGGTTTGGTTGCTTATCGATTGGCATTACCGCCACATTTATCTAGTATTCACAAGATATTTTACGTCTCTATGCTTAGAAAATATATTCCTGATCCAACTCATGTAATGGATTGGGGCAAACTAGTTACTGATGCAGATACAACATTTAAAGAAATGTCAGTGCATATCATTGATAGTCGAGATCAAGTTTTACGACGCAAAACTGTAAGATTCATAAAAGTAATATGGCAGCATCAATGAATAAAAGAAGCAATATGGGAACGTGAAGACACGATGTGTGTTGCTTACCTTTTTTATTTGAAAATTAAGGTATGTATTTTAGTAATTTAATAATTATTTAACTTAATAATATGTTTATAGGTGCAAAGGTATATTTGTGAGAATTTCGAGATGAAATTCTTTAAGGAGAAGAGAATGTAAAATCCCAAAAAAAAGAATAAATAATTAACATAATTTGATTTATGAGAAAATATGGGCAAAATGGTAATTTATCAATAAGAGAAAATAACCCTAAAAATTTTAGAGTCATAATGATAAAATTGGTGTCGTTATTGAATTTGTCTTGGAAAATATAGCTACGGTATCAAATTTCGTTAAATTCTGAGAAAATCAGAATTTGTTATATTTTTATTTAATTAAATAATTATTAGAATATTTAGAGAGAAAAAAAATTCACGTAACCGAAAGATCATGCCTCGTCTTCTGCACCCGGCTATGCATGCGTGGGCAGTCAGTTCGGCTGTCTAGGTGTCAACCCAAAGAAAAAAAATTAAAATTATTAAATAATAATAATAATTATAGAAAAAAAACGTCAAGGATCCAAAAAATGGGGGAAAGGTTGAAAAAAAATGTTCGGCACCGGGACAGATAAAGATACAGTACATAAAAAAATATCTGTGAATTTTCTTTTAATTGTAATGGATTATTCTGGAATCGGAATGAAATAGTCTAAGAACTAAAGTTACTCTACACGATAAGATCTTCACATTGATATCAAATTTATAAAGTTTTCATGAAAGTTTCTGAAAGATAGTGGTTTTCTATTATCAGAATTTCTTTTTATTTAATGACAAGAAATGATCATTTTTATATTTCAATTCGAATTGTTAGAAATTTTATTGAAAATGATTAATTGGTAAAAAGTTTCGGTATTTCGTTTAGTAAAAGTTAGTGCATGACAAATTGAATTTAGATTGTTATAATTATGTCTGAAATATCGGTTAAATTGGAAATGATATAATTGTATTTTATATGTACGGAAACATTCCATATACATGAGTGGGTGCATGATATATATATATATATATAAAGGTATATGGATGGTATTTAGCAAACTCGAATTGGGACAACGTCCATATTGAGTTGCACGGAATTTTATTTGGTATATGGTTATTATAGATTTGCAAACACAAACTTGGACAACGTCCAGACATAGTTATGATAGTGCATATTTCTTCGAGTAAATCCAATAAATTTATATTTTATTCGAATAAATGTCAAATATGTTTTTCGGAGGAGGTCCATATTTTTCGGAATAATTCCAAAAAAAATAAATGTTTCTATAGATATATATACATATATATATATATATATATACACACACACACACACATACATATAGATATATATATATATATAATATGTCACACTTGGCTTCGGCACGTGTGAGGGAGTCGATGGGACTCGGGAATATGGGTATATAAGTATTTTATTCATAATTACATTCATATAAACATTATACTTGAATGAGTGTCGGTATATATTCATGACGTTTTATGTGCACTTAGGTAGAGAGTAACTCTGAAAAAGTTTACCTCTATTGAGCTTTGCTCACTCTGTTTGTGGGACCCTTTTTCAGGTACATGTCCAAGACAGATGATAGATCCACATACGGGATCGCACATGTGAAGGGAAGCCAATTATAGCTTAAATAATATGTTGTGTGTTTTCTTTATTCCACTGAGTAAATAAAATGAAAAAAGAAAAAAAAAATGTATTGTACATTTGAGAAAATTTTATTTTATTACACATTGTATTGTGTGATGGAATAAATGAGGCCCTCTTGGGGGATGGGGTGCCACATATATTATTCCTACTTAATGACTAGTCCTTTAAAAATTGAGTTGATGATCATCAAATAATACCATGATTTTGGGTGTGAATAATATTCAAACATTATCTCTATTTTTGTGTGACATTTACATAAACTTGATAAGGTCTATTCTTAAAAATAACAATAGCATCGATATAAAAAAAATACCATGAAAGATTTACTAACCAAAGTTTGCTCGATTAGTGACTAGTTGGCATAAAAATTAAGAGGTTAGGAGTTCGTGAGATTTGATTTACCAGAGGATAGTTCTCGTGGGTTGGTTCTTGCACCTGTAATATTCGTTGAGGTGTATGTAAGTTGATCCTCATACTCATTGTTATCACAAAAATTATGAGATATTTGCTATTTTAACAATAAATCATGAAGTATTTTCTTTTTATATGATTTGTGAATTGACATAAAAAATAATAAATATTTGTTATCTTAATTTTTTATTGATTTTGATCTAGATAAAATCACAAAGATAGAAGTTTCATTTTTTGTAGTTTCATGTTCTCCTTTTAATTTTTGATGTTTTCAAATATAATATTTTATTCACGATTAAATCATGAACATTTTTATGTATATTGCACGTTGAATGGAATTTGTTGATGATTAAATTCTTTGAGACAAAAGCTTAACTAACTCTCTTCTTTTTTTCAAAATTCAACTCCTTGATAAAGCTTATCATTTTGATTTCATATTTCATCATTGTGGTTGGATTCGTTTTAATCCTACGCTATGTTTATGGGCTTCCTTGGTCTACATTCAGCTAATGTAAACCAAGAACTCAACTAGTGAATTCTTGTTCAAGTTTCATCTAAAATGAGATAAATACAAGAATTTGAGTTCTCAATGGATTATTTATTTTAAAATTTGTATATTTTACTTGGTTCTTATTGGTTGAGAAATATTTGTTATTAAAATGAAGTGAGATTGTAATAAAAAAGACATATGAATGTTCTACATGTTGAGAAGATTCAACATTATAGATGGGTAAAGCATCTAGAAAAGTCAAAAAATGAAAGCACGCACTTTTACATCTTATCTCATTGTGAAGCTACTGTGAATTATTTCTTTATTTTTTATAATAAATTCACAACTCAACTTATATTAATATGAGGGGCATTTTTTTTTTTCATTATAGTATAAGCTCAAGTTTAGTGTATTTTTATTCAACATTTTCAAGTATTCTATCACCTATATAGTATATTCTTTGTAAAAATGGTGTTTCATAGAATTTCCAATCCTTCAATCTATGATCTAGTTTTTTTTAAGTTATGATGGTGAGTTCTATTAATGTATAAATTGGTATATTCAAAGGCAATTATTATAATTATTGGCACATAAAATTTCAAACATATTATAGTCCAAATGCTACTGATAAATAATCAGTGAAGACTGTGATGTATTCTATAAGATAGAGCAATTTTATTTATAGCAAAAAAGAAAGAAATGAAAGAAATCAATGAAAGAAGTCATGAAATTTATTCATCTTAAAATATGTAGTTTTGATGGAAATTTTTCCTATAATTTCATAAGAAAAAACTACGAAGGAAGCTGAGATATTCTATAGGAAGAATTTCATTATAGTGAAAAAAATAGGTCATTTAAGTTAAAATTTTTTAGATGAGCTCTGGAAAATATGAAAATGAAAGAATCAGATGTTAAATAAGAACATTACTTTAGGATCAAAGAATTGATTAATGATTAAAAAGGCATGGTGAAAATTTTTCAAATGAAAAGATTATACAAAAAATCATAATTAGACTGATGAGAAGGTTTTTGAAGATTATAATTATTGTCCAAGAAACTAAATATATGATAAAGTTATCAAAAACAAAATTAACTATTTCATTGAAGATCGATGAAAAATGAAATGAATATAAAGATGAAAATCCAATTCTTGAAAAGGTTTTTAATGTAAAGTAAATATGACATCATGAAACTTTAGTAATGAGGAAGACAAATTCTAGAAATTGTAAATATCCTTGAAAAGAAAATCAACATAATGGGTATTCTCCATACGATGTCTGCAAAAGATCGAGTTATAAAAAAATTGTTGGTTTATACATAAACTACTAGAAATTTGACATATTATATAAAGAAATTAGAAATGTAATTTTACTCTAATATATTATTCTTCTAAACCTACTTCTGACAATGAATTGAGCAAGTGGTACATTGATAGTGTTGAAGTAATAATTTGACTCGTGATACTAATATAATTATCAAAATTGATGTATCTAGTTTATCACAAGGAAAATTGGAAATAGTTTTCTACAAGAGGTAATAAAAAAGAGAACAATATTTACTAACATGAATAGTAAAACAATGATTATTCTAAATGTTTTACTACTTTCTAGTTCGAAGAAAAATTTACTCAATGTAGGTCACATGATAGAGAATGACTATTCTATTTGTTTTAAAAGACATAATTATATAATATATGAAAATATAATTTTTGTAGTTGGTACTATAAAAATGAATGGAGATATAATAAAGAAGTAGCTATGAATATAAAAGATAAAGCCTGATGGTTTTGTTATTGAAGATTTGGGCATTTTTATTTTCAATACTAGAGCATTTTTATTGGAAATATTAAAAGTATAATAAAAGATAGATCAATAATAAAAGGGAAAAAAACCATGCCTATAGATATAAAAAATAAAAAATATTTTTTTTTACTAGTGACTATTTAAGAATGACTTAAGTGTATTTTTTTTCAAGGAAAAATAAAAAACTTGTGCAAATTAAAAATAAAATCAAAAGTTATGTTGAAAATCAAAGTCATCAAAATATGAAAATTATAAAAAGTAATTGAAACAATAGGTATATCTCTAAGTATTTCAAAAAAGTTTGTGAAGATGAGGAGGTATAACAATAAATTACTACTGGATATATTTTTGAACAAATTGGTAATTTATAAAGAAAAAACAAAACTATATTTATGATGACAATACTATGGATGTCTTACCCAATGCACAAGGGCTTATGCTTAGTGTAGGGTCTCTAAGTTGCTAATACCTTAACAACATTACTTTTAAAAGTTGGAGAGACTTTGTTTGATGCGTCTCAAACCCAATATCTACCACCTTTGGATGAAGGCATTTGTGCCATTGGACTAAGACATGACTTCAAATAAATGAATGCAAAAAGAGGAATTCCTAGGTGATCAACCATCTTAATATTATGCCCTAATAAAATAACTTTCAATTCAAATTTCTAATGAGATTCATTATATTAGCATTTGTGTATTTACATACTGATGGAAAATACTATACTAAAAAAAGGGAATACCATAATGTTTCTAGAAATAAGAAGTTTATGGCACTATTTATTTGTTACGTGAATAAAAAAAGCAGTTTGAGTTAGAATACCAATTGAAGTTTAGAGTGGACAAAAATCATCAAAAAATTATAATAATTTTTTTGGTTTTGTAGATTATGTAAGCTTGCCAAAAAGAAAAGTGGACAAATTTAATGACAAAATATGAAAAAGGTATTTTCGTGGAGTATTGTTTATAATGAATAGGCTATTGAAAACTATTAATCAATGACAAAAGTGAATCATTAATTGAGAAGTAAAATCTGAAGAAATATTTATATAGTCAAAACATGATGCAACCATCTAACTCTTTTTATACTCAATCAACTAAAAAAAAATAAAATTTATTAACAATAATTAATTTCTCTCAAAACAATACAAAAGATTAGATCCTTATTAATATTTATGAATCAAGCAATTGTGCATATTATGGAGCCAATTGTTTTTGAAGTAGAATTTAAAAAGGAATTTTTATATAAGTAGTGGAAGAATGAATTTTGATGATTAAGAAATTATATATAGATTTTTGTATTTTGTCTGCTCATGAAATAGTAGATTCAAGGCCTTCATATATTGTCCATTGATTATAGGCAACTCATGCTAGCTGATTTTTCAAATTCAATTTGATTATCACCTTGCACATTAAGAAAGACATATGATAGTCCCAAGATCTAGTGTAGAAATATAATTAATATCAATAATGATAATTACTTACAAGATATTTTAGATCAAATATTTTCTTGAGACTAAATGCTCACCCCCCCTATACTACTCTTTATTATAATAATAACACAATGTTGCATATTGCCTTGAATTTGATATTCTACTAACAGGTAAAACACATAGATATGCATTGTTTATTTCTCTATGAAAACATTAATGATCAGATTTTTATTATATTATATATTTATACAATATGTCAATTATTATATATGTTTATAAATACTTTGAAGATATCACAGCTAGATTCTATTTTCTTCAAACTTAGTATTCTTGATATTTATGTGTCAGTACAATGAAATGTTTTATGATTTATAATTTATATTTTTATATCTTTGTATTTGTGATGATAACACCCAATTAATTGGCTGCCCTATTTTTTTTTTTATTTTAGGCATTAATTTTTCCTTATATTACTGTGAATATTTTTTATTATTTTTCTTGGAGTATTTATATATTATGGGATATTTTTTTCTACATTATTTTTTTAATATTTACAAACATATTAGTTTTATGGTTCTAAAACTCATATGGTTTAATTTGGAACCATAAAGTTTGTTTTGTGGTGGAAGGTTGCTCACATTAATATCTAGTTGATTATAATGAAAACTTGCTCCTACTCCTTGATTGGAGATTTGAAATTCTAATAGCTCTTGTTGCACAAAAGAAGTGAAAGATTCATCAACTACATGTAAAGACTACTTTTTAAATGATTATTTAAAAGAAAACATATATGTAGAGAAACTACAAGGGTTCGAGGTTGCAGGTAAAGAAGATAAACTTATAAAGCTAAAGAACTTTATGGATTAAAACAAACCATTCGAGCATGATATCACATAATGAATGATCTTAAATATACATGAAGTAATGAAAACTCGATTAAAGAATTCAAAGAAGGCATGATGATGACATTTATAATGATAGATTTGGGCTTGCTGCAATATTTTATTTCAATACAATTTCATCAAAAGAAGATGTTTTTATGTCTTACAAATTAATACCATGTTAGAAAATTTTACAAAGATTATTGCAACATTATACCAGTCCTACTCGTGGTAAACCAATTGTTAAAGATAGATGATGATTCAAAAATGGGCAATGTATCACTTTATCAACACAAGATTGAATATCTTTTATATCTCACTACCATTCAACTTAAAATTGCACATACAAAAAGCTTGCTATAAAGATTTATGTGGGAACCAAAACAAGTTCATAATGAATCTTCAAAAAGAATTATTACATACATGTGAGCTTAGTTAATTGGATGAGAAGATTGAGATCAAGGTGAATTGTCAGATGTCATGAAGAGCTCCTCAGTCTATTCCTTCTCACTAAAATCAAGAATATTTTAAGTCAAAAAAAAGTAAGAAAACACTGCTCAATTTTTAATAGAAATTGAATACATTATTGTTGAAAGTATATCAAATTTGACAACTTGGCTACGAAAACTATTAGAAGATATGAGAGAAGTCCAAAATGAAGCTACTATGTTTTTTTTTTGTGATAGAAAGTATGCAATTTGTATAGTAAGTAAACCTTTGATGATATTTATAGTCATGGTTTTACTAGAATATGGGTTGCTCATAATCTACTAAAAAATCATCACATAAGGTTCTTCATCTTCTGCCTTGTATATGCATCATTACTTTTTCATCTTGCATTTGATTGTTTAATAGTTGATCTCACATAAAAGTCAGTCCACTTTTGATATCTCCATCTTTCTCTTTGAGAGTTTCATCATATCAAAGATTCATTTATTTTTAGATATCTTAATTCTTCAATATGCATCCTACTGTAACAATGAAAATGACAACTTGGATTCTATATTCTTAAAAAAATCTAATCCTTCATCTCAATTGGAATCTATAATAACTAACTACTTCTTTCTTTAATTCAAAATGGGCATTAATGATTTACATTGTTCACATAGTCTTGCTCTTACAAACCTTGTTTGAACTAATAATTTTGTTAGATGTTAAAGGCAAATCATTGAAGTTAATTTTGTTGGACAAGTTTTCTTTCTTATTATTTGATGTTGAGGACCAAATATGTTACACATCTAAGCCAATTGTTTATATAATGCTTAATTTTGATCTACAACAATTTAATTCTATGATCAACTTAAAAAATGTTTCTAATGACTTTTTTTTTATCTTTGAAAATCATGTGTCTCATGCAAAATTGATGCTTTATGGAATTAGTAATTTGGTAGTACAATATCAATCCTTAAAACTAAGAAATTTTTAATGATTTTATGAAGTATTAACTTAAAAAGTAATATTAAATAGAAAAAACCAAATATTTGAAAACCTATTGGTGTTTGGTATTTGTATAAATTGAATGGGCACGACTCAATAGCAATTCAAGAGGACATGATAGACTTTCCTAACCAATTGGCTATAGTGACCAATCCTGAGCTAAAAAAATCATGGTATCCCCATGTCGAGACTTTCCCAACCTACAGTTAGTTTCACCCAGGATACATCTTCCCAAAAACTCAACCATATGGGTAGTTGTTACTTTTTTCATGCATATCATAAGGATGCATGTCACAAAGCTTATATAGTCAAATCAATCAAAAAAAAGTAGAAACATATCTCAACAAACTTACAAGGATGATATCATGAATAAATCATAATATTAAAAAATATATATTTTTTTTATAAATAAATTTTGTTATAATATTATCTTTCAAGATGGAGAATATATGTTATGTACTCTCATCTTGGATAATAGCCTCTAGAATAATGCTGGATGAAGAGCTTTAGAAACCATGTTTGTGAGCTGACTTTTTCTTTGTGCATGCAAGTTCTTTAACAACCTAACTTGTACCTTTTCTCAAATAATGAGACAAACTATTTCAATATGATTAGTGCGTTCATTGTATACATGATCAGAAATAATGAGAAGAATGGCTTGATTTTCACATTAAATTACAACATGTTTTGAATGGGGTGTGTTAAAATCTCATAGCAGCGAAAGAAGCTAGAGTAATTCACAAACTATATTTTCCATATATATGTATTAAACTCTTATAGATGTTCTAGACATGATGGATTGCTTCTTAACTTTCAAAGTGATGAGTGAAGAAGTGAGGAATGCACAAAACTATAAATTAAATGCCTGGTATCGGGACATGCTATCTAGTCAAAGTCAACAAAGGTTTTGGATGGAAATTATGAGTTAGATGAAAATAAAAGTCCTTGACTTGGAGTTTCTCAATGTATTTTAGCAGTTGAAATTCTACTTGTAGATGTTACACATGAGGTGTTGGGAGGAATTGCTTGATGTGATTAATTGCATAGACTTTGTCAGGGAAAGTAATGATTAACTATAATAATTTTCCAATGTGCATTCTATAGATAGCAGGGTTTGATATTTTATCCCCATTTTCTTGGGACAATTTAAAATTTGGAAATTTGAAACATTTTCTGGTTTTTAGTCAAGAAGACCTATTTTAGATAGTATTCCCAATGCATATTTGGGTTGAGAGAGTGAGATTTCTTGAGTTGATCACATTATTTCCAAGCTAAGGAAGTACATGGAGGGGCCTATCTTAAGATGATTGTTGAAAATTCATTTCAATGGTTTTATTATTGTATCATCATTATTAAAAATGATAATGTCACTGACACAAATCAATACAACAATGAAAAGGATCAACATTTCTTGGTGAAAATGGTATGGTCACTAGAGAATTGAGTGAAACCCTCTGTAACTAAGACATTTGAAAACTTGTAAAAACATTATCATGAAGCTTGTTTTAACCCATAAAGCCTTGTGTGAAGTTTTTGTATGACATGGTTAGAAAATTACTCCCTTTTGTGATAGTAATAACCAAGTGAAAGGTTCATGCATATTTTTTTCATCAAGGTCATCATAGATAAAGATATTAATATAATCTAGCTATATAAGACTTTGTTAAATATCTACTACTAGTGAAAGTAGAACCTTGATGGTGACCCATTTAGCAACTATAAAGAACATGTCTAGGTAGTGAACGCCCTCTTTTTGCAAGTCACCTTCAACCACTAAGTGAGCTTTGTAATGCTCAATGCTACTATTAACTTGATATTTGATTTGGTACCTTCCATTTGAATCCAACAAGGTGTTTCCAAGGTGGAAAAGAGCATATAGTCCAAGAAACATTTCTTGCCAAAGATTAAAATTCAGAATCCGTTGTATCCTGTCATACATGAAACTTAACTACTTAATCAAATTAAAATGGCTCAGATTGAAAGGTAAGGAAAGTATGTAGACATGAAAGGATTGTGCAATTTATTATTATCGAGGAAAGATGATATTATATAAAAAGTTTGACTAGTGGAGTAATAATCGTAGTTAGATATATATGATGGTAGTTTAGGGACACAATGTGGTCAATAGGTGGTGATATCATGTGTTGATGATGGAGTATCTGATTGTACAATGGTCAAAATGAAGAAGAGTCAAATAAGGTAGAAGTACATGGAATGAAAAGAGGGGAAGGTAGGACTTGGTCACTAAATAAAGCCATTGTAGCTTCGGAAGGTGAAGAAATGTAAATGGAAATACTAATTATGGAAACAACATGCCTATAGATGGATATCTTATTTGTCTCAAAATCAACAAGTTAATAACTTTTGTAGCCTACTGGATAGCCAAAAAAGACACATGTTCATGCTTTAGGAAACAAATTGTGTAGTAATTTGGAGAAAAGAGGCATAATGCAAGAAAAAAAAATAGTGTGAAGGTATGTGCAATTAGATTTATAGTCATCATTTTAAATTGGTTTTTTTGTTGGAAAGAAGAGAAAAATAGTGTATTACTGGAAGGAAGAAGAAAAAAAGTGTGATTCTTTAAGTGAATATGGTAGTGGGGAAACAATATCCCCAATAAAAAATTGGAACATAGGATTGAAAAATAGAGCTCCATCTACATTAAGAATGTGTTTATGCCTTTGTTAATGACTAAACTTTACTATGGTGTATCTTTGCAAAAATGATATGAAAAGACTCTAGGTTAGAGGTATCAAGTGGGTCGGGCAGCCCGGGCCCAGCCCGAGACATGGTCTGACTGAGTCATGCCTGGCCTGGTACAACACAGTCCAGAACTATGCCTAGACATGTGCCGTGCCATGCTAGGCCATGGGGTCCTCCAATGGGTTTCAAATTCTGCAAATACCAAACACCATAGGTTATTAAATATTTGGTTTTTCTATTTAATATTACATTTTAATTTGCTATTTGTAACATTTGACAATTACTAATAATTCTGATTATTGTGTCTCATGATCTATTTATCTGTAACAAGGAGTTATAAGTATAAATAGCATGTTTACTTTACTTAAGTTTTACTAATTAATTTTGGATTTATAATATTCTACCAAATTACTAAATCCATAAAGCATCAATTTTGCTTGAGACACATGATTTGTTGAAGATAAAAAAAGTCATTAGAAACTTTTCTATTTATGTTGATCATAGAATTAAATTGTTGATCAAAATTAAGCATTATATATGCAATTGGCTTAGATGTGTAACATATTTGGTCCTCAACTTCAAATCATAAGAACCAAAACTTGTCCAACTAAATTAACTTCAATGATTTGCCTTTAACATCTAACAAAATGAATAGTTCTCCAAGGTTTGTAAGAGATAGACTATGTGAATAATGCCAAATCATTGATGCCCATTCTAAATTAAAGAAAGAAGTAGTTAGTTATGATAGATTCCAATTGAGATGAAGGATTAGAGTTTTTTAAGAATATAGAATCCAAGCTATCATTTTCATTGTTACAGTAGGATGCATATTGAATAAATATTGGACTAGATTTCTAAATATAAATGAATCTTTGATATGATGAAACTCTCAAGGAGAAAGATGGAGATATCAAAAGTGCACTGACTTTAATGTGAGATCAACTATTAAACAATCAAATGCAAGATGAAAAAGTAATGATGCATATACAAGGCAGAAGATGAAGAACCTTATGTGATGATTTTTTAGTAGATTATGAGCAACCCATATTCTAGTAAAACCATGACTATAAATATCATCAAAGGTTTACTTACTATACAAATTGCATACTTTCTATCACAAAAAAAAAAACATAGTAGCTTCATTTTGGACTTCTCTCATATCTTCTAATAGTTTTCGTAGCCAAGTTGTCAAATTTGATATACTTTCAACAATAATGTATTCAATTTCTATTAAAAATTGAGCAGTGCATTCTTAATTTTTTTTTGAATTAAAATATTCTTGATTTTAGTGAGAAGGAATAGCCCAAGTAGCCCTTCATGCCATCTTACAATTCAACCCAACCTCAATCTTTTTATCCAATTAACTAGTCTCACAGGTATGTAAAAATTCTTTGTGAAGATTCATTATGAACTCATTTTGGTTTCCACATAAATCTTAATAGCAAGCTAGTTTCAGATGCAATTTTAAGTTGAATGGTAGAAAGATATAAAACACGTTCAGTCTTGTGTTGATAAAGTGATGCATCAGCCATATTTTAATCATCATCTTATCTTTAGCAATTAGTTTTGACCATAAGTGGGATTGGTTTGATCTTGCAATAGTCTTTTTAAAATTTTCTAACATGGTATTAATTTGTATGACAAAAAATTATCTTATTTGATGAATTTGTATTGAAGAAATATATTGCAGCAAGCCTTAATCTATCTTTTTAAATGTGATAATCATGCCTTCTTAAAATTCTTTAATTATTTTTCATTACTTCATGTATAAATAAGATCATTCACATAAAGAGAAATTATGAGCTCTTTTTACCTTGATTCTCAAAAAGATTTGGCCCACTTGTAATCTTCAAATTGTATTCAATGAATTATTTTTTTGAATATGTGATATCATGCTCGAATGCTTTATTATAATCCATAAAGTTCTTTAGCTTTATAAGTTTATCTTCTTTACCTTCAACCTCGAACCCTTTTAGTTTCTCTACATATATGTTTTCTTTAAGATAATCATTTAAAAAGTATTCTTGACATGTAGTTGATGAATCTTACACTTCTTTTGAGCAACAAGAGCTATTATAATTTTGAATCTCCAACCAAGGAGTAGGAGCAAGTTTTTATTATAATCAACTTCATATTAATGTTAGCAACTTTCCACCACAAACCCAACTTTATGGTTCAGAATTAAATCATATGATATTTAGAACCATTAAACTAATATGTTTCTAAATATTTAAAAAATAAAGTAGGTAAAAATATCTCATAATATATAAATACTCCAAGAAAAATAATAAAAAATATTCACAATAATATAAGGAAAACCTAATGACTATAAAAAAAATAAAATAGGGCTGCCAATTAATTGGGTGTTATCATCACAAATACAAAGATATAAAAATATAAATTATAAATCATAAAACATTTCATTGTACTGACACATAAATATCAAGAATACTAAGTTTGAAGAAAATAGAATCTAGCTGTGATATCTTCAAAGTATTTATAAACATATATATTAAATGACATATTGTATAAATATATAAAATAATAAAAATCTCATCATCAATGTTTTCATAGAGAAATAAACAATGCATATCTATGTGTTTTACCTGCTAGTAGAATATCAAATTCAAGGCAATATGCAACATTGTGTTACTATTATAATAAAGAGTAGTATTGGGGGGGGGGGGGGGTGAGTATTTAGTCTCAAGAAAATATTTGATCTAAAATATCTTGTAAGTAATTATCATTATTGATATGAATTATACCCCTACACTAGATCTTGTGACTATCATATGTCTTTCTTATGTGCAAGGTAATATTCAAATTGAATCTAAAAATTCAGCTAACATGAGTTGCCCATAATCAATGGACAATATATGAAGGCTTTGAATCTAATATTTTATGAGTGTGCATAGTCATAAATAATTAGATGAAGGATTTGTAGACCTTAGGTGTGTGCACATGCAAAAGACCCAAAAGTCTAAGTGAATATAATCAGATGGAGTGGTAGCCATGTGATTATGTGATAAAAAGGGAACCATTTTTTATGAGATGACTAATGTGGTAGTAATAAGCTAAAACAAACTTAGAGTTATAAAGACATAACTGATCCAAAAAAAGTAAAATTTTGACATTAATAAAATGGTCATGATAGTAATGCCAAATATTAACATCAGATATAAAAGAATTATAAAAAGAAACAACACATTATTTAGACCCTAAATCCAGAATGCAAAGCTGTGATTGTGGCTACACTTCCTAATCATCAAGCCATGAAGGAGATCCTAAATGACCCATAAATAGAAAAGGACATAAATTCTATGATTATGTTTTTTAGTAAGGGTAGTGATGATAAGTGAATTAAATTAGAAAATGGGCATATAAATCACATTGTGAAGCACCAATGATCAAAAAGTTGTATTGTTACTATTCTAGAAATGATAATAAAGATACCGATAGGTAGAATGATAGTTATGTTACTAATAATAGTGGAATGAGAAAATAGAGACAACATATAGCAGATATGATGTGTGGCTCCAGTGCCTATAATCCAAACATCAAATAAGATACAATGAGAACAAAGAGAGAAAATGAAAGGGAGTCAATCATAAATTTGGGAGATGTAGGAATGGAACATGACTTTGAATTCAAGTTGAGATTTTTTCTAGCATTGGAGTTGAAGATTAAATGAATGACGTGTTGTTGGACATGTTATGATAAGAGATGCTTGCTAAGAGATTGATTTGAAGCAAGAGAAGGCATATCGATATTCAGAGAAGACATGGTAATGTTAGTTGTAGTGAGAGCTGAAGAGGTTGTAATTTAAGTATAAATCATAGATTAAAGAGATTGCTACTGGATTTGGAGCTTGCCCTTGTTTTTGGGCCTAGTGGTTTGAGCAATCTTGTTTCCAAGTGGGAAATAATCTATCTCGCTTCATTTATCAATAGCATCAATTGAAAATTGGCAATCCTCTTGAACAACAAGGTTGAAAACCTTCGAAATATGGGGTAATGAATCAAGCATGAAAATCTAACCATGGATGTTTTTATAGAAGTATTAAGACCCATCCAAACTTGCATCACATACTCTTGTTGATCATACATATATGCTATCATTCCACTTCATTGACAAATTGGAATTGACTTGGAATTTTTAGCTCATCCCAAAGGATTTTCAGCCAAGTCAAATAGGCATTGAGATCCATGGATCCTTGATAAAGCTTATGAAGCTATTGCTTGATTTGAAAAATTCCTGAAATTGATTATGGAGATCAAACCAAATTTCTCGAGTTGTGTCAATGTTGAGAAAATTATTAGTGATTTCCTCGGAGATAACTTTCAGAAACCATGAATTAGATCACTTTGTTATTGCATTGAGACTAGATAGAAGCTGAATGATCATCAACAAAAGGTTGAAGAAGAGCACCATCGATGAATCAAATTTAATTTTAGCATTGAGAGCCATAAGCAAAGATATGCTCCATCAATTATAGTTTGGCAATTTCAGAACATGAGAAACTAAACTAAGATTAGGGTTATGCCCACTATGGACGAAATATAGAATGTGAATGTGATAAGGAGAGATGTGATTAAGAGAAATAGTGGTAGAAAATAAGTTATAATAATTAGTTTAAATCTATTTGTGTTTCTATTTTGACCACCATTTCTACCATTAGCTATAGCTCAAAAGTGAGGAAAGATTAGAGTGAGGATGGAAGAAAAACATATTAAATACGTTGCCCTAAAAATGACCATTGTTTTTTCATACATATCTAAAGTATTCATGGTACAAATCTTATATAATCGAAAATTGTAAAATAGAAGATAGCTCAATAAACATCTAAAAATAATGTCATTAATATGTCATAATATAAAAACTATTTTTGTTTTAATAGAAATAATTTTGTTTTAATACATTTGCCTAACAATTCGATTATATAAGATTTGTTGTGTGATCATTGCTCAATAATTTCATACATATCTAAAAATGAACATTGCTCAAAGAGAACAAAATTTTGATGAGTGTACATTATGAAAAATTAGTCCTAATAGTTGAACCATAAATACTATGGTTAGCCCTAATAGTTGCATACAACACTTCCCAAAAACTACTATGGTTAGCCCCAATAGTTGCACATCGATATATTTTTCATGAGTGTAATTCATTCTAAATGACCGAACCATGTTAGATTTTACCATAACAAGATGACCATAGGCTAAGCTAGGAATTCCAAATTGGTAGGTATTTGTTGTAGCCTTGATAATAAGAAACAACACACTGTGATAAAGAGAGTCAATATAGTTAAAAAGTCCATATATAATAACTCATCAATAATGGTAAAAAAAATATTTAACTTTGGAAATGAATTTCTGTGATTGCCAAAAATTATATTTTTTTTATAATTTCTTGTTTCATATATTGCAATTTACATAACACACTAAAAGTATAAATTGAGAAACTCACATTAATATTATTTGACTGCTTGTCTACAAATGATTTATCTTTCTTCTTATGTATTTGCTTGAACACCTTAAATGGCATTGGTGGACATCCTAACTCAGCCTTCTCAAAATAAATAATATTTACTAATAATGTACATGATACATTATCATAAATTTACTATCATTTGTATTAACAAAGATAAAATCAAAATAAATTAGGAAGGACAATTTTACCAAATCTACTAAATGTTGGTAAGTCATCTTTAAATCTCGAATATATTTTGAATGTCCTAATCCTTTGCCCACTTTCTATGATCGATGATTTTGTGATGCCATATGGGACAAAACCTTTAACTCCTCATTAATCCAGTATTCCCACCTATTTATCCAAACATCAAGGGGGACACTAATTTTCTTTGCATCTTTGCTATAATTTTTTTTTCCATTTTCCAAGCTTGTCATTGTATTTGACACTAGCCACATGTTTCTATGTATCCTTCACATTGATCAACAAGGCATTATTTTAGCTATATTTTTTCTTTGAAAAAATAAAAATACATTGTGATGTGTTTCTTTTTATAGTATTTAATAAAAAAATAATTTCACATATTGGTAAATATAATAAAATTGTACTTCAAATTATTCACAATAATATTCTTTCATATTTGGGGTCACTTTGCTCCGCTTTATACTATTCGTAACTAGTTTCTCCTTAAAAATCTTTCTGATTATATGAGAAGCATGAGGAATAGACTTGTGGGTGTTTTAATATTAGCACATACATATACATATAAACAAAATATACCCATATTTCTATTACTAAGTTGATGTTTTATTCATTTATATTATTTATTCAAAACATCATAACACATATATTATTTTAATTCTCAATGATAATGTTGAATTAGTAACAACATCATAGTTTATTATTAATTAAAATTATCATATTTTAGCCATAATGATTTATTTATATTTTCATGCACAATTATAGTTTAAATTTTTTTACAAATCAAAAGAATGAAAAATAATAATGAATGCATGTAATAAATTTCTGAAAGGTACAGACTATTTTTTGTCAATTATGGGTCAAATGAAGATTTTATCATAATTTTGCAAGCAAACAATAGATTGTGAATATCTAGCCTTTATAAATACTCTAGTAGAAACATATGCATCTCCTAAGATATGTGAGATAAAGCTAACAATATCATATAGTATAGAATGAGAAGAAGATGAAATATAAGTAGCAGACAATCTGTGTGTCTAATGATGAGGTGATGCTAGCGTATCTTCTATACATGTAGGAGAATGTAGAAAGACATTTGTAGTATTATCATCACTAAATAATATTTAATTCCTCCTCCACAAATTGTTAGTTGACTTTTACTACCCCTCACCACGGATTGAGATCATCGACCACTTGAACTATCACCTCTCATACCTAATTCAAGTTTCATGAACATAGAAAAAAACAAAGACAATAACATGTAATGAATATATCATTCTAAAAAAACACATTAAGAAACTCATTGACAGTTACAATTGTGAATTTTTTTTATTTACCAAATTGTAATAATTACAAAATAAGCAATGAGTGAAAATGGAAAGCATATCATCTTGTTTTGGTCCCATCCCTCATACCATAGTCATTATATGGTAATATTTAGTAACATGAATTATAAACTTGTCGCAAAAAGTAATGTGCATAAAAGGCTAAAGCTTTTTCGACCAAGTATGCATTACATATAGATCCTTCAACTTTGACTTTATTTCAAATATTATTATTCAATTTTCTAAAATATCTAAAATATATATTCATTAGAATAATATATATTCGTCAGATACATTTAAATTTTTAGATTAACAAATAAAAATTATATAACATCTCAAATGGATCCACCCATCTATATTGCATAGACCTACTACCATAGATTCATAAGGTAAGTAGACCGAAAGATATTCCATGAAGTCAAAGAATCTAGGAAGAAAAATATGCTCAAGTCTATATATAATTATGGGTATATCATTTTGTAATTGCTCCATATCTTCCTTTGATATGACATTACGAGTGAGATTCTTTAAAAAAGTATTATTTCAATCAATACTTCCCAAATATTTTCTAAAAAATAATTCCAAAATACTTTGGGTATTAGCCTATGCATAAAGACATGGTAGTTTCACCCAAAATAACTTCTACTTATTCATATCAAAACATCTTCCCAAGTTAGATGTATATACTTCAGGGAACCCAAGCTCTATCAATCATTTTTACAAAGCTTCATTTGTAATCCTTATCAAGACTATAATAAGTCATAAGAAATTTATTCATTGATTCATTCCAATATAACTTCTTGATGTGAACATAACTTTTTCAAATCCTTCTTGATTTGGTATTGACTTTTATTTTTCCTTCCATATTTATTAAAATATTACAAATATTATCAAAAAAGTTTTTCTCAGTGTATATCATATCTGAGTTGTGCCTAATTAGATTAGATTTCCAATAAGGAAAATTCTAAAAGATGCTACATTTCTTCTAGCCATAGTGATAATTTTTCAAATTTTTTACTTTATTGTAGTTAGCATCAATTTCTATAATGTTTTTAAACCATATCATCCAATTATATTTAATGTTCCTACACTTGACCTCAAAGGTGGTATACCTTTAATAGATATATATCCTTTCCTAAATGCCTTTATATTCCTCCAAAATGAATATTCTATATGTTAAGAATTTTTGATGGTTATCAAACCAAAAAGTCTCTTCACCTTTACTCAGAAAAAATGTATTAGAGTTCTCCATGTAGCAAGGACAAGCTAATTTTCTTATTGTACTCCATCCTAATAATATTAAATATGCTAGAATGTCACTTATAGTCCACATAATTGTTGCTCACATTTAGAAGTTTTACATTCTAGATATATCATATGTTTGCACATCATCCTCTGACAAATTTTTTAGTTCCGTAATAATGGCTTACATAAAAATATCCAACTTATCTTTTAGGTTTTTCTAATCATACATGATAACACATAAAAATATATACTTATCTTTTATGTACATCAATGATGGTCAATTATATGTTGAAACAATCACTAGCCATGAAGAGTATTGTTATCCTGTTTGTCCAAATAGATAAATTCCAACTGTACACAATCCTAATCTAACAAATTGACTCTCATCCATAAAAGATGGATGAATATCATCAAAATATTTCCAAGATAGAGAAACCTGAGCAATGTTGCATCATGACTTCTTCAGTAGTATGTTTTTTGTGCTAACTTATGTAATTAGTAATGACTTTAGATACAAATAATCTTTGGACAATGAGTCAATGAGAAGTAATACATCTACTTTTGAGGAAGATTTATTTTCTACCTTTTAAATGCAATATGTCTTTTGTGCTGAGGATAGTTACAACAATTATAAGTA
This sequence comes from Sapria himalayana, assembly GCA_029783825.1. NCBI lineage: Eukaryota > Viridiplantae > Streptophyta > Magnoliopsida > Malpighiales > Rafflesiaceae > Sapria > Sapria himalayana. Next base: position 2,328,674 of record JAREIK010001871.1, read on the forward strand.
ATTGCTTCACAATCTTCATCACAATATATCATGTAGCCATTAATGTAGCAATATATTTGTTCTACAAGAAAACTCAAACCTCACATAAACATTATTGTACTATAAAAACTATCAATCATGATGTTATTCTTTGATAACAATTCATATAATAATTCATATATTTATCAAAATACCTTTCTAAAAAATAATATTTTGTTTTTAAATTCAAAAGTATGGCCATCATATATAACTTAGAGTGTTCATATAGATTACCCGGCCAACCATCTTTTTCTAATGCTTTTAACAATTCATAAAATTCATTTGTTGCTGATTTTGGGATATCGTTAGTGACATTTGGATTGAAGGAATGACTGATAACATGCTTCATCATGGTTCATATGTATCATTGAGCATATTCAATTGAAATATCTTTTATGTATATAATGCTTTTTGTTTGTGGAATTATTATTTTTCCATGTTTATACTAAACATAATAGTCTCTAATAAATTCATTATTACAAGATGAAATCACAATATGTCCACATCTTAAAACTTTGATTATGATATTTATAATCATTATATGGGCACCTTATTCTTGTTCCATCCATTAATTGAGGGTGTTTTTTAGCAAAACCAACAAACTCCTCAATCCCTACTATAAATTCATCAATCAAAAATTTATCTCTTAGTCTGACATTCATCCATTGATGATTAGTTTGTATAATGTTTTTCATTTATGTAACATATAATACTAACATATATTGAATAATAATAATGTAAATAATGATTTCTTTTTAATAAAGCTGTAGTAACAGATTTATGACATTATATAAATGTCATAAAAATGTTGTAGTTACATCCTTAATCGGTAAGTTTGTATTAAAATGAGAGATTGTAGGTTACATTAATCTCTTACATATTTGCCAATAGCCTTCTGTTGTATTTTTTTCATTAAAATGAGATAAGGTTGAAATCACAAAAAGTAAGCAAGAATAACATATAAGCAAAAGATAATCATACATTATAAAGGAATAAAACAAATTTTTTGTTGGAAAAAAATTAATATCACATAAAAACAAAAATCACATAAATTCAACATCTAGGTGATACTTTCTCATAGAGTTGCTCCCCCAACTATTGGGACTTGGGATTAATTATCATCAATTACAATTTATTATAAGAAATAGTACTATTTGATTTCAAGATTGTATGCAAGTAGAAGATGTTTGAAGCTAATAGGATTGTAATGTTGTGATGTAAAAAGTTATGCCTATCTTAGTAAGTTTTTGAGATTCTATTATGATCGTTCAGAGATTCACTCTTTAATTTATATATGAAATATCATAATATTAAATTATGTTGAAGGTTAGAGATTCACTCTTGAGATGTATAAAAATAATGATCATTCATGAAATTAAATATTTCTTCATTTGGGGTTAATAAAACCAATACATTGAAATTCTATTATATTTATGGTTTATAAAATCATTAAAAAATATATACACGAATGCTGATGTATGATATTACAATGAGGTTAAATGCTCTTGTGTTTCTTTGATCTCGATGAATTAAGATTTCATAATAATTGATACTTTTAAAAGTGAAACCATGTAGTAACTATATTGACTAAAACATTTTATATAATAAGGATCTTCAAAAAAATCACAATGCCAATACTTATCATCATGTAAATTAAAATACAACAACAAACATAATGCCTAGATAGAGATGATAAAACTAAGAATTCTACTCTAAGTATATATAGAAAGATGACAAGAATTAAATTGTATACCTCAATGATAGATGATTAGGGTGACGAACACAAGCAAGGAGGAAAGCAAACTCGGTTAGGTGGATGGGTGATGATAGATTAGTGATGATTTTGCCCAAACCCTAAATTTTTTTTCAAATGAACAAAGTATTCTTCAAAAAAATAATTAATATCAAATAGCGACAGAATAAATTTTCATTTCAAAAGAAGGGACGTAATTGAATTCTATCACTAAAATTATTAAAATCTAATAACGAAAGACTAATATTCCGTTTCAAATAAAGTGATGGAAAAGAATTCCTTCGCTAAAATTAATTAATATCAAATAGCAACATAATAAATTTTCATTTTAAAAGAGGGTCGGCACGGCACGGCACACGTGACCACGCACTGAGCGTGGTCACAATGAGTCAATGCCTAGCGGGCGAGGCTTTCCGAGCCCCAAAAGAGCGAAGACAAGCAACAGCACGCAACTGAAACCTTTATTAGGGTTTTGGCCCGACCCGAACCTAGCCAAACCTGACGAATTTCATGTCGTGGGCCTGTGCTGGGCCTGACCTCCACAAAACCATGCCGTGACTGGCCCATCATGGTAGCCCGGATGGGCAGCCTAAAACTATGTTAGCCCAGCCTGGTACAACCCATTTGTCACCTCTAAAATGGAATGCAATCCATTTCACATATAATTAAAAAGAAACTCATTTTGTCATAATTTTTAGAAAAGTTATTATTTTTAATAACATTTACATGTAGAAATGAAATTTTCCGTCGCTAGATGTCATGCAAGGTAATCCGCCAACGACTCTACATGATAATAGTGATGGAAGGTTAAACCATTTCAATTTATGTCTCTACTTCCATTTCTAATTCTTTTTAATTCTATTTTCATATAATGTGAAATAATCTCTACCTTCAAATAGTAATGGATTATTATTCCATTTCTAATTTTTGTAGCAAAGATTCCTTTTCGTTTCTAATCCATTTCAATTTCATTTTTAATTTTAAAAATGGAATTAGACATTTCTATTTTCTAATTATATTTCATCATTTTCTTGTAGTGTATATGTGTGTGCGTGTGTGTGTGTGTTTATATGTTTACACACACACACATACACACACATATATATATATATAAACATCTAGATACACACACACACAAAAGACACACTTAACATACACACACACACATATATCTATATAAACATCTACACACACACAGACACACACACATAAGATCGACACACACACACACACACACACACACATATATACATATGTATATATAGATACACACACACGCACACATATATATCTACATATGTATGTATGTATATATGTGTATGTGTATTTACATAAACATATATATATATATAAGCATATATATATATATAAGCATGTGTGTGTGTGTAGATATATATATACACATATGTACATACTATTGGGGATTGACTAAGATTCTGCCTTAAAACCAAGAATCATGTCAAAACTTTTCTCTTGTCCAATAATATTAATTAATTTAATATTTACCTTTTAAAATCATTTAATTTTCATCATTAAAAATTCAACAAAAAATATGCAGTGGATTCCGAACAACTTTTCGAGTTTGCAAATTTTTTGACCAAAATATACTAATATAAACATATTTCAAATAGTCATATATATATATATATGCATAAATGATTCTCCCCAAATTTATATATATAAATATGCATAAATGTATCTATCCAAATTTATATTTATGTATATATATATTAAACTATAAATTACCACCAAGAATATACACAATCACAAACAAATATTATTCCACTAAAATGACATAATATCGATACAATAAAACACAATTTTAAAATGTCTCAGAGTCTATAACATAATTCAAAATTTAAATGGTTAATGTAATTGAAAATTTTTTTTGTCAAATTTAATTTTTTTGGTATTCTTTCAAAGTTTAGGAGCACAAAGAGCATAACACGTCTTCGAACGAATAATTTTTCTAAGAACACCACACGAACAATACATGTCAACCGCATGAACCCCACACAAATCTCAATTCTTCTTTCACAAGTCCTCAAACATAAGAAATAAGAAGTAAACACCCTCTCTCAATTATAATATAAAATCTTACCAGAGAAAAAACCATCAAAAATGATACATGACTTATTATTTTTGAGTTACAAAAGAGAAATTTGACAAATGGCAACACCCACATGTACAAAAAATTCTCCAATAGATCACAATCCATATGATTTTTGAATTTTCTTATTCACGTATGAACTCATTTTTCCTTTTTCATTTTAGCATGTCTTAGTGCGTCATTTTACTTGTTTTCAAATTAATTTATATAATAAAAAAATTACTATTTTATTTTAAATGCTAATTATACCCTATTAAATGAGAGCACTCATACTCTTATTTATAATTCAAATTAACATAAAAACCAAAATCAAATAAAACCATTAAAACTTAAACCAAAAATAAAATAGCCCGGTTTACCCCAAACTTGATCAGACCCAACAAGCTTCCTTATCCTATATGGGCATACTAAGATATTTATCATTCCTATTACGAGAAAATATCTTTCTGAATGTTATAAATATTAAAATAACAACTAAAGACTTTCACTTTTCCCTTTGAGCCATCATCTCCCTTTTAATTCAAATGATCTCATATAGCTGCCAAAGTAAAAGCATTAACTTTTACTTTCAACCCATAAACCCCCCTTGATATGTATGATCTCTAAGAGTGATTGGAGTAAAAGTCGTATCATTAGGGATTTATTCGGGATTCCTACTTATCTTGGAACAAATACCTAAGAAATCTAGATCGATCATCATCAATTTCCTCAAAGGAGAGAATAAAAGAATCACAGTTATATGGCTTTCCCTAGTTATACTAATTGTCCTACCAATTATAGATAACTTTTGGATAGTAAGTATAAACTAATTTCTCATAGAAAGATGATCATCCACATAAATATATCCAAGTTTGTGTAGCTTAGAGTCAATGCTTGTAATTTTTTGTCAAATATTTATCCAATTTGATCTAACCATTGCCTGGGTAATATAAAAAGAATTTGCCATTTTACCTATCACTATAGTCATTGATCATTTTACTAAGTTTCATTGTCCTTTTCCAAATTTCTCTACATGACCCATACTATTCAACATTCATAGTGACGAGAGGTTCATTCAAATATCTAGGATATATCAGACATCATCGAGAAACAATCATTATTTTGTGTTTATCTCTAGACAAACATCTTGAATGCTCATTATTCTCAATGTTCTTTCTATGGTCCATCCTGATTAATTCATAGTGCTCAGACAAAAATATCACAAACTAGTTCGGGTTCGAAGTGATGTGCAAGGTGGTTGTCATGTCCACCACCCAATCTCTTAAATTGACTTTGTCATATAGTTTAATACTACTTAAAAAAATAATGTCACGCTCTATGATTAAAGTGCTAGCCACCTTTCAGGCCTATTTTTCTTCCTTTGCTCCTCTTGAAGTTTTTTCTATTTGGGATTATCTCTTTTGGAGTGTCCTACTTAGTTATATTAGTAACACTTCACAACGAGTTTGTCTGTGAACATTCCTCTGAAAGAATTCTCAACCTTTTCCCCTAGAATAAGTTTTGAACTCATTCATTTTCTCCTCTCAATTTCTTCGGAAATAAGGATATCTTGAGTGATTTATTTTCTCCATCCTGTTTGAAGAAAGTTATCGAATCACTAAAAATGAAAATGCCAAAAAAATACTAAAAAAGCCAAAAAAAAAAAAATCAACCCCTTATACCACTTGTTGGGAATTGATCAAGATTCAACCTTGAAAATCAAAAAATATATAAATATAATATAATTGAGATGAAACATTTACTTTTCATTTCTTATGTTCAAGGATTTGCGAAGGAAGAATTATAATTCATGCGATATTCATGTAGTATTCGTGTGGGATTCATGTGGGATTCATGTGGTAGACGTATGGTGTTTGTGAACTTTTCATCGGTCCAATAATGTTAATTAATTTATCATTTATCTTTTAAAATATTTTAATTTGTATCATTCGAAAATTCACTCAAAAACATGTAGTAGATTCCAAGTAATTTTTCAAGCTTACAACTTTATTTAATTGATCGAGATTCATTTATGCATGTTTGTGTGTGTGTGTGTGTGTGTGAACATGCATAAATGAATCTCCACAAATTTATCTAAATGTGTATATATTATTCAAAAAATATATAAATATATATATTAAACTATGAATTATCACTACAATTATACATAATTATGAAAAATATTGTACCCCCAGAATAACATAATATTCACAAAATTAAACATAATTTAAAATATATCAAAGTCCATAATACAATTCAAAAATTAAATGATTAATATAATTAATAATACTTTTTGTGATGTCAAATATCTCGTGTTCTTCCAAAAAGTTCAGAGCGCCATAAGCCCAATATGAACTATGTATGAATAATCTTTTCATAAACAGTCCACAAGCACCATACGTCTACCACATGAATCCCACATGAATACTACATGAATATTGCATGAATTATAATTCTTCCTTCGCAAATCATTGAACATAAGAAATGAGAAGTAAATGTTTCATCTCAATTATATTATAAAATCTTACTAAAAAATGAAATCTCAAAAATAATACATAACTTATCATTTTTGAGTTATAGAAGAGAACCCCGATGAATACTAACATCCACGTGCACAAAAGAATTTTTGAAAGATTATAATCCACATGGATAATGAATTTATCTATTCACATGTGATCCCATTTTTCATTTCTTGTTTTAGCATATATTAGTATGTCCATCTGCTTGTTTCAAGTTATATATTAAAAAAGTTACTATTTTATTTTTATACCTTATTAAATTAGAATACTTATAATTTCATTTAAAATTCAAATTAACATCACAACTAAAACCAAGCAAAACAAAAAATTTAAACCAAAAATAAAACAGCCTAGTTTACCCTACCCTGGCATGCCTAACACACACAAAACACACACGTTTATATATATTTTACAGAATTTTATATACCAGTTTGTATATCCACATATATTTATATCTAATTATATTAGTATATAGATATATATTTATTCTAAAGTAAATAAATCATTAAGTGTAGTTGAATGGTTATGAATATTTTGCAATGATGGACTTAGGTTCAATTCCTAGTTTTTCCATCGTCAAAATAAAGTATATTTTGAGAAAAAAAGGTTATCTAAATTGAAAATGGATTCATGAATAATAAATACTAATTTTCAAATTTAAAAATTGAGATTTAATTTTTTTTTTAAATATTTGAGTTGTAAAATTGGATTGATGCATTTCAATGCATAAAATTTAATTATTTTTGAGTTTAGTGTATTCTTTTTTTAAATTTTGAAAAATAAAGTTTATTTTTTAATTAATTTGTTTTTAGTACATCAAAATGCAAGTATATCAATCATTTTCCTAATAAAAAATTATTTTTTTTCAAATTTTTAATAATCTTCAAAAAATAAAAAAAATGATTGCAACTCAGATGCCGCCGCTTGGATCGGTGCCAATTCTGCCGTCGTAGACAGCAGAGCTCGATCATCAGAAGCAAAGCTCTTCGCCACAATCCAAAATGATAATAAGCTGCCAATGATAGTCGCAAAATTTGTTCTTAACTTCTATCGACTTCAAGTTTGTGGATCTTTTTAGTTAGCTCCGAGTAAATAATCAATCTTAAAATGCATTTTCATCTCTAGGTTCTCACATGACACAAACGTCGATATTCACATCTGCGTCTTTTATTTGATTAATATCTAGTTCCTCGTTAATGGCGGGCGCAGCCTCCGCCGTCTTTCTGCTTGATATCAAAGGGCGCGTGCTAATTTGGCGGGACTATCGAGGCGACGTTTCTGCTATTCAGGCAGAGAAGTTTTTCACAAAGTTAATTGAGAAAGAGGTGAGTGTTTTATCTTCATAATCCTGAAGGAATCTTTCTTGCATGTTGAACTAAATTAATTTTTCTTTGAATCGGATCCTTGTGTAATCAGGGAGTCTCATCTTTTTTTTTGGTGAATTTCTGCATTTTCTGACAAAATTGGTCTTGGATTTTAAATTAATAATTTCGAGCTTGTATTTGATTTTTTTTAGGGTGATCCACAGTCTCAGAATCCAGTGGTTTATGATAATGGAGTTAGTTACCTCTTTATACAGCACAACAATGTGTACCTAATGACAGCGTCTCGGCAGAATTGTAATGCATCAACTCTTCTGCTCTTTCTTCACCGTTTAGTCGGCGTAAGCACTTGTTTGGATTATTTAGTTAGTACTTATAATGTATTTTATTAAACTGATTTTCTGACTAAGCACAATTTAAGATGTTGCGAAAAAGAATTTACAGTTGTTTATTAGATTTAGTTTTTTTTTTGATGTTTTTATGATCACACACTTGATCATCAAATGCTAATCGTTTTTGGTCCACATTTTTAATGACTTATTTTTTCTACTGCAAAATGCAAATTCAGTATCTGCCTAACAAATATCTGTCATTTGTAAATGATATTAGTGATATCCTGTTTTGGAATTGATGATGCAGGTTTTTAAGCATTATTTTGAGGAATTGGAAGAAGAGTCATTGAGAGACAACTTTGTGGTTGTGGTAAGCAAGAACAGCTGTTTTGGTGGTAATTTTTAATTAAAAGCACGAGAAGTCTAGAATAGGTTCAACTGATTCTCTTGGTGATTTAACAGTACGAGTTACTTGATGAAATCATGGACTTTGGTTTTCCACAATATACCGAAGCTAAGATTCTAAGTGAGTTCATTAAGACTGATGCATATAGGATGGAAGTCACACAGCGACCCCCAATGGCTGTGACAAATGCTGTGTCCTGGCGCAGTGAAGGGATACGGTACAAAAAGAATGAAGTATGCTCTCTAGAGGCTGATGAATGACAAGCAAGTTAACACTAGTCCTTATGTAACGTTGTTTTTGCTTGATCAGGTTTTTTTAGATGTTGTGGAAAGCATCAATCTACTGGTCAACAGGAATGGTCAGATAATACGCTCGGATGTTGTTGGGGCACTAAAGATGAGAACATATTTGAGGTGTGATTATTTCTTGACATTATGTGTTTTTTTTTTTTGGGTATTTCAAACTTAATTTGCTTTAAATTATGCTGTCAATGTTTTCAATTTTGCAAAATTTTGCATTTCATGAAGCTAAAAGATCACGTAACTAATTATTTTGATCTTGATTTTAAGATTAATTTTGGAAGAAACAAGGTAATTATAGTTAATACTTTGTTTCAATGATTTTTGAGAATATAATTATTATAATATTAATTTTTTTAGATCTTGTGTTAAGCGGAAACTTTGTGTATAGGATAGACCTTTTATGATATTTAGATATCTTAGTCTTATTTTGTGATATCATCTCATCTAAGATAATGATATATTATGATGAAAGAGAAATATTATTATTTTAATAAAATGTAAGAACTAGTATCTCTATATTTAGAAAGTATGTTCGTTGTGAAAGTAGTCTCGATGACGATGTAAATCATCTAAATTAGATTTATTATGAGTGATTGTATTGATATTTTTAGAGCTAGTTATTATTATATTTTTTCTCCAATGAGAAAAATGTTCTCTGTTTGGATATTCATAAACTTTCAATTTTTCAAGGATTAATGATGCATCATTTATATGTGAAGAATATTTTGTTCACATTTTATTTGTAGATCATGAAAAATATGCCCTAAATCAGTCTTTAATAGTTTAATTTGTAGGATTTACAGTGATAATTATCTCATTTGGTTTGCCATGTGTGAGATTGATTGTTTGTTATTTTATTAGATGAGTTTATATGACATCTATATTTTGTTTTTCCAAGTAATCGTGCATTTCTTGATTATTCTCATGGGGTAATAATATATATTATTGTTTATTGCTAAACATTTCAGTAAATCTAACACAACATATTCTTCATATTATTGTTGGAAGTGTTCGTAAGTGGTGCCTTATGGGCGTACCACATCACACCTTGCCATGTGTAAAGTGAGGTGGCACCTCTAATAAGGAGTGCTTGGGGAAAATGCATGAAATACTCTTTTTTTCATAATATTTTGTAAGCGTTTGTTTTTTATTTTATTTAATAAAATATCTTTCTAGTAACATAAATAAATCATACAATTATATTAAATATATATTTTTAAATAATTTTCAAAGTCAAGCATTTCTAAGAAAGAAAATAAAATGTTGAAGAAATATGCATATTTATTTATTTTATTTTATTATTATGTAAAAAAAATAAAAGATGGATTGTGTGATTATCCTCTCTTCAAGAATATAACATAGATTAAAGTATACTGTCAACTAATTAAATTTGATCTTTATTTAATATTGTACATATTATACCAAAAAAATTATGAGAGATCTATAAACAAATAATATTTAGTTAAAGAATTAAGGAAATGATTGTTGAGGAGATACGTCTTGATGATCATATATGTATTATGTTTAATCAAGCTTTGAAAAGGAAATGCAATGAAGGTGATTCCATTGATTTTATCTTGATGATTAATATTGATGATATTTTATTATTACACGTGATAATTATCTATGTGTTGTCATATATAATATTTGATATTTTACTGTTACTTCATCATTATGTATTAATATTTTTCAATTGATAATATGAGATTTGTTCTATTAAAATTTATATATCGTGTTTAAGATAAAAAAAATTATTAAATATATATTTTTTATAAAAACTTACAAGACATGCTCTTAAAACATGTTTTAAAAAATATTAATGCATAATAGATTATATAAAATAATCTATTATGATTATTTTAAAACTATGATTCTTGATTTTAAAAATATCAATGCATAATATATTATACGTAATAATCTATTATGATTATTTTAAAACTATGATTATTTTAAAAATTTCAATGCATCATTGTATATGCAAACCTAAAATATCTTCAAAATATATTATAGTGGAATATGAATAATAATAAAAGATTATATATAATAATAATGAATTTTAAATAAACATATTAGATTATAAATAATAATAAATAATAATTGATAAAAATTTTTTTTAATTATTTTAATACACAAAATGATTATTATTGTCATTATTTTCTTATAATCTTTCACATTCTTTCTCTTAAAACATGGTGGTTTGACATTCATGCCTGATGAGGAGGGTTTGGGCTGAGCTTGCCTGCTATTCCATGCATTGCACCAGTTTGCTGCAATATGGGTGCCACACATTGCAATTTGAACTATAGTGCTGATGCACTTCAACTATTAAGGATGTCAGCATGACCTATGTCAAATTGTAACATCTAGGCCAGATTTATCTGATTGATCTGGACATATTTTATGCAAAGTTTTTTTTTTGTTGGTTTGGAGTATTTTTATTGATATTGTATCTCCACCTTATCTGGAAGAGAGAGAGAGAGGGTGTTTTTTTTTTATTGTGCTTTAATTATGGAAACACAGGTCAAACTGCATGACAAACTACTAAACAGCTTAGGAGTTATCATAAAGCTCACTCATTGATATAATTTTGATTTTTCGGAAGGATTATATCATTCTTTTTTCCAAGATCACCAACACTTTAAATTTTCTCTTAGTTTATTTTTGTAGAGAAGTATGTATTTTTTTTTTTGACCTATAATAATTCTTGTCGGAGATTTTGATATTTTTGTTTTTTTTAGATTTCTAAGTAGTCATTGAAAGAATTATTAGTCATATCTTAAATAATAATTTTTTATTTTTTATATTATTTGATATTATAGAAGTTAGTGATAATTCTTTGAGGCATTGGGGTGGTGGGTGGTTGTGTTCATCATATCAATTATCAAACTCTAATTTGAAAAATAAAATATAATAATCCAATATATACTACCTAGTAAGAAGATATTTAAAAATTGATATAGTTATTGTTTAAATAATTTATTTAAGATTGAAGACTACAATGTTTAATGTTAACTTATGACAACTTTTTCTACAAGTAAAATTTATAAAAAAATGAAGATGATACATTAATATATCATGCATTGTTGATGATGTATTTTTGACAGATAAATTTCTAAGATTGAAAATAAAGTTTTATACTTTACTCAATGACAAGTATTGTCATTGATAAATGAGAAATGTTGCATTTGAAAGATTGAAGACTTATTTAATTTTAATTTATGAAAATTCTCTTTGGAAGCAAAATTTATAAAAAAAATAAAAAATAACATATTAATTAGATGATACTTTAATATGACATACATTGCTATTGATGTGGTTTTGATGAAGATAAGTGTTTAAAATTGAAGGTTATATTTTATTTCATCCCAATTTACCAGGATCTAACACATGGGATCAAAGGGTGGTAATATCATGACAAATATCATCGTTGATAAATGATAGATGTTACATTTGAATGATATTGAATTATAGACTTATTGTCTTTGGGTGAAATCACTTGTTATCTTACAAATGCACGACTTGTAGGATGCAATATGAGGAATTTCTAGGAGATTTTTTATATTTATATTATTTTTATTCAAATGTTTATAATTTTAAATTTTTATTAGATTTGATGTGTTAGCTTGATGTTAACAACATTGAAAACTATTATAATTAATATAAAATTCTTTTGCTTCATTGATGATTATTAATAACACAATAGAAAAAATGTTTATGCATTATCCTTTCAAAAGGTAAATGTTACAATGTCTCAAGATTTACACCTTATTTCATGAACACATGTATCAATATGTTTGTCTTTGACAATATTGATGATCATGTTATAAGAAGAATAAGAAAAATAATAAGATTAAGAAGAATATGAAAAATAAGAAGAATATGAAAAAAAAATTAAAAAAATAAGAAAAATAAGAAGAACAAGAAAAATTAGAAAAATATGATAAAAACAAGAAAAGAACAAGAAAAGAACAAGAATAAGAAGAATAAGAAAATTATGATGAAAAAGAAGAATAATAATTATAAGAAAAATTAGAAAGATTAAAAAAAAGAAGAATAAGAAAAATAATTAAAATAAGCATCAATATTTTAAAAATGAGCATCAATATTCTTTTTTATAATTATCATAGTTTCTTTTTCTAATTTAGTAAAAATTTAAAAATTTTGTATAGATTTACCATATTTCTTTTTGATAATTTTGTTATTTCATCTCTTGTAATTTTTATTCTAGATTATTAAATAATCATTCTGGTAATTGTTTGTTATATTATTGATTATTATTTTTTAAAGATTTTAATTGATATTGAACTATTTAATGTTATTGTAATCAATTAAATTTTTTTAAGTTTTTGTGGTGCATGTATCTATTAATGGTAATGTTTTGATATGCTGACAAATACTTTTATCTAGGGGTGATAGGTCTTAGATTTAAGAATTATTAGACATAATTTTTTTGAATTTTAGGAGTAAGGTTATCAAGATATTAATTTCTTTTAGATCTCGTGCTAAAGTAGGAATTTTTTGTATTGGGTTTGATCTCCATTAATGGTTATTTTGAAATTTTAATTGTCATTTTTTATTTTAATTGATGGGCAAGAATATTACTTGGATAATTGATTTCTTTGGAAAATTTTGTATTGTATGCATATATTACATGTTGTCTTGGTGTGATGACAAGCACTTTTGTTCAATAGCATATCTCAAGTTCAACAATAATCAAACATATTCGCTTAAATTTTCATAGGTAAGATTAACTAGATATTAATATTTTTCAAACTTAATATTAAAGTGAGAGTCTTGTGAGGGTATGCCCTTCATTTTAGATTGTTGAACAATTATTTAATTAGTTGTTACTTTTATCACAAATAATTTTTTTTTTATTTTGTACTTAATTTAAAATTATAATATTTGATATAATTGTAGCTAATGAAATATTCTAAGATGTTGATTATGATAATATTAATATTATCATGTTATTGATTATATATATTTTTTTCAATTAAAAAAAGATGACAAGATTACTATTAAGCTCACTCAAAAGTACTTATAGGATTTACATCATACTCATATTTATTACTACTATAATTTGATCTTTTAATGTAGTTTATATTTTTAGAAATGAGTATAATAGATTTTTTTTTCTAGATCCATTATATTTATGATTGATTTAAAATTTTTTTACTTTTTTCAAATTTTTACATATTTTTGTATAATCAAACTAAGAGTTGACTGTCATGTTATAAATAATTATTCATAGAGTTTACTAATTCATTTAGTCCAAATTTTTAGGAATGAGCACATAATACTCTTCTTTATAATTATGATAATTTCTTCTTCTAATTTAGTATATATTTTGAAATTTTGTTTATATTTTTTATATATCTTTTTGATAATTATGTTATTTTATTTCTTGCAAGTCCTATTCTAGATGGTTTGACAATCATTTCAGTATTTATTTGTTATATTATTGGTGATTATATTTATTTTTATTATATTTATTCTGAACTATTTGATGATATTGTAGTTAATGAAAATTTTTTAAGATGTTTATGATATTATCAATGTTGATCATATTACTTAGTTATCTGTTCCTTTTTTTTCAAAGAAAAAGATTACAAAACATACTACTACATTCTCATAAAGTTACTCACCAAGATTACATTTCTTTTCTAAGATAACTATTTTTTTATCTTTTGGCTTATTTTATATTTTTAGAAAAAAGTATCATATTTATATGTAGAATTATCATATCTCTATTTGATGTTTTAAATATTTTTACTTAATCACCATTTTTTTTGAATACTTTTATATAACTGATGTATGAGTTAATAGTCATATTGTAAATAATTATTTTAGTAGAAAATTTTAATGGGAAAATTCAATAAACTCACTAAAAATATACAAGTGGAACCATCTATAATAATAGATTATTTAGGTTGGGGGTGACACACATATTGAGTGTTTGCACCAATAATGTAAACAAAGAGAATAAAAGAAATAATAAAATTGCATAATTTGTAATACCTCCACTTAAATTGATGTGTAAATATTAAGAAAAAGAAAATGAGTTTAACTATTTTTAATGCTTTTATGTAGATATAAATTAGTTGATTTGTAATAAAAATATAGACTATAGTAATAGTTTGACCTTCAATTTTTAATCGAATAAAATATTAAATTTAAGGTTATGTATGTCTTGTTGTTCGAGTATCATAGAAAAAAATATAAGAATATGTAAAAGGATATTTGATCTCATCAAGATGCATGATCAAAAGTATCTCAAAGGTGATATTATTTTTGTTATGAATATTGTATTTGCACAAAATTTTGTTATTTCATGTCTCTTATTTTTAAAAAAAAAATAAGATTCTCTCTAAATAAAATATAGAAACTTGTATTAGATATTCTCTCTGTACAAATTAATGTCCAACTCTAATCTAAATGATTAACTCACTATATGTGTTTGTGATCTCTAAAGGAAATCTTATGGTTTGATATTTTTTTCACATATCTCAATATATGAAGAACCTTGTCTAGGTGAACATGTTATACAAAAATCTTAGAAATAAATGTTTATACTCACTATATATTTTTAATTTATCTATTTATAGGTAGGTAATTAAATTTATTTAAAGATTCTTTTGTATAGTAGAATCAACATGATGAGTCGTAGTAGACAAAAAATAGTACATGATTCAATTAGAGTATTGACTAAAATATAATCTAAAAGGCTAATCTCTATGAAAATATTAGTTGCTTACTTTCCCATGATAATTTTATCTATCTCTGAGAGTAAATAATTTATATTTCAAAAAAAAAAAGAGTTTCTCAATATTTTTAATATAAAACTATGAAAAAAATATTCATTAAGCTTTGTGATTTTTAACTTATTATCTTTTATAATAATAAGATTATTCACATACACAATTAAAAGAATATATTTGTTATTTGAGTTCATTCAAAAAAAAAATAAAGAGAAATTTAAAATATATTTGTGTAACTTAAAAGAGATATCATCAATAAAATAAGAATTGATATGGAGGTTACTTTGGTCATGATGTCGAGTATCTTGATAATTCACATTGAGCATTTGAGTGAATTTTCTTACAATAAGTTTTGTCTTATTGTAATCTTCCTTTATATAAGCATTGATTTTTATAGTGAATACCCCCACTTGCAATTAATATAAATTTTTTTTTGAATTTCAAGATGCTATTTCTCAACTTTAATTGGAGTGAAGGATCTCTCTTTTAATATGATCTAATATCATTATATGTGAGATAATATTTCATAATGAGACATGAGCATCATATTACTATTAACAAAATTAGTGAAAGAAGTTAAATAAGTAAAAGAAGTGAGAAAATATGAATATCACAATACTTATAAAATAAGATATTGGATATAACTCATTTGTTTCTTCAGGAAATTAATCAAAAAATTAAAATTAGAAAAGTTGAGTGAATTCCTTATCTTGTAAAATAAGATGTAAAAATTTTCATAGTAAATATCTACTTGCAACTAATAATGTATCTTTTTAAAGATCAAAATATTATTTTTTTACTTTTATTAAAGTAGAGGATGTCTTTCTTCTAACATGGTGGGATGTCATCTTGAGTAAAATAATATCATATAATGATACTTGTATATTCTATTGTTATCCAAATAAGTAGTAAAAAAAATAAAATAAGAAAAAAATGTAAGTATCATAATTAAAGGTGTCAAATGAGTTGCGTTAAGTTGGTAAGGCCCATTTGCCTATCGGATACCTGATTCATGCCGAATTGTTTTGGGTCGAGTTGGGTAGTGCCACCATCACCATGGTTGAGCACCAGCTAGAACTCAAACCTAGTTTGCCTTGGTTCTTGTCTAGGCAAGTCTAGTTTATGCGAGGCTAGTTTGGGTCAGTTATATGCTAGCTTGATTTGATATAAACTAGCTATATAATTAGTACGAATCAATCTTGTTATGTTTATGTGTTTATAAAATATTAGAATGATAATAATGTGATATATTATATGATTGTCACAATAAAATATTATTAGTCATTGGACTGATAAACTTAGATTCTCAAAAAAATGATTGATTTATTGGATCTCGCATGTAATAGATCATATATTTTTTTACTTTGTTTGTATTCGATATAGAAATAATAGTCTGATATTTATTGCTGTAGGATATAAAATTTATCATTATGAAAAATATAAAATTCAATCACACTTTTTTTTTGTGACTAGAAGAGACAAGCTAACGCTAAAATACTACTTTGTTATTGTCGTGGGCTCTGAAAAAGATCTCATGTTTTGAAGTTTGATTCATATACATAATAATTCAAAGAACTGCATCTATATGAGCCAATTGGTGCACATATTAATATGTCAAACTCGAATAAATTATTTTGTGCATATATTCTCTAGGAAAGCAAAATCTTATATTATGAATAAGCAATTTTGATGCATAGAAAATAACTAATTATATTAACAAAATAAATGATATCTAATCTTGTCATTATTAGATATTTTCAATTTTTTATAATTTTTCTATGCTTGGAAGAATTAACTAAATATTGATATTTGTAAACAAGTTGACACTTGGATTAAGTGATTAGTTGATTGTTGCTCATGTTGATATGACAAACTCAAATAAAATATCTAAAGCATATTTTTTTTTTGAAAAAGTAATATTATACATCTTGAATAAGCAACTTTATTACTCAAAAAATTAGAGGTGTCAAACGGGCTGGCCCGGCATGGCCCGACCCATTTTTTTAGGGCACGTTCGTGCTACCGTGCCGGGCCGGGTACGGCATGGTTTAAAAATTGCCGAGCCTGGCACGGCCCGTAGGCACGGCGGGCCGTGCCGTGCCTTGCCTGGCCCGCTCGAGCTTGCCTGTCCGAGCGGTTTGGGATACGGGAAGACCGCAGGTCAGGTCGAATCAGACCCGACCCGCTGTCTTTTTTTGCGGGAGGGGCTTCCTGGGGTCGGGCTCACGGGACACCCAGCACGGGACTGACCCGTGCCGGGGTGCCGTGCCGCGTGCCGAACCGTGTCGGGTCAGGCACGGCACGGCTCAGGCCGGGCACGGCACGGCACGCGCCTAACCTGGGCATGGAATTTTTTCATGCCGGGCCGGCCCAGGCACGGCTGAACCGGCCTAGCACGGTCCGGTTGACACCTGTACAAAAAATATATGAGATTTAAAATTTTTTATCTAAAATTAGTATGATAGAACAAATTCAGTTAATACATACTCAATTGATTATTATCGATAATACAAATATTATTAATATTTATCATTAACATCACATATTATCCACTAACTGCTTGGTAGTTGAGTTGGCTGGATGTATAACTCTTAATCTTTGAATTGATAGTTTGAATCCCACCAACCATCCTCCATGGTTAGGATGAGGTTTTCATGCATTTTTTAAAGGTTTGAATGATTGGCCCATAGCTCAATTGGGATACATCTTGTGAAGCCAAAACTAGTTAGTGTGGAAAAGCAATAATAATTGAACTATGTTTTAAAAGATTTATTTATATTATAGTCTTTTATTGGTTATAAACCATACATGCACTTCATGAGATAATTAAACTTGATGATTAATGCATAAAAGTCTCCTTAAAAATATTGTAAAAAATATATTTCTCATGTCTCTATAAAAAACAATAATAAAAAATAATAATTTTATAATGATAATCTCAATCATGAGAAAAAAATATCTCAATAATTTACACTATAAATATGGATAAACTTCCTTGTTACTAACATGATGTTAGGCTGATCAACATTTTTTATCATATATATTTATTTACATCTCATTATAAATTTATGTGAAGGCTTCAAAATAAAATTACATGTATTAATTAATGGATGTGATTATACTTAGTTTATCTAATAGACTATTGTCATTCAAGATGACTAAATATTTTGAAAATAGTAAATGTGATTCTGTAGCTATAAAATAAAAAATAAAATAAAATGAAATATCTAATATCAAAATGAGAGTAATAAAATATATGTAATAAAGAGTGATGAGTATAACATATAATTGGTTTCTTCTGTATGATTATATGATTTGATTAGGAAATGTGATGGATGTATTTATTTTTTAATAAGTTTTTAGATTGAGATCAAGTTTAACAACATTAATTTCTTTTTAGGGAGATTCATACCTCACGTTGAGTCATTTGCTAATTAGGTATATGTGATCTTGTAACTATGCACTCACTTGACCTAAGGGTTGCAAAATAGCTCAATTATCACTTAGGTTATTTTGTTTTTATTTTTATTTTACTTGTATATTAATTATTTAAATTATATTTTTATTAAAATAATATTTTAATAAATTAATTCATTCTAATAATTTAATTTATATTTTATTTAATAAATTAATAAAATATACAAATTATCATTATAATATTCTAAACAAATATTTTTTTTGTTATTTATATGTTAATTAAATATGAAAAATATAAATATTAAATAATTATTTATATATCATTATTTATTTTACATTATTAATGTATTTAAATAATAAAAATTTCATGTTAATTATACTTATAAAATAAATTTAAATATATTTTATTTATTTTATAATTTTATGAAAAATTTCTAGATATTTTTTAGTAATTTGAATATTTTTTATATTTTTATAGATATTTTTGATATATCCATATAATTAAATTATTATATATTTGTATTTATTGAATTTTCACACATATATAAATATATATTTGTATAATTTTTAAAATTATTTTTAATTTTAATAATATATAAAATAAATTTATGACATCATCAATTTGATGACGGTTTAATAGATGACTTGACTAATAAATCGTGAATTGATAACTTTTTGATTTAGTTACTCAGTCTGGTTTTATCAATATTACTTGTAACTATTACATGAAGAAAAAAATTCGATTATATAATATTAAAATAGGAGTACTAAAATATTTATGATTGGGGTCTACTAGGGTAGATACACATAATTGATTTTTTTCATAAGATTTTAAGAAGTATCAAGTCGACACATTGAACTGAATTGACTAATGTAGTAGTTAACTCGACTTGGGAGTATGGTGGACTTGTCCATTTGGTACAAGTTTTTAAATTGAGATCAAGTTTAATAACCCTAGGTTCATTCTTTGGAAACTAGGACCACAAGGCACAACACATTGTGTAGTGTGGTCATTCTTACTTGAGATCTCTTTCTCACTGACACCACATTGTATTTTGATATAATTGTGATCCGATGAGGTATTAACCGATGTTTCATAACATGTTTTAAGTTTAATTATGGTGGTAGTCTCAAGTGTAGGAAAATGTGCAATTGTCATCCTGTGAGAGGTAATAATTGAACCTAGTAAGAATTCTATTATTATAATGTTTAAATGTGTGTCTTTTTGTATTGAGTCTTTCAAAAAAGACTTATTCTCAAAGAATGCAAAATTCGTAATCATAATAATTAATGTGGTTTTTGATAACCCTTTTATTCATCTTGAGTATAAATGAATGCATACTTGAAGATATGTGATCATATTTTCTCTACCATGAAAGAAATAATAAATAAAATAAATATATCAAAAAATCTGGAGTAAAAGATGAAATAATTTATTTCACATACATAAATGATATGAAATATAACATGAAAGAATAAAATAAAATATTTGATTGATCAAGAAATTAATGAATAATAATCATTCTAAACTATTTCGGAACACTTTAATATAGTAGAAGTGTGTTAGTCATTTTAATTCATTACTTATATTTTTTTTAGCTTCCTTATTATGTTCATGAGCACTAACAAATGATATTTGATGAATTATATCATGCTTTTCAAAAAAAACTTGAATATTTATATGAAATGTATTCTAAAACATCATCGATTAAAATTTTAATATTATATTTAAATTGTATTTTTATCATTTGATAAAAGTGTATGAAAATGATAACACTTAAGATTATTTTTAAAAATCTATATATAATATATATTGATTGTAATTAAAAAAAATATAACAAAGTACCTCAGATTATTGTGTATGGTGATTTTATAAGGTTTTTAAATATTTGAATGAATCAAATAAATTGAGTCTTTATTAACATTCTATTAATTTGTCAGATAAGAAATTTTAATGTACTTTCCTAATTTATATTTTCATAATTAATATAAGGCACTCATTTTATATTTAGTTTTATAATCTTTAGTTTATCTAATTATGAGTATAAAAGTTTATGAAGGAACATTTTGAAGTGGATAAAAACTTTTATAATATATCCTGTTTAATCTTTAAGAAAGTAATTAACATGATTTGATGATTCTGCACATAATATTAGAAGAATAAAAATAATATTATATTTTTATTGTTTAGTGAAATAATTAACTAAAAATATATTATGATAACTTAAATATAAAAAAATATATTTGACATTGATATTATCTTGTCCCTTAGCCCATACAACAATGGTATCGGCTGCATCAATATGAAAGTCTCATGGCTCAATAAAAAGGAAAAATTATAGCTTGATATCAAGTAGCTTTATTGTTAGTTTTTGAGTCAATGATCTAAGAGTTCATAACGAATCGAAGAAAAGAAGGCAATCAAAGTATTTTCTCTAGATCTGATAGCTCAAAAGGAAAACAGTATGAAAACAATTCTCATGAGCAAGTGAATAGTACTGGTAACTATATATATAAAAGATCCAGCATGAGTAGAACTAGTTGTTTGTTTTCAAAATCTGAATCTTGAAATATTATCCACAACTTAAAATATAAAGTTCAAAACTTCTCGAGTATGTTTAGATTTCTCACAAAAAGTATAAGTCATTGTTGACTTGTTTCATCTATAAGCATTATTCTTGACTCTCTTACTGTTGTCATGCATAGAAGGAACTGTAATAATATGAATGATTATCACAATTCTACTAGAATTATTGTTGACTCTCTTATTATTGTCATGCATAGATGAAACTTTAATAATATGAATGATTATTACAATTCTACTAGAATTAGGCATAGTAGTAGATTCTAGATCACTTTTTAATAAATTTTATAAAAAGTTAGAGTGTTCTCTCAGTAAAAATTTGTCTATAAAATAATATATTATTTTCCCAATAAACACAACTAAAAAATATTATTAATTTGATTACATAATTGGTATAGCATAATTAATTTTATCAATATTAGTATTATCTCATCAATTTTTCACAAATTTGTGTCTAGGTTGTATAATGCGCAGCATCATGTTGACTAATTAATCCATACTCTAGCAATGACGTAATATTATTGTATAAGTAAAATATGATAAAAAAATAATGAGATTATTAAATTCTAAATTTTATGCATGCATGATAAGAAATTAAGAATTAAATATATTGGTTATATTTGAATTAATTGGCAATCACAATTGAATAAATAATTGTGTATCGATCATCACTCATTTCAATTAATCACATTTGAAACATAAAAAAAAGTTATTCATGCATTATTGAATCCAAAAACTAAATCTTTACTAAAATGACACATAAGATAATATTATGCTTATATTTTTCATCAAGTTAGTTCTTGTGGTTTTATATTGTTTTATTATTTTTTATTTTTAAATTCTACATAACAAATACAGGAATCACAACACAAAAAAAAAAAAAACAAATCCCACAGATATTACTTTATATCCACATGGCACACACTATCACAACCCTTGACAAATCTACCATTGTACAATACACAAGATATGCTTCCTTTGTAACCAAAAAACCAATGGCCATACCATACCACACATATATATGACACACACTGCCACTACACCCGAAATCCCAACAGCCACACCACACGCACACTCTGGTATGCCTAATATGGCCATTGTGTAGTACAAACACCACACACAATCATATCACACACTCCACTCCGCATTACACACACTATTGCTTCGGCACACCTCCATGTGCGCTTTCACTCCTGGAAGTTGACTTACTACCATTGTACAATCATGCCTATGAATCATTGATGCCAATGGTGGGTTGCCGTCAATATCTATTGTGGTGTTAATAGTAGATAATTCACTTACAACGGCTAGAGTTTGAGTAGCTCACATGCTTTCCACTCTAATACCATGTAGAAAGGGGCGGGAACCCAAAAGAACATGTGTTATCACAAAGGTAAATATAAAAGAAAAGAAACCATACGTATGGTTGGGGTTGGGGCTGCCCACATGTTGGACACTCACATCCAAGTGAAGAAAAAATAATATAAAAAAATTAAAATAAATAAAAATTAATAAAGATGTTAAATCTCAACAATTATTATTAATAATACATATTCTTTATAATTTGAAAATGAATTTACAAAATTTAAATAATATTAATTGATTGAAAGTTATATTTTGAATTCACTTATTTTTCATAAAAAAATAATGTAATGTTTTTCATATATTTTCCTCTAATTTCTGAGACATGAGTTGCATATTTTATATGAAATGCTATTATATTCTATTTTGGATGATGATAATTTGAGAATAAAATATATAATAATCATGCTTAAAAATTTTCAAATATTTATAATGCTCATGATTTGTTGATTATGAATTAGAGTTCACAAATTGATTTTTGCATGTGAAAAAATATTTGAATTTTAAATACATAAAAATAAATTATAAAATATATGTAATATTTTCTAAAATACTCATAACGAATAACATTACATGGATATATATTGGTTTTTATAAGAATTCTGAAGCTAAATATGTTTGGACGAGAATATTTTTGGGTTGACTGATCATCTGAGAAGTTTTTATATTGCTTGTATCTATTAGATATCATATTTTGATGCGATGATAAGTGTCTACGTTCAATGATTATAGATTTTGAGTTTGAGACTCATCAGAAATAGTTCTATGATTTTTGGAAGTAAGACTGTCTAGATGTTATTCTTTTTGAGATCTTGTGCTAAAACGAGAGTTTTTTGCATTGGGTACAGCCTTTTTTTTTAAATTGACAAATAAAAAAGCATGCTATTCTAATGAAATTTTTATCAAATGAGATTTTCACTTCATTCACAATTAGTATCATACGACATACATAATAGTTCTCGTGTATAATATTTAATAGGATTCAATCACAGGATATATTCATGTGATTCTAGATGAGCGAGAATTATCACTAATGCTTGATATGTGTAAGATATATTCATGTGTTAAAAATTAAGAGTATACAATCACAGGATTGTAATATACTGCATGTTACAAAGAATTGATGGACCACAATAGTAATGTACATTTTATTTCTATCAATATTGTTATTTTAATATTTTTCTTTCAGGTAATAATGCATAATATGTATGTAATCAGTAGTGTAGTGCTTGTATTTGGAGTGTTTTGGTTGCTGTTTTATTTTTTTTTTTATTTTTCGCACAACCTAATTCTCTAGAGTGTGTTTGATGTGTCTGCAATAGGAGTTTTCACTTTATGGAAATGCGATGCTTCTCTTGGAGAGTTTTACACATTGCACAACCCAATTCATATTTGGTTTTAGTTTTCATATATTCTACATGATCTTTGAGTGTCACATCAATTTCTTTTCTTTTTTCCTCCATCTCCAGATCTACTCTTGAACAACTGAAATGCATTTCTTAAATATCACACTCTCCCATTTGTTTTGTTATGTGATAAAACTAGTATATAGGGAATGATTCACTTATGAAAAGTGTTAGCTTCTGATTAGTAGACTTCTGCATGGGGCGCATTGTGTATGTGGCTTTCACAGATGCGTTATGTATGTTTAATTTTATGTTTATTTATCTTCTGACATTTTTTATAAATTTTTATATAGATCATAGTTTGTGTATCATTTTCTTTAGTGGCATGCCCGAGTGTAAACTTGGCCTCAATGATAGAGTTCTTCTGGAAGCCCAGGGTCGAGCAACGAAAGGGAAGGCAATCGATCTGGATGATATCAAGTTTCATCAGTATTTTTCTTGCCCTTTGTTTTTTGTTTTTTTTAAAATGTGTCATGTAATATGTACTTGAAACACATGGGTCATCCTTCCTGTTTGCTTTCTAGCATTTCTTTGTTGCAATGATTCCATTGATTGATTCATTTGTGAACTTTATAATGGTTTTTTTCTCTGTAGGTGTGTTCGTTTGGCTCGATTTGAAAATGATCGTACCATATCTTTTATACCACCAGATGGCTCTTTCGATCTTATGACATATAGACTCAGTACTCAGGTTGGCTTCATCTAGTATCATTTCATTAAACATAGTTTTATTATTGATTTTTATTTTTGCTTGTTTGTTCTCTTTGGTTTGTTTCATTGTTTCACTGTTTGGCATGTTTTTGTTAATAGTATAAGTTCTTTCTTTGGTGGTTTAGGTGAAACCTCTAATTTGGGTAGAAGCTCAAGTTGAAAGACATTCTAGAAGCCGCATTGAGATAATGGTGAAGGTTCGAAGCCAATTTAAGGAACGAAGGTACATTTCAGTCGATCACCCTCTTGGCACTTCAAAGACAATTTTTTTTCATTTGTCAAATGTCACATATCACTGGCCATTTTTTTCTCTCTATTTTCTGTTTAGGAACTATTCAATGCAAGTGTGTGTTTTCCATTTAACAATTGAACATAATTCATATTCAAAAAAAAAAAACAGTAGAATACAAGTGTGTTTCTTTTGTTCAGACATAATTAATGTTCGGCACTTTTTTTTTCTCACCATCATCTCCAGCCCCCATCTTGAACATCCCTGATCTCTACTACCCTAGATTTGGTTTCAAATCAATACCATCATCTCCACTCTGCTTCTTCGACCATGCAAACAGATGTTGATGCATGAGTATTTTCTGCATCATGCTGATTCCCATGCTGGATCTGGCAATGATTAGCACTTTGGAAACCACACCAACACTACAATTTGAATGTATTTAGTTGTGTGCACTTGGTATTTAATCGTCTTTTTATCACTGTGTGCTGGATAGACATTTTTTCTAATCAGAGTGATCATTACTTATTAGGATCCATTTACAGTTACAGAATGTTTTCTAGTTTTCAAGTGGCGGTGATTGAAGAAGTTATAAGGATTTAGGTTGTGGGATTTCTCTTGTAATCAAGTGCCTTGCTTGTCTGGAAGCCAATTCACTGGTTTTGCAAAAAATGAAAACTTTAATTACTAATACAAAATAAGGTGCTGTGACACAATATTCAGCAGGAGGAACAAATGAGTCTCCACCTCCTTTAATTATAATCAGTTCGCTATACATAAATTTGTGGATGCTTAAATCTTGCTGTTCAATTATGACAATGGTTTAGTGTGTGGGTAAGATTCATAATGTACAATTATAATCACTTTGGTATATAACTTTTTTTTTACAATCGAATTAAAGACGAAACTTTCCTTGCATTGGTTTTTATTTGGGCAATAATGTTCTTCACAAGCACAAGGTATCACTTAGGTGAATTAGTCTGATTTGGCTTGCATATGAGGTGATAGCTTCAAAGAAATTTCTAAAAACACTTGATGACATCAACAAACAGTTTGATAATCTTTTTCATTAACTTTAGCTGATGATTATGATTCTGCAAGTTGATGTTATATTTTCATGAATTGTTTGCATCCCCCTAAAAACAAATGCCAGCCCTGATAGAGAATTGAGTATTGGAACAATTTTTGCCACACGAATAAAAAGAATTACTAGTGAGGTTTGATTTTGAGATGAAAAAAATCATACCCAAAGATTTTGGGTATTAGAAATTGTAGTTCATACAAAAGAGAGGGGACAAAGGGAAAAAAGATTTTAATTTTTATGTAATCATAAAAATTGAGTATAATTATAACTGCATTATTTATTAGTTTAAAATCAGTTTAAATTCATTATGAATAAGCATCCAGAATTATGTGTAACTTATGTCACTTGAAAAATAAATAGAGAAAGTAGATATGATGTGAAGACTATCAAAAAAATTTTATGGCTTGAAGTAATATAATAGGGTGTTGTTCAACATGTTCTTTTTAGTACTTGTTACTTTTGGTTATATATTATATGTGTCAGATTATTATTATAATTATTATTTATGTGAATCCTTAGTATAATGTGTGATACTAGTATCATATATTAATGATATTTTAATTATAGAAGATTAATAGAATTTTTTTTACAGATTGAGTTTTAAATAAATAACTTGGGTTGTTTTATGTATTATTTGAGTATTAAGATTGCTTATTTAGGAAGTATAATTTGTCTGATTTTAACATGTTGAGATGTTTATTGGTCGACATATCAGTTAATTAAGGGTAAACTTGTTTACATATATTAATATTTTAGTTGATTTATTTATAAATATGATAATTATATGAAAACTTAATCATGTAATAGCGATTAGATCATATATTAATAATGATGTTGGTATGACTAGTTGTTTTCTACATTCTCTCTAATAGATTTATGGATGTAATTTTTTGAATTCTCAAAAATATAAATTGTATTTCAGGACAAAAAATTTTATTTAGAGATTAGAAGCTTAACAATGTAAATACGTACTCATATTCTAGCTGAGCTCCTGCAATGATATGGATATGATTTGTCATTAAATTTTTTAATTATCATGGAAATAATTTTATTTTTTTAAAAATTAGTGATTGATCATTATTTTTAGATCGAGTATAGAGATAATGTACATAGCTATAATATTAATTTTTATGATGTAGATAGCTATAATATACGTACATAGCTATAATATTAATTTTGTATGAGATGTCGTGGATTAGTCATTTAGAGATTATGATGGTCAAAGAATTTGTCACACTATTAGTAATCTAATATTTTACGAATGAACGAAACATATGAAGATTGATTGACATTTTACATGAGTCAAAATCAAGGATAATTTGATGACTGTCACCAACATATATATCAGTAAGTATATTGCAGATATCTTCATGAAAATATTTAGAGGACTACAACTATTTAAATATGTACGCATAAGCTCGAAGATAATATGTTGACATTTAATTTTGTTTCTATTGTGTTTACTCTTATTTTTTTATTTTGTTTGTATGATGTCACTGGACATGTTGCTATCCACAACTTGAGTATATATGTGTATTATGCTATCTCTTCTTGATTTAATGAAAAAAATTGGTTCTTTCTTCCCACTCTCTTTCTCTATGTAAGTTGTAACCTTAATAATCCTTTTTTGTAATTGTGATGCATGAGTAAAATGTGAAAATTGTAAAATGAATGTTGATTATTTTAGATAAATGTGAGTTTACTTAGAGAACCTACATGATGAGATGCTTATACGAAACATAAATCAAGAGGGTTATGCTTTAGAGGAATGTGAGGTAGAGTTGACTTGACATTGCAGCACATGTCATCCTAAAAGCCCAACTTGACTTGTTCAATCGAGCTCGAGCATATTATAGTTGACAAGCTTCCTACCCAAGCTGGCCACAACAATGCCCAAATCATCTGGAATAAATTAAAAAAAAAAGGAAATAATAAAAATAAAGCTTTTAGGCACATTTATATGATAAAATGTATAATGAAAAAAAATTATATGTATTTCATTAAAAAATGAAGATTAAAAAATAAATGATAAGAAACAAAAACATCAATTTTAAATACTTTTATGCTATTAAGTTTTCAACTACATACATGATAAATTATATATGATAATTTGAAAAACAAAATAAAGTAGACTAATATTGAATACAAAAATATATTGTAAGACCTTACATATTAATGATATCATCAAATATAAAATTAGAATTTCTAGTTTGAGTTATTATATTATTTTTTTAGTTCTTCACATATAACATGATAAATTTAGATGTATTAATTTCTTGTTTATGTCAACTTTGATATAATAGTAAACATAAATAACTATCACCTCTCATGTTAATTGTTTTGAAATTAAAAAATATTGGCTATTATGGTTTTTTCTAGAATAAGGTGGGTAATCATTCATAATTTCAAGATTAAAAGAAATTATTGAGTTAATTATTATTTTAATTCGATCTATTTACATCAATTGATCTAGAATTATCATTATAATTCAAAATTAAAATCTTAATTAATTTTATAAGATATCAATTGATCTAGTGATCGAGTTTCAAAGTTTTCTCTTAGATTATTATTTATTTTTAATATTTTATAAGATATTAATTAATTTGATTTTCATATATATAGAAAATAAATAAAATATATGTACCAACTAACAACACTAGATCTTCAAATTTAATTATGAGAAATGAAATAAATTTCAATCAATAAAGTATTAATAGTTATGCTCACTATGCTATAACAAATTTTATTATGAAATTTTTAAATTATTTTAAAATTTAATTCTGAGATTTTTGAATTATTTTAAGATTTAATTTGAGATCTTTAAATATAAGCCTTTTTGTTATTTATTAAATTAGTTATCATCATTTAGTTTTTGTTTTTTGATTAATCATTATTATATAGTTCTTATGAACTCTTTTTTTAACTATAAAAATGAATACTTTTTTATAAGATAAAAATTTTAAAAATTATTCATATAAAACTTCTAATTTCTATGTCAAGTTTAAAATTAATAGAATTTAAATTTTGTATTTTCTAATATTTTTTAAATTTTAATAACATACTTATCAAAATATTAAATTTAAGTTAATATTTTCTAATGATTTATTATTTGATTTTATCATTAAATTTGATAAATGTAAACTTCTATAGTGAAAATTGTTTAAAGTTATAAACAATTATAACTCATAAATAATAATAAAAATGATTGAGTCATCCCACGAGCTCGATTTTCATATTAATAAGGTTATTATCATTATCATTCAATTAAGTCTTATCTTTATAATTTGAGGATAAATATAAATTTCATGTTGGGTGATTCTATCACTTTGTCAATTGGATTATCATATTATTAGTATGTCCATGTGAAATTATAGATCATCAAAAAAAAAAAAAATACATCAAATTCTATCTTTTATATCCTTATTATTCTTAAGTTAGTTAAAAAATGAGTCATGCTCTAAGTAAATAAAATTAGCATTCATTGATACTTATGGGTATTGGAATTTTCAGTAAAGGTATATGTATAGTTTTAGATGTCATTTTGTCATGTCTTGAGAAAAAATCTTGAACAAAAAAAATATGTTTTTAAAGACTTTGAGAGGTAATCATAATGACTTTTTCTAGGATGCTAAATTTTAAAAAGACACATGATGAAAAAAAATATAAAGAATACATATGGTTGATGATTTGGTTCGTGGTTAAAATTATATTTTTCTAAAAATATGTTGCACTTCTACAAAATATATAAATTATTTTTGAGTTTCATCTCTATTAGTTTTTCATTTGTGTAACATATCAAATGAGTTCTTGCCCACATAATTGGTATTATAGGAAAATAGGTATGATTTACTAATTGATCTGCCTCACTACATAAAGTAGAAATATTTTTAATATTATAATCTAACATTTTCAGCTTGATCAATGATAGTTTACTAAGTTGATGATGCACTTGTAATGGATCAACAATAGTTAACCACTTAACAAGATGGTATCATATCATAAAAGTAAGGTTATATAGTTCACTCTTCTTAGAGAAAAAGAACCTTATATTATATTGCATGTAATATAATAATTAATAAATTTTTAATAGTTTGTTATTGATTATTATAATATTTAGAGAGCAAAAATAAAAAAAAAATACTAAACAATGAGTAATTACATGTAATATAATTATTGATCTATAAGTTGATAATCTTTGAGTTTGAAATTGAAAGATACACCACAAATAATATATCACATGAAGAACGATAAGTATATGTTGTTGTCTTACTATGGAAGAATTTTGTATATTTTTTTAAATAATAGTCACAAAGGAAAAGTTATGTGAAGTCCTTTTGATGACTCTGATAGTAACTCTATTACCTTAAAACTTTATATTGTTTTCAGTCTAATTTTTAGAAATAACTCTCCACAAATTTTTTATAGTGTGTTCTATAAAATACACTACATTAGGGCTCTCATGTCATTATCTCTATTCTAATTGATACTTCATTTATTGTTAGTATATGTTGAATGAGGTAACTTTTTAGTGTGCCTCAATCCGGCTCTCATATATATTGGACTATTCAATGTTGTATCTTTGATTTGGTAAGATGCTCATGATTACTCTTAAAATGACTATGAAACATAAAAAAATTATCATGTATTATATTCGTGTATTTTATATCTTCGATGATTATGCATTTTGTTTCAGGAAGTATTTATTGTTGATTTACTAGTAATCACACAAATTTGTAGCGTGATTACTCATTTTACAATGTGTACATGTTAAATGAGATATTTTTCTAATTCTTTTTTATTTGATTCGCATGTATTAAATTATTCAATGATATATCTTTGATCTTGTGAGAACTCATGATTACTCAATATAATTGTAAAATATTTAATAATTATTGGATAATAAATTGATAAATATTATGTCAAAAAGTTATTTTATCTGTTCTACTCACGGTTATATCCATCTCTCTTGGAAATTTCTTTAAGGATTGGGTAGATAGTTATGTGAAGTTGATAAATTGAGTGAAGGTCTGCTCTTGCTGCCACAAATATTTCACACATACTTTCACAACATGTACATCCACTGGGTTGCTCCCTGCCATGATGCATGCACTCACTGTGCGTGTGCTTGCACACTACCACTTGATGCAGGCACGTACTCTGTGCATTTACACACTGCTAGATGATGCGTTCACCCATTGTGCTTGCATTTTCACTTTGCCGCATGACACCACCTTGCTGCCATGCACACATCCACTGTGCGTGCATTTGTATACCACCACACTTTGTTTCTACACTTGTTACGTGCAGGTTCTTACTGCGCACGTATAACACGTGTCTGTATTGTTACAGATGCACGACAACTTCTCTCTCTACTTAAGGTTTGCACACTCAACCTCGATTTGATACCATGATAAATATAAACTTCATTTTTGACATCATGGAAAAATAAGTAAATAAACCTAAACCATAGCAATAATTAAACTTCTTAAAATTACAAATAGTAATCATAATAAGTAAATAATAAAAAAAAGGAATTGGGGTATCCTACATGTCAGGTGCGCCCATCCATAAAGTACAAATGTAAAAATAAACCTAACCCATAGCAATAATTAAATTGCACATCACGGAAAACATAATAAACAATTTATTTTTGTTAATTTTAATTAATTTGTGACACGAATCGCATACTTTTAATATGTTCTCTCTATTTTAATAAATGTTATTTTTTTTCTTAAGGAATTATCATATAAAATTTAAATTTAAAATAAGAAAAATTTAAATTTTTTGCTCACAGAAATCTCATGCATGTAAAATATATATCTCTATGTAATTTTTCCAAAAATTATTATTAAGCAAATATTAGTTTTGTGTTTTACTGCAGGTTATCAACATATACTCTAGTTATGAATGCTAGCAACATATTCTTTTGTTTCCTTGTCAGCTAAAGTAATATTATTGTCATTGTAATGATGATCATATTTTTGAGAAAAATGTTATTTAATTTTCATGGAATATATAAAAATTTGTATGAGTTTGACAAGTTCAAAATTTTGATAATTTTTAGAAGTGTTTGTTGTTGACCTATAATTACATTTTTGACTCATGAGTTGATAACTTATGATTTTGATATGAGATGACGAGCATTGCAGGATGTAATATGTGAAGAATCAGAATTATTTATTTGCCATACTAATGAAAAAATTTGCATATTCTTCTCCAGTAAGGGGCCTCAAAGGTTTAACTTTGTGAAATTTTATATATAATTTTGATAGTTGATTTATCATCCTCAAAAATTTGTAGTGCATTCAACCTCATCTCTGGAAAAATCCTCAATAAGTTTTCATGGTATGGTCACTATTTATGCAATATGTGCACTATAATGATGCTCTTATATCTCTATTTCATTTTTAACTAGTACCCCCTTAATTGTTAATATAATGATGCTCTTATATCGCTACAATGAGATGCCTTTTTTTTAGTTTGGCTCATATATATTAGACTATCCAATTATATATTTTTGGTCTGTTGAGATACTTCTGATTATTAAAAATATTACTGTGAAATATTGAAAAATGGTCAAGTTGCAAATACATAAACATTATGTGAGTAAGTTGTTTCATCTGTTTCATTATCACAGTCACATACACCTTTGTTGGAACCTTTTTAAGGGCTGGGTAGCTAGCTGTGTGAAGTGAATAAAGTGATCGGTGATTTATTTTGACTTTAGCCTCATTTAGTTTCGATCTTATAAACTATGAAATGATGTATATATGTGTGGTATGTAATGAGTACAATGTTACTGCTAACACTCACAATATCTTGCATGTTCTACAAGACAAAAAAATAGAAATAAATAATATCTTGGTGGATTTGACAATTAATGGTCAAGAGTTAATCTGTAAATATGTTTCATTTTCCTTATGACATGGAAACTCGTTCGTCATATGGCTAATATTTTAATGGCTGGGTTAGTCTATTTAATTCAACTCCTTCCTAAATAAGGTCAGCCCATCCTATTTTATGGCTTAACATTTTTTGGAAAAATTTTAATAAAAATAAGTCCTTGTTTAATAATAAAATACTTTTATAAAATTATAATATTTGGAAAAAATATAGTGATTTTTTTACAATGACTGCTAGCTAAAATATATGGGAAATGACAAATCAAATTGTAAAAAAAATGATGAAGATAATGAAAAAAATATATTTAATTTCAATATATAAGCAAATAATTAGAATCATCTGCCCCAATGTAGTTATACCATCATCTCACTTTGCTATATGCGTTCTATCTCTAAGTGAAGATAAATTATTCATAATCTCACTTATTATTGGAAGTGTTTACTCATCATTTGTTCTCTTTCTAATGCATAATGCTAACCTAAAAAACACAGGTAAAAGATAATTAACATTTCTCTTGTGCTAAAATATATTTATGTTTTTTTCATCAAATTATCATATAGAATTTTTTATTTAAAAATTGATTCTAAATGAAAGTTTTCAACATTAGTTTTTTTTAATTTGTTATATTGAGAATTATAATCTATACTAAAATTTAAACATAATCCAAGATCTTAAATTTCTAGTAAATTCTAAATTCTTTTATTTTTTTAGTTTTGTTAGTTTCAGGTTGATTATTTTTTAAGTCTTCTAATGTATTTTTATAAATTAAGAATATTGCAAAATATTTTGTTTTAAGCTTCAACAAATTAATTATAATATATCATATTATCAACTATTCTCTGAAAATTGAGAAAATATTCAAATATTTTTAGTTTTAATTTTGGATGTAAATAAATTCAGAATAAAAAAAAAATAAATGTTTTATTTTAAAGTCTGTTCTAATTAATTGAATTATTCTTTTTATTTAATCATTACCAATAATTGATGTCATAATAAGAAATAAATAAGATAATATATTATTTGTGAAGACCGATTATGGTTTTGGTCCTTTGTAGATTTTGGGAAGGGAAAAGTAAGGAAAAAGGAGAGAGAGAGTGAAGGAAAAAAATAGTAAAATTTTATTATTAAATCTTTAAAAACATGAAGATACAATAATTAATTATTTATATGGTTTGAAGTGATCTATTTGTCATGTGCTTTTAAGTAATGAAAGTGAAAATAAATATGAAAAACTAAATCAAATTATAATATTTTTTTTCATGCTGATGTATACACGTCACAAATGTGAATGTGGAAAAGACAAAAAAAACTTATGATTTTTTGACAATCTTTTTGAAAATATTTGTAACTTGTTGTTGGTAGATACGTAGGTACTAGCTATTGAATGATTCTAGATCTTTTTTTTTATGTAAAATAATAATTAATATCATTTTGTTTTGTTTGCTCTTGGTACATTGTGTTGATAATAATGTGTCGAGTTGCCTAATTATCATAATAAAATATCATAAGTCTTATAATTAATAGTCAAAAAATTTTCAAGAAGCAACTGATTTATTTGATCTCTTATGTAATTGATGGCAAAATTAAGTACGTAGTATATGCACTAAACTTAAAATAATAATCTATTTTTTACTTTTTTAGTAGACATGATTTTGTCCAAGAAAAGTTTTAATTTTTCTAATAGATTTTCTCTTTATGGTCGTCCAATTAGAATTTGAATATCTTTGCTTGACTATGCCTAGTTTCTTTGAATATATTCTTATGTCCCAAATTTTTTTTATATACATGAGAATTGACGTATGAGTTTATTTGGGAGAATTTAAAAAATAATTAAATATATTAACATTATAGATAATATTTAGTATGATCAATGTTAGATAGTTATGTTTTCTTATGATTTTTCTATATGTGGTAAATCAAATGAGGAATTGACACCTATAGATAAGTTTATACTTGGATTAAGTAACAAATCAATAATTACCCAACTTGTCATATTAAGATTTGACAAAATATTCAAAGTGTGTTTTATGAGAAAGAAATATTGTACTTCTTGAATATCCGATCACAATGCTTATCAAATATTTAAGATTTTTTTAGTCTTTCGTCTTAAATTTAGTTTGTAAAAATAATTTTTTTTGTAGCATATTTTTAAATTGATTATCTTTTATAATTAGAATATTATCGACGTATATTAATAATATTACATTATGACCTCATTATCCATGCCGAAAAAAAATTGGAAGTCTTATATTAATTTCTCAAGATCAAATATAGTAAGTGCAAAAATAAAATTTGTTAAACCATGACCTAAGAGATTGCTTCGTATTATAAAGCATCTTTCCAACTTATATATCATACTTATGCTCCTAAACAGTAAATCTTTTGTTATTACTACATAAATATTTTTTTTTAAGATCATTTTGAATGAATATATTTATTATATCTAATTGATACTCCATTGTGTGCACTCATTTTTCTCTATGAAGGAAAAAATATATTAATAATTAATATCACAATTATGTGTAAATTTCTTGACTACTGTATGATCTTCAGTTGCTCAACCTTTCATTCAGGTTGTCTTCACTATGTGTACTCATTTTTTTTAGCTATAGGTTCACTTAAAGGTTTTGGATAGAGATCCAAAATTATGGTATGCATTTCATGTAATATAATCTATTGTTATCCTATATAAGTAAGTATTTCGAAAAGATTATTAAAGATCTTACATTTGTTAAGAAGGACAAAAAATCAGAATACTTACTATCAAAATAAAAGTATGAGAGTATTCTTGACAATCAGTATTATGATGAATAATCTCTTTGAAAATCAATAGATAACTCTAATAGTCATCATGTTTCTTTCAACACTTTGTACAACTCTTGATAATCTCTTTTAAAATAGCTATCAATAATTTTCTATCAATTGCTTGATACTATGATCAATGAATGGTGAATCCGCATCTTCTTGAATGTTACAAGTTTATCCCCACAAACTACCATTAAATCACATTGACATAAAATTGTGCTTTTTGGGATACATGTCATTTCCCTCTACCCCAATTGGGCTGGTGGGATTTTATATTGTTAAAAAATAATTATTAATATTTTTTTTTGGTATGTCCCATCATCTATTAAATGTATTTAATGGAAAAATCTATTTCCGCTACTTATTGATGTCATATCACACCTCTCTTAATTAATAACAATAAGTTTGTATCACACATGAATATTAACATCTACAATGTGTTGATGTCACTCACAATCATTGTTCAAAGACAAATTCTACATCCTCTTCTATTTTTTTCACGCACTTACTATGCGTGCCTACACACAATATGTTTTATCAGCATTTTAACTGTGCAACATGTGTAATAGTCATTTAGGGTATATTGATGTGCCTAGGGTTTTGGCATGTATGTTTGATTTTGTAGATGTGTCCAATGAGTTGTGTTGGGCTGACATGACGTACATTTTTTAGATCTAGCTAGGCCTTTCATGTCGTGTTGGACACGACATGGTCCATCTCTGGGGTCATGCAGTGCTGACACGGTAGCAAGTAAGGGAGGTTCAGCATTGCTCGGCATGGCCCATTGGACCAAAAGGGAAATAGGGTGTGCTGGCTCTTGCCAGGTAGGGTCAGACCCATTCTTGGTAATATCGTGCCTGACCTTGCTTGGCTCATGACTAACACACATAAGCATGTGTTAGGAGCCATCAACCACTTATCAACCAAGTCACCTCACACCCTATGCCCTAGCCTGTGGTCAGCTACTAGCGATCTGCCCTAGAAAGGAAGTGGTAACCCTTTTCCTAAGCTAGGGACCTAGTGGTAGGGACTTAATCCCTATGATAATTTTTAATATATTTATATATATATATAATTTTTAAAAAATAAAATTACTTTTAAATTTGAAATTGCAAATATAATATTTATGAATATAAATATAAACAAATATAATAAAAATGCACTAAAGTATGAATTGAAAATTTTAAATTTATGTGTAAAAAATACAAATAAAAATTAAAATGAAATGTATGCTAGTAATATCCCAGTAACAGTAACATAAATATAATGTCACTAAATCTAGTTTGAATTATTACAACTCTAAATTATAATATTATCATTTTCATGTATGTTATTATTTATTTATGACTTTTTAATTTTATCTTGAAGATCTATCTGTCTATTTTAAAGATGCTTAGATTTTTTATGCATATTATTTTATATTTTTTTATAATATATATATTATACAAAATATTTTTTTATGTATCTAAAATATTTATTGTTAATTATCTTAAAATATATTTATACTAAAAATGCTTATTTATTTTTAAGTTTTTCAATTGTTGCCATAGAGGACGAACTATGATCAAGAGATCACTCGATCATGTATATTTTGGTTGAGTTTTTATTTTTTAAATGGATGTTTATCTCATTTTCATATTATTACTTAATATTATTATTATTTTTTAGTTAGTGTGTTTGAGGAGAAAATACATTTATTTTTTTAATTCTAAAATTATGTAGCAAAACAATAATTGAAAAAAATATATGTTCCTTTCAAAAATGTAAATGAAAATCCAAATTTAAGAAATTGTAAGTCTACAATTTTAAGGTTCTTGTGTTAAAATATTAATTTATATGATTAAATATAAAAGAAAAATACAAATAATATTTTTTTTGTAAGTCAAAGTTTAAAGAATTCTAGCAAACTAAAAAGCTGAGTGGAAACATAACAGTTAGAGTGTAAAAAAATCATAAATATTAATTTTTTATTTATTGATAATTTTTTTATTAAAATAATAAAATTTTAATTTTTTTTTATTTTCAGTGAAACTCAATAGTCATTGGATTTTTGCCCACGGTCATTGGATCAGATTCAATGGCTATAATTATCTATTTAAAATTATTATTTATTATTATTTTATTAGCATATCTATCGAAATGTGATATAAATCAATGTTAGAGATGTTAAGTTGGATGAGTGACTTGGGCACAACACAGAGCACGGCCTAACTGAGTCCTGGTCAAGCACAATAAAGACCATGATTGTGCCTGAATCTGGGTTATGCCTGCCCGAGGCACAGTTCATGGCGTGTTGGGCCAGAGACTATTGTGCCTCGTGCTAGGCCAGAAAGGACCCATCTGCCTGACCCATTGACACGGTTCACTAGCATGGTGACCGTGACCTGGGATAGGGGATGGCTCACACGTCACAGAAAACCAGGTAACTGGATTTTTGTGACCCATTGGCACTCAGACTTACTTAAAAAACAACACATTTCAATGATGGTGATGGAAGGTGTCTGTGGTGGTTGTGCCGTGTCTGTGCTGCCCACAAAACCATCATGACCTAAGATGACCTGGCACATTAGGCATGTGTCTTTTCAGAATCGTGCCGGTTGTGCCGGTCCGGGCAGACTATCAATGTGCCATGCCGGGCACTGCACAACTTATATTTCGGGCCTTGCTAGACATGGTATGACT
Source organism: Sapria himalayana (assembly GCA_029783825.1). Lineage (NCBI taxonomy): Eukaryota > Viridiplantae > Streptophyta > Magnoliopsida > Malpighiales > Rafflesiaceae > Sapria > Sapria himalayana. The sequence goes on from JAREIK010001871.1 coordinate 2,367,359, forward strand.
CATTTAATACCTTTAATTATTGTCACCATTGACTATTGGAGGCTAGCTTTTGGAAATGCAACTAGCTTTTAAAATGGAGCCAGTGAACTTCATATGCTCCATTTAATATTATAAAATAAAAATAAATGCTCGTAGCTCACATGCCTACTTTTTGATTATTATTTTTCAGGCCATGCTGTGGGCTGAGCTTGGGATGTCTGGCCCATTTGGACACCTATCTTGTTTTTTCTTACGTTGCACGCAATGGTTGTTAAACAAAGGAAAATTATGGAAAAACAGATGGTGCTATGCACTTTTTGTGTGCATGGGTTTGCACGGCTAATAAATAATAAGTCAAAAAAATTAACATGTGCATGCACTCTTAGTCTTGTATGATGAACCAATTGATTGATGTAGTTTATATATTAGGTATTCTTATCAATGATAAAATAAAACTAGAAATAAAATAATAATAAACTAAAAATTTAGAACTAGACTTTAAAATTATAATTAAAAATATATTGAAATGATATTTTAATAGTATAAAAATTAAAATTATACTATTGCATAACAATTTTTGTTTCATATATAATTTTATTTTACTTTTGCACTCATAATTTTTTAGGTTTTAAATTCCCATATTTATAATTTTTTCTGAATTCATCTCCACATGAGTCTGAATAATTTATCTAAAATATCATATTTTTATTAGTAAATTATTAATTAGTTTATTTGATGGTTTTATCTTTGAATTAATAGTGAAATGTATCTGATGCAAAATATAACTCACGTTCAAATCATCTTAAAATTTAGTGCAGAAACATAACTATAATATACATATTAGAGATAGTCACAAAAAATGTATTGTATAAATATTTTTTTAATTTTTTTTTGTTTTTTTTAAATGAATTATATTTATCTAATTACTATTGTGGCATTCATGTAACATAATTAAAATGTTTTTTTTAATGTTTATTATATGTTAACTTAAATTTAATAATTATTATTTTTTTGATTTAATTTTTTGATATTAGGTAATATACATTGTTCTTTGAATGTTATTGTTTAACCTTGTGCTAAATATGAAAAGTCATGAATGCAAAATTTGAATTACTTATTTTACTCATTTTTGTTATTTGTTTTTACTGTATAATTTAATTTAGTCACTTTTATTTAATAATATTTTTATTCTTTTTTTTTGTTTCAATAATAAAATGATCTCATTATATGATCTTAATAATTATTAAATTTGTGGTTAAAATTAATTGATTTAATTATTTAATGGTGACTAGGAGATCATGATAAAAAATTGTTACCGACTTAATTAATTATTATTAATAATTTTAAATATTTAATTCTATGTTTTTTGTAAATGTTTATAATATATAATTTGTTACCAGTTTTTTCAAAAAATTGTTGGTACAATAATTTAAAATTATATTTAAAACGAACAGTTCATGTGAGTTTTTTGGATTATTATTGGTTACTGGGCCGTTGAAAAAAATATAACTTTCAACATGTGAGCCAAGATCAGGCTGGCCGCTGGGCTATGGTTTTCATATGGGCTGGGCTTATTGTCATCCAGAACCATTTTCTTTTGACAGGGATTTGGACCATGCTGTGTGGCCTGCTGGGCTGGGCCTAGAGCAATAAGTAATTACACAGCAGAAAATTTATTTACCCTTTGCTCTGAGGCATGCTTCTTCTTCAGTTATATGCCTGGCTCTTATTGCTCAAGCTCAGATGTATATGTGTGCATTGATTGATGCATTTTCTGCCTTGAGTCATTGTTTGAACAAGCAGAAATGGTGGTTGAATTTGAATTTATTGCTCAGTTTGTTCTTTGGTACAGCACAGCAACTAATGTTGAGATACAGTTGCCTCTGCCATCTGATGCTATAAACCCTAACGTAAGAACATCGTTGGGCTCTGCTGCATATGCTCCTGAAAATGATGCCTTGATCTGGAAAATCAAATCGTTTCCTGGTAACAAGGTAAGGAGGTGGATTTTCCATGCTTTGTTATCTTTAAATCGTTGCAAATAATTATACTTCAATTTTTTTACTCTGTTCTCTAAATTGTTGTGCAGGAGTATATGCTGCGGACAGAGTTTAGTCTTCCTAGTATAACTGCCGAAGACCCTGATCCTGATAGAAAAGCTCCAATCCTAGTCAAGTTTGAGATACCATACTTCACTGTCTCTGGCATTCAGGTCTGTTTTTTTGTTGCTTTTTTTTTTCTTTTTTTCTTATTTGGTAAATTATGGGCCCCTAAAATGAAAATATTAATGTTTTGGTCATGTTTTTTAAAAATTGGAATGAAAAGTTTTTCAAAATCAAAAATATTTATGTTTTGATTCAGAAGCATTGTTCGCCAAATGTTTCTAAAAATGATATATATATATATATATATATATATACACACACATATATATAAACTTGTATATATAACAACATATATTTAAACATTTGGGACTAACATATACATATATAGTTTAAAATATACATATGTTATATGTAGTTATATGTTATGTTTAAAATGTTAAAAAGTTAAATGTATATATGTTATATTGTTTTACTTTTATGTTTAAAATATTTAAAAAAGTAACATATATATTTTTATATGTTTAAAATATTTAAAAGCAAATATAATTAACACCTATTTTTGGTTTTTGGAGTAAATTGTATAAAAAATTTTTTAAGAAAATCCAAACTTAATATATTCATTGTCCCGAAATTCTTTTTTTTTCTTCTAGTCAGTTATGAAATCCCAAAATAAGAATATGAAATATCATTGCTCATGGATTTGCTTTTAATTTTGCTTTTTTTTTTTTTAAGATTTGGTTTGAATCAGAATTCATCTTTCCCCTTTACATATTGATAGTTTCTAGTCTGGTTCAAGGTTTATCCAGGATGAGCACCGATAGTAATCATGCTCGTGTTAACCTAAATTGAGCCGCATGGTTCATCTGATATCCCTGACAAGCCGAATCCTAAATCATTGATTGATGTGTCCCACTTCTCACAGGAGGGCATTTTTTATTTTAATTTATTTTGTAGGTTCGATATCTCAAGATAATAGAGAAGAGTGGGTATCAGGCCCTGCCTTGGGTGAGGTACATAACCATGGCGGGAGAATATGAACTAAGGCTCAGCTAAGAGGCTCATTGTTTTAATGGAGCATAATGGATGCCTATATATATATATATATATAGTAGCTGATGTTACTTTTATTGATATGCATGTGCAATGCTTGTGCAACTTTTCGTATGTGATTATTTTTTACATTTTTTAGTAACTGTGATTGCCAAATTTAGCAGGCATTGGCGTCCCAATCCATTTTGAAATGTAAGAGCAATTGAATTGTAAAGGAATATGTTGATTGAAGAATGAACAAGTTAGGAAAGAGTAATCGCTGATAATCTCTCAAAAAACAGCTTCATGTTTTCATCTCTGTCCAGCATGCTGATTCTTACATATTGAGGTCCAACCCCAAATTTCTTCCCGCTTCTTGCAATGATGCCGCTCTGACGGAGAAAATCCTCACAATCGTCCACTGTCTCTTTGCACAGAAGCCACAAAAATGCTGCCAACGTTGATTCATGATTGATGTAATGAATTTTTAATGGAAGGGTAAAAGTTTACATGTATAATGTTGGCCAATTACCTGGTTGAGGCTCAAAGCTTATGCCAAGAAACTCGCAGAAACCCGGGGAGAAGTGAGGCAAGGCGAAGAGATGGTTTTGTTGGAGAGCTTCCTTCAAGAGCTTCCATCTTTGTGCCATTACATGGTACGCAAACCCAAACAAGCACTCTTGCGATGTTTTCTTGCCAGAATTCTCACAGCCATCAGACACTGATTTTAAGACCTTAGCAGCTCTTAATTGCGAATCTTTCGACACTCCAATTGTGTTCAGTTCTATGAATTTAGTCATCTTCTTAGCCACCTCATAGTCCTTCACCAGAGCCCAACTGAAGACGCAACGGAAACCAAACAAGAAAGGTTAGAAAAAAAAGATCAACAAAAACGAGAAGAAAAATAGTAAGATTTCTAACCCAATACGCATGCCTGCATGACCAGTGGATTTGGAGAGAGTGAACAGCATGAGGCTGTGGTTAGCAGGAGAAGAGATGGGCGTGTACTGAGGCCAGTAATAAGCAAGATCATGAACCAGAGTTCCGCCAGTTTTGTTCACCATAGGCTGCCTAGGACGACCGTCAGGGTTATTCGGGGAGGTGACGAGCTCAATAAATGGACCTTCTCCATCGAAGCTTCTAGCATCGCCGACCCATCTGTAGAGCCTCGACTCGAGGCACTCTGTGATGGATGGATAAGACTGCAACATTTGAGCGATTCATCACGTCGGACATGTCATTGTCAAAAGATATTCTCTGCAAGAGAATTAAAGTAAACAAAAAAGAGGTAGTAAGTAGAGGTTTAACCGAGTAGTAAGGAGCTTCGGAAACCACGTCCATGGGTCGGGAGGAGCCTGGTGCAGATAAGGCATATAACACTGCTTGAAACAGTTGGGTGGAACCAGTTCCCACAACAATGTGGCTGTCTTTGGTGACTGCATTCCCCACAATCTCGTGCATGCGAATTATCTCCTTGCCAAGTTTGGGCTCCAGAAACCAGCACAAATTCTCAGTATCAGAGAAGTAGCTTATCGATTGCCAACCAGAAATTACTATGCTCGACTCGTCTCCTATATTCTGCCAGTACCTCTCGTACACCACTGGATCCCCACTGCCATATTTTTGATTTAAAAAAAAAAAATATCGATAAAAAATCACGCAACATGATTTGGAAAAAATCATTTATTAGATTTGATTTGAAGGAAAATTTTGAATTTCTGTTTAATTATTTTTGAAATTACTATCTATTTTTTTAAAACAAAATTATGATTTGTTTGTATAATTTATTCTTCATTGTATGATTACATAAAATGTTAATACATCATATATCATAATAATTCTAAAATTAAATATATTTAGTAATAATAACATTGATAGATTGATTATCTAAGAATTTATTATGTTATATATATATCACATATATGTGATGATGAATATATTTATCTAAGGGTGGTACAAGGTTCACATTCAGTGCTCATTAAATATTAATAATAGTATTTTAGTATACCAAATTTTTTATAATTAAAATATATATATATAATTCTAAATAATTAAGTTTTGATACCCTCTATATAATCAACCCGATTTTATACTCTTAAATTTAGGAAAAAAATTGATTTAATTTAAATTAAAAATCATTGTAACAAACTAGGAATTAAGAAATCACATTTTCAAATTTGAAAATAATAATTTTTCAAAATATAAAATATAATTTTAAAAATACATAATTATTACTGTACTTGGAGAGAGAGGAATTCAAACTCATGCCCTCACATTACAATAACAATATTTACATAACCAACGGTCACAAGTTTCATTTTGTAATAATACCAAAAATAATTATATATATACATATAAAGATACACACACACACACACACACACACACACACATATTTAACTATTTATCTATCTGTGTATGTATGTGTGTGTGTACGTGTATGTGTGTATGTTTATATATATATATGAACATATAATATGTATATATATATATATATATATATATATATATATAAGTTTGTGTGTGTGTATATAAATATATAAACACACACACACACACACATATATGTGTGTGTGTGCGTGCGTGTACATATAAACATATACACGCACACACACAAACACACATAGACACACACACACACACAAACATACAAACACACACACACACACACAAACATACAAACACACACACACACGCACACAAACATACAAACACACACACACACACACACACACACATATATATATAGACACACATATAGATAGTTAAATATGTATTTCTATATTTCTTTATATGTATATATATAATTTTTTTTTACTATTATCACAAAATGAAACTTGTGATCATAGGTAAAGGGTTGTTTTTGTAATGTGTAGGGTGTAGTTTTGAACTTCAAATTCCTCTCCTATGAACCAAGTATAGTATTAATTATATATTTTTAAAACTACATTTAGAGTTTTAAAAAATTATGATTTCTAAATTAGGAATTTAGTCATTTTTTTTTTAATTTTGAAAATTTTGGGACACCAAAACATTAATATATTGTGTTTGGTGTACCAAAACATAAATATAACATTAATTTACTTGTTTTTTGAAACATAAATTGAGAAAAATTAAATACAAATGCCAACCTAACCTCACCCCACATAGTCACATATCAAATGTAATGCACTCGTGCATTTATATTTACCAGTTGAGGAAAGTGGGCCCCGTCAGAAAATATTCAATTGGATGGGCCCGAGAATCAAAATTATTCAATTTGTGGGGTTGGCTAACTATGGAATGCATCGAGAAAAAAGTTAATATTCATTGGCATCACCCTTTAACAATTGATATTCTGAATAGTTAATTCACAATTATCGAGACGAACATAAATTATGCGGTACCATCTACAATGCAATGCAAATAAATTGAACTCACTGGTCGAGATTGATGATTCGGTCGCGGTTGTCAAGAACCGACGTAACCTGGCGGTCTGTGGGGCTGTCGCCGGCGAGAAACGTTTCTGTCTCTGTGACGGTTTGATGCCAGTGCCAAACATACCTCAAAATGAAGCTCGCATTGAGGGCGAGAGAAAGCATCAACAAATGGCCGGTGGGGAACAAGTTCAAGACTCTAAGCATTATTTAATTACTCCGGGAAATGGCTAAAAGCTTCTTTCTTATTATCGATTTCCTCGATGCATGTGTGGCTGGGGAATAAAAAGGCGAAGTCATTTCTGTGGAGGGCAGAGTAATTAAAAATTACTTATTTATATTTAAAATATTTGTATATAGGTATACCATAAAATTTTAAAAATTATAAACTAAATTTTTAATATTTTAAAATAAGTCACAAAACTATAAATAGATTAAAAATAAAGATCATTAAAATTTATAAGTAATGCAATAGCTGACCTGTATTTGGCACTTACTGATGGAGTATTGTCGAGTATGTCATAAATAATACGGCAAAAGAAATTTGGGATACTCTCATAAGGTTATACAAGGTAAAGTCATTTCACAATAAGATCTTCTTAAAAAGAATATTTTATACTTTACAAATGATAGAATCTATTATGATAACTGATCATATCAACACTCTGAATACTTTATTTTTTGAAACTTACTATATTGGGTCATAAAATAGAATAAATTGAACATGCTGAGATTTTACTTCAGAATTTACCTGATTCGTAAGATTAACTCATCATCAATCTAATGAATGATACATTGACTGATATTTTAATTTTTAATAATAATCTCTCTGCCATCTTAGAAGAATAAAATAGACGAAAAAAATAAAAAGGATAGATATATAAATACATAACAAATAGATGCTTTGATAATGATACAAGAGAGATCAATGGAGCGTGATCCCAGTGGGAGTCAGAATTATGGTAGATCATAATCTAAAAGTAAGAAAAATATTAATTGTTATAATTATGATAAGAAAAGGCACTTAAAAATAGATTATTGGTTTAAAAAAAGAAATATGGATGATAAGTTATCTAATAATATAGAGAATGTTGTAAGAATCAATGATAAAGGTAATATTTTATATAGTAAGGTAACAACAATGGTTGAATATAGAAAATAATTTAATGATGCATGATTGCTAGACTTGGGAGCATCGTTGCATATGACATCTTGAAGAGATTGGTTTCACAAATATGAATCAATCTCAGTTGAGTTTGTGTATATGGATGATGATCATGCTTTGAAAATTATTAGTATGAGTACTATCAAAATTAAAATGTTTGATTGGATGATTCATATCATTCAAGAGGTACGACATGTGATTAACTTGAAGAAAAATCGATTTTCTTTGGGATATATAGATAGTCTTTATTGCAAAACTCTTATTGAAAATGGAATGATAAAAATTGTGAAAGATTCACTTGTAATAATGTTAAGGGGGAAAAGATCACATCAAATTTATTCATGCTTAAAGAGTACAAGAAGCATATGCATGTGTTGCATTAATTACTAAAGAAGAAGAATCAACAATGATATAGCATCTCAAACTAGGCCACATGTTAGAATAAGGTTTAAAGATTCTTTCTAATAAAAAGTTACTTCCGGGGCTCAAAATGATAAATGTATCTTTTTTGTGAGCAGTGTGTTACAATTAAGAAAAATAGATTTGCATTTAGAAGATCAAATGTAAGAAGTAAAAATACTCTAAGCTTGATATATTCTGATGTATGGGAATCACCTAAAATATCTCATGAATGAGCGAAATATTTTGTATCCTTCATTGATGATTATCTAAGGAGATGTGTATATCCAATCAAGAAAAAGTCATATGTATTTTTAACTTTTAAAGACTTCAAAGTATGAGTGGAACTAGAATTTGGGAAAAGAATTAAGTATTTGTGGATAGATAATGAAAAAGAGTATACAGTTAGTGAATTTCTTATTTTTTGTAAGCAAGAAGGTATCAAACGATAGTTCTCAGTCATGTACACCCCACAATAAAATTAAGTAGCAGAACGATTGAACATAACTCTTACAGAAAGAATGAGAGCAATGTTAAAGACTACAAGACTACTCAATTCCTTTTGGGCAGAAATAGCAAAAACTACATGCTATGTGATAAATTGATCACCATCAACATTGATTGATTTGAAGACACCAATAGAGATGTGGATGGGTAAGCTAATAGATTACTCTACTTTACATTATCTTAGGTATCTTACATATGTGATGTACAATACCCAAGAAAGAACAAAATTGGATCCAAACTCCAAAAAATACTTATTTTTAGGGTATTCTGAAGGAGTGAAGGGGTATCACATCACCTATTGGAGCCCACTGACCACAAGGTAATTATTAGCAGTGATATAATTTTTAAAGAAAGAATTGAAGATTATAGTACATTAAAAGAATTTTCAGAAACTACTATTGTGCATATAAAAAATGATCAAATACAAGATGTTCCAAAATCAATGGAGAATGAACTAGAGCATGAAGTATAAGAACAAGTCGTGTCTGAGGCACAAAAAGTTAGTTGACCAACTCATAATAAAAAATCACTAGCTTGGCACTCGGAATATGTTACGGAGAGCATTATTACATATTATCTTCTAACAAAAGATGGAAGATGCTTTAGATAGTATATACATCTCTATGGATGACATTAATGGTGGAAAAAATAAAAAATCTATACAAGAACAAGACTTAGAAGCTAGTACCATTACCAATTAGAAGAAAAGCTATTGGCAACAAATGGGTTTACAAGATAAAGTGAGATAGCAATAATTAAGTAGAATGGTATCGTGTAAGAATGGTGATAAAGAGATATGCTCAGAAAGAAGATATTGACTTCAATGAAATTTTTTCTCTGGTAATTCGTCTTACAAAAATTTTAGTAGTAATGACTCTATGTGCTACACTTGACTTATTTTTGGAGCAATTAGATATTAAAATTATTTTTTTAATAGAGAAATTGAAGAAGAAATTTATATGTTCCAACCAGAAGGATTTGTTGAAATTGGTAAGGAGAACTTAGTTTATAAGTTTAACAAATCTCTATATGATCTGAAATAAGTACCAAGGTATTGGTATAAAAAATTTGATTCCTTCATCATGAGCCTTAGGTATAATAGACTCAGTTCAAATCATTGTACATACTACAAAATATTTGAAGAAATTAATTTCATTATTTTACTATTATATGCGGATGACATGTTGGTAACATGCCCAAATAAATATCAAATTCAAGAATTGACGGCACAGTTGGCTAGGAAATTTGATATGAAGGACTTGGGACTAAAAAATAATATTCTAGGGATGCAGATTTATCGAGATAGAAATAATAAGAAAATTTGGCTTTCTCAACAAAATTATTTTAACAAGATCTTGCTGCATTTCAACATGCAAGATAGTAAGCTAATTTTATCCCTCTTCCTGTTAATTTCAAATTATCTTCAAGCATGTGTCCTAGCTTAGAAGAAGATAGGAGGAAGATGTATCGAGTACCGCATGCATCAGTAGTGAGAAGTTTAATGTTTGCAATGATTTGTACAAGACCAGATATTGCACAAGCAGTGGGAGTGGTTAGTTGATTCATGGAAAATCCTAGCTTAGAATATTGGAGTACTATGAAAAAGATTTTTAGATATCTGAAAGGAACCTCAAATACTACAATATGCTATGGAAGTTCAGGCCTTATTGTCAGAAGTTATGTTGATGCAGACTATATATGGAACATTGATAATAGCAAAAGTCTATAATGAGTTATGTTTTTACTCTTGTTAGAGGAGCTGTAAGTTGGGTTTCAAAATTGAAGCCTATTGTATCTACTTCTATAATAGAAGCAAAATATGTTGCAACTAAATATGCCAGTAAAGAAGCAATCTACCTGTAAATACTATTGGAAGAGTTTGGATACAAATAAAATAAGTTTACTTTTTTTTGTGAAAGTCAAAGTATTCTATACTTAGCAAGAAATCTAGGATTTCACTCAAAGACAAAACACATTAGGATACAATATTATTTTGTATGAGAGAAAGTAAAAGAAGGAAGTGTGGATATTCAAAAGATTCACACCGAAGAAAATATAACAGATGTTTTGACCAAACTGATCAACATTGATAAGTTTGAATGATATAGAAATTCATGTGACTTAACAAGAATGGAAGCAAATATTGACAAGTAAAGAAAGTGATTTTCAAGTGGGAGAATATTATTTATGAGATTAAGTGAAAATCACCTATCTCACATCGGAAATCTTTTTGGGGATTTCTAATTTTTTTTCTATAAAAGGAGTTTTCCCATTCCTTTGGGATTCATTCCCATGTATTTCTAATTTCTCATTTTCTTTTGATTGTATTTTATTTTACGATGAAATTTATTGCCTTAGCATTGAATTTTCTATCTTTCAAATTATTGCTAGTTTAGTTTTATTTTATAACAATACTGAAAGTTATTTTTGATTATTTTATTTTGATTGATTAGTTGAATCTATCTTATTTCATTTTAAAAAGTGAATTGACAATAAGTTGAGTTTATATTTAAAATTGATATGTGTGTGTTATTTATTCTATATAGTAGATAATTTAGTGCTTAGAATTTAGCTTATGCTTGTAAGATCGAATCAACACTTCACATAGAATACACATCTATTATTCACAAATTAGATGGAGTTAGATACTCTATTGATAATATTATAATACAAAATTTAGTAGGTCTATCTTGACTATGAGGAATAATGAAATTCTAATTTTTTATACTAGTACACTTATGTGTATTGAATGAGGCTATCACGACATGATTGTGTTATACACTTATACTAATATATAAAATAAAAATATGCTATCATTATTATGAATACTATTACTATTAATATTGAAATAATTAATAAACACATATGATTGTTAATATATATTTTAATTCTTAAGGGGTAAGATATATAAATAGACTAATAAACTCAGTGAATAGAACAACCTTAGGTGAATATTTATTATTGATGAAATTCATGTCATATCAAATGGATTGATGATATTCCCTTGGGGATACTTATAAGTTTTGATATTATCGAACCTCACAAATAGATTTTAATTTGACATATTAAAATAATTAAGTAAAATGTCTCGAGGAAATAATAAGAGATAGAATAAATTAAATTGTCAATAATGCTAACATGAAAAAGTTAATAAATATTAAATAACAATAACCTCAAATCATTTTGAATAAGTGATTGACTAAAATAATAATTTAAAAGTTGAATGGATTATAATTAATATAAATAATACACTATAATTTATATTGGGAATCCAATTTTGTATTTTAGTTAGGATTACTTTAGTAGCCTAATCTAATAGCATAAGAAATATTTAAATTATGATAAAAGATTATATATTTGTGTAAAATCAAAAGATTAATTTGATTAAAATTATATTAATTAATTTTATTAATTGATTTGAATTAAAATCAAATTAATTATTTGATTTTATATATATATATATATATATATATAAAATGAAGATAATTTTTAAAATAATAATTTATGTATAAAATAAAATAAAAAAGTCATGTCACTTTTTTAAAAGTGATGTGACATGCTCTTTTATCTTGTTTGAAATTTTGATTTCATGGAATAAGGATAGGAAGGCCACCTTGTTCTTCTTCCTATTAAATACTGATATCATAACAAGACATATGGAACAATGATCTGGGTATGGGCAAAACATGTTTTATGGTATGTTATCAACATAGTTACATTAATATTCTTCCCAAAAATAAGAAAATAAAAAATAAATTAAAACCAGATGTGTTATCTTGATTAAGGGATTTCATCGCCAGGGCTTTCAATTAATTTCAATGATATTCATAAAATATAGAATGTTATCATGCAATTTTCCATTTTCTTTTATTAAACAATATTTTGTAAATACATTTGTTTTCTCATGTATGAAATTCATTTCAATTTCTTAAAAAAATGCTTTCTCAATTTATAAGTTGAAGTTTAAAGTGCATTTTTATGTGGTTTTTGTTACCAAAGTTAATGTGTTGACTTAGTATTTTAGCTGTTATTATTAATCCCTAGAAATCAGGGGAAGCAGGGACTGACCTATTCTTTAGCATTATCTTTGCTTTTTGTTAGCATTGTATTTGTTTTTCTGTTACTTTATTTATTGCTATATAAAGTCACCTTACATACTGAATAAAGTTAGCTTTTCTTTCCAAAAACAAGTTTCAAAATTTGGTATCTGAGGATTTCTAGATCTGTACTGAAGTTTTTTTTATCTTGTAGCCACAGCTAAAGATGACACCTGAAGGTAGTTTTGTTCAACCAACAATTTTACGATTTCATGGACACTACAATCATTGCAATATGTTGATGGAGAAGTTTCTTTGCTCCAAAGAATACTAGCACGTAGTTGAGATTAGATTATTTGTTATAGTAGAAGATGTTGATCTCTCGGATGACCAAAAGAAGGTGGTGACATACCAGAGATTGAAGGACTTACGAGCAAAGAATTATCTTTTTTAGGCCATCGTTATTCAATCCTTGAGACTATCTTGGACAAGAAGACTTCGAAGGGAATCTGGGATTCTATGAAGAAAAAATTTCAAGGGAATGTAAGGGTCAAACTTGCACAGCTAGAGGCTCTTCGCAAAGATTTTGAGATCCTTCATATGAAGGAATGTGAGACCATTTCTGACTACTTTGCTTGTACTTACTATTTCTAACAAAATGTGCTTTCATGGTGAAACAATGTCTGATGTTACTATTATTGAAAAGATTCTTCGCTCTATGATTTCAAATTTTGATTATGTGGTTTGCTCCATTTAGGAGTCCAACGACTTGGACAGTATGTCCCTTGATGAATTACAAAGTAGTCTATTGGTTCATGAACAACGCATGCAAGGACATCTTGTCGAAAGGAAAGCATTAAAAATTACCCATGACAATAGCGTCATCAAACCATGACGTTGTGGCAGAGCCTTTCGAGGTAGGGGATGAGGGCGTGGGAGATAAGGTTTTGACAAATCTCTTGTTGAATGTTTTTATTGTCAAAACCTTGGCCATTTTCAGAATGAATATCCAAAGAAGGGCAAGGAAAAGGAGTCACAAGCCTAGTATGCTAAAACCACTGAACCACTTCTGCTTATGTCATATGTTGAAGTTGCAGAGATGGTGAGCCAAAGGAAAAAAACTAATAACTACTTGAAGGAGTTGCTTCTCATGGCCCATGTCGAGAAAACACCCGATGAAATAGCTTGGTTCTTAGACTCGAGATGCAGTAACCATATGTGCGGATACAAGGAATTTTTTTCAGAACTAGATGAGAGCTTTCATAAACATGTAAAGCTAGGTGACAACTCTAGCAATGGTGTAATGGGAAAAGGCCACATTCATCTCTAAGTTAATCATGTTTCACAAGTTATTATAAAGGTATTTTATATTCCTAAATTAAAAAACAATCTCTTAAGCATTGGTCAACTGTAGGATAAAGGTTTGGCAGTCTTGTTTTAATATAACAAATGTAAGGTGTACCACCTCGAGAGAGATCTTATTATTGAAATAGCCATGTCTCTTAATAGGATGTTTATCATTCTTGCCAAGATTTAACTTCAAGACCAACATTGTTTTCTCACTCCAACACAAAATCTAGATTATCTCTGGCATTATCGGTATGGCCATATAAGTTTTGGAGGCCTCAAAACTCTGCAACAAAAATAGATAGTTCATGGGTTGCCACAGCTATAATATTCCAGCCTATTATGCGAAGATTGTGTGCTGGGAAAACAACACAGCAGTTCCTTTCTGCAAGAAATCATGTGGAGAGCATCACAGCTACTTCAACTCCTTCATTCGGACATATGTGAGCCAATTTCTCGAATCTCCAATTGTCACAAGAGGTATTTTTTAACTTTTATTGATTATTTTAGTTGAAAAATATGGGATTTCTTCTTAACAGAGAAATCAGATACTCTTAGAATGTTCCAACTTATCAAAATGAAGGTTGAGAAAGAAACTAGCACTAGTATATGGGGTTTGCGAACTGATCGAGGTGGGGAGTTCACATCTACTAAGTTTATTGATTTCTATACAACCAATGGGATACATTGTCAACTCAGTTTAACCTACACTCCTCAATAAAATGGAGTGAAAAAAAAATTAAATGATCATGAACATGGTCTTAAGCTTGCTCAATAGTAGACGAGTTCACAAAACCTTTTGGCCCGAGGCTGTCAACTATCCAGTATATATTCTTAACAGAAGTCCTACACTTGCAGTATGAAATAAAACACCATAAGAGGCATGATGTGGTACTAAACCATCTATTGCTCATTTTCAGGAGTTTAGGTATCTTTCTTATGCTCATATTCCAGATAACTAACTCACCAAATTAGATAACAAAAGCTTAAAATATGTTATGCTGGGAATTAGCAAAGAGTCCAAAGCCTATCATTTGTATGATCCATTTTCTCAAAAGATACTTACCAGTCATGATGTTGTCATTAATGAAATGAAAAGTTGGCCCTGGGATGATAGTTATGCTGGAGCAATTCAAGCACCTCTTGATTGGAGTAATGTAGATGAAGACAGCAAAAATAATATCTAGGATGAAGCCATAGACAACAATTCAAGTGGGATTGGTCATGAGGAAGATAGTGAATCCATTAGTGCTGATAATCACTTTCATGAGAAGAATGTGGAGCATCAAAGAATCGAAGAACACAACTGATGAATTTATTTCCAGTCCAACTGATAAGCATTCTCAATAACCACCAATCTGGATGCGTGACTATGGCAATGGCAAGGACCTCTTTGATGATCATCATCAAGGTAATTTTTCTCTATTTATTGATGATGATCCTTTATCCTATATGGATGCAGCTCAAAGTGCCAAATGGAGATGTGCCATGAATTCTGAAATTGAAGCCATTCGGAAAAATAATACATGGGTCCTCAATGATCTTCCTTGTGGTGCAAAAATAGTTGGGGTGAAATGGGTATACAAGATTAAGTTGAATGAACATGAAAAAAAAACAACAAATACAAGGCTTATCTTGTCACCAAAGGGTACACGCAACAACATGGGATGGATTACATGGAAGCCTTTGCACCAATGGCTCATATGGACACTACGATTGATGCTTACTCTAGCAGCTCAAAAAGGGTGGTCTCTATTTTAATTAGATATTAAGTTTGCATTTCTTCATGGTGAGTTAAAGGAGGAGGTATACATTGAGCAACCTTCTGGTTATGTGGTAAAAGGAGCATGAAAAAAGGTGTATCACTTACGAAGAGCTTTGTATGGTTTGAAGCAAGTTTCACAGGCATGGTACAGCCGCATTGAATCCTATTTTTTAAAGGAAGGGATTGAGAAATGTCCTTATGAGCATACTTTGTTTCTCAAAAGATCTTCACAAGGTATGTTCTTGTTTGTGTGCCTTTATGTAGATGACCTCATCTTTACTGGAAATGATAAGACTTTGTTCAGCTCTTTTAAACATTCCATGATGAAGGAATTTGAAATGACGGATCTTGGACAAATGCAATATTTTCTTGGTTTAGAAGTACTACAACGATCTGATGGTATTTTTTTTGTCAAAAAAAGTATGCTCAAGAGGTGTTGTAAAGGTTTAATATGGTTGGTTGTAATGTTGTATTTAATCATATTGTTCTAGGATTCAAGTTGGAAAAAGACTCTGATGGCATGGTAGTGGACAGCACCTTGTACATGCAAATGATAAGAAGTTTGATGTAATTAACCTCTACCAGACCAAATATTATGTATGTTGTTAGTTTGCTCAGTAGGTATTTGGTACATCCTATAAAAATCTATCTCCAGGCTGTTAAGAGAGTACTCCGTTATATCAAGGGGACACTTACATATAAAATTTTTATAAATAATGTAGTAACAAGGAGTTCTTGCCTATACCGACAATGATTATGCAGGCAACTTGGAAGATAGGAAAAGTACATTAGGTTTCTCATTTTTGCTAAGCTTTGGAGTTGTATCATGTTCCTCAAAGAAGCAGCCTGTAGTCACACTCTCCACTACAGAAGCTAAGTTCATTGCTGCTGCCTCCTGTGCTTGTCAAGCCGTGTGGTTGTGAATAATCTTAGAAAAGCTCAATCAATCATGCCTCTACTGGAGCTACTATGATGTAATGTGATAATAGTTTTACTATTAAACTCTCAATAAATCTTTTCATGCACGATTGAAGCAAACATATTGATGTTCGCTACCAATTCTTTTGTAATCTAACTTGAGATGGAGTTGTGACATTGTTGCATTATCATTCTCAAGATCAAGTGGCTGATATCATGACCAAACCCTTAACACGAGTTGTTTTTAAGAAGTTACGCATCTTGTTGGGTGTTTTTCAGGATTCAGGAATATACTTAAGACAATGTCATCAGTTTAATGGAGGAAATGTTACCGAAGTTTAGGTGTTGACTTAGTATTTCAGCTTTCTACTATTAATAATCCCTGTAAAGTAGGGGAATCAGGTACTGACCTGTTTTTTAGCATTATCTTTGTTTTCTATTAGCATTGTATTTGTTTTTATGTTACTTTCTTTATGGATATATAAAGCCACCTTACATATTGAATAAAGTAAGCATTTCTTTCCAAAATTGAGTTTCAACAGTTTTTTTGAGTTATTCACTTTTGAATTCTTATGGATAATTAACACAATTTATATGTTGAGTACCATAGATTATTATATTTTCTTTCTTGAATGCATTTGGATTTTGGTATCTTTTGAGTGTTTCTTATTAAGCACACAAAAATTGTTAAGTACAAATGTAGAAGAGAGGAAAGATTAAAAATATCTTGAAAATTAAGCTAAAAAAAAAGTTGCATGAACATGCAAAGTTTAGGGGCACTATAAACTCATGTTATGTTACAAAGGAATCAAAGGAACTTGTGGTGTGAGTTTCATGATAGCTTATAAAATCTACAAAATCACATTTGTATGAGCATAGATTAAAGCTGAAGTCTTCAACAATTTTCAACACCTTGCAAATTGTTCAAGACACTTTGATTATGAGATTCTCTTGAATCTTTGTATGCTTTTTTTGGTAAATGAGGTGTAAATACATGGAAACTTGGCATGCACTATAAAATAGGCTTCAATCTCTTATTTATGATAATGTGCCAAATTTTTATAGAATACCTAATTTTGCATTTTCTTCCATCTTTCTTTGTTGTATGTCACTTCTATCCTATCTCGATGCTCTTTAAAAAAAAATAATTCAAAAGATACATAGCTAGATCTTGTATTTGATTTGGAGAAGTATGAAATTAGATAAAATATCTTTGGTAATCTTTTTTTAAATTTTTTTTCACCATCCATCTAATCCTTACCAACCACAGGGTAGATGCATACGATAAACTTTCATACTAGTCAATCATCTTCGTAGTGATCATGACTAAACACTTTTAACTTTAAAGTTATTATAAGATCCATTATGTTGGTTTAAACGTATCTAATTGGCAATTAGTGTCTTGAATTTTGGTTTAAACGATTTGTCATCTCGGATGGTTACATTGCAAATATTTGAATCTTTTACTATGTTTGCCTGAGGTTAATGATGTTTAATATTATATTGGAATATCATGGATATTTATCTTTAGATCCATTATTTTTTGAAAATGACATTTATCATCCAAGTTCAGGTAATTCAACCTGAAGGAGTTTGGGATATTCATGTCAGTTTCACACAATCTTGCAAAATCACGCTACATTGTCTAACCAAATTAAATTTACTATACTTCACTTTCCTTAACTCTAACATTGAGAAAATCCATTCTAGTGGATGACCCAAAACTATTATGCTATGAATATTCATGTTAGTAAATCACTAATCATGCATGAACAATCCTAATTGAATAATTAATGTTTATAAATTAATTTTAGCACACATATGCATTCAATCAAAATACATGTCGATTAGTTTTTGATCAATACCATTTTGGATTGGTATTGAAGTGTTATAGTATTATTTTGTTTTCCTATTTTGGTAGTGATCAATTTTTGATTTTGTTTCTTACCTTGGAAATATTGTAGACAAAGAAGATTGAATAAAAGTAACACAATTGCCTTGGAGAACTTAAGAGAGAATGTCATTCAAAATGATGGAGGCTTAAGAGGAAGATAAAAAACTTATGAATGATTATTATGAGGGGAGTCATAATGTATATCATACTATGAAATATTATATGAATCATTTGAGAGTGAATACACCTTCTTGTATGATGTCATATACTGAGCAAATAACTAATTTCTTGTGGTAGGAGATAAAATTCAAACACACATTGGGTTGGGAGGGGGGGGGGGGGGGGGGGGCTTAGGGTAATTCAAATAAGTATGCCAAATGTTCCAAGAGAAAGTAACTTCGATTGACTTGATGAAGTGAAACTATCACAATTACCATTGATGATAAGAAAAAAATGTGGTTGAATTCATTGAGAATGAGGAGTATTCAAACATGGGTTGAATAATAAGCCAAAATTCCTAAAAATTTTTTAGCTCATTGCACAAGATGATTGAAAAGGAATTACAATTTTTGTAGTTTTGAAATGAAAATTTAATGAATGTTGTGAGAGAAATATGAAATCTATAAATGCTCATACTATTTATGTAATTCAAAGAAGTGTGCCAAATGTTCCAAGAGAAAGTAACTTCGATTGACTTGATGAAGTGAAACTATATCACAATTATCATTGATGATAAGAAAAAGATGTGGTTGAATTCATTGAAAATGAGGAGTATTCAAAGATGGGTTGAATAATAAGCCAAAATTCCTAAAAAAATTTTTTAGCTTATCGAACAAAAGGATTGAAAAGGCATTACAATTTTTGTAGTTTTGAAATGAAAATTTAATGAATGTTGTGAGAGAAATATGAAATCTATAAATGCTCATGCTCTTTATGAATTTGATCCATATAAACTTGCAGGTTACTTTTATGTTGAGATATTATCACCATGAAGTAATTGTTAGAAACAATGTTTGATGGTAACTTTGTGTAAAAAAGTTTAGATAATGCTTTTGATTATTTGAATTATATTGATGAGGTATTATTGTTACATTATTACAATGCAAAAACTTATCCTTTGTAATGCAATCCAAAAATATCATTGGGCCATTATCTATCATCTAATGGAATTCCTTAAGTATATATATCATACATATAGTAAAGTGAATGTAAGTCTAGATATTGATCATATAAAAATTATATGGGCAGTTTAACCAACAAACAGTGAACTATCATTTGTTTTGAGTAGATAAACTTAAGTTTTTGAAAAAAATACTTAAATTGTAGGGTTGGCTCACTTCTTTATGCATGATAATATTTCTTTAGTATTTGAGCAATATTATATTTGTTTGTTGGACAAAGGGTAAATTAGTGTGAAAATGCCATAGTACTCTCTTGGTATACAAGGTGGTTATTATCATTGAACTATCACTACCAAAGATGATCATTTCATATTTGTGTTACTTGTATTTGCCTACAAAAAGTATACTTCATTCTATTCATGGGTCATTCATATATCTACTTCTTTTAGGTAATGCATCAATTTCTCTTGATGAGTGCTTTGATTATACATTTAAATTCTCTAACCTATATCATCTTAAAGATGCAAAATGATATAGTTATGAATATGTTTGTACTTTTGGCTTTGTAAGTAGCAAACTCATGATAATTAACATATCTCTTCCCAAGAATATTATTTATAGAAATCATATAAGATAAAATGACTCATAAGGATGTCACCATCATACGAGATATCTTGACTTATGTGTGTACCATGACATACTTAACATTATTCGCCATAGCTGACACATAATTTTCATAATATGGTGAAATTTCTTAGTTAGATGTTCTACTTAATTTTCATATCACTCGATGATCAGTTTTGTTAGAATATACATAATCAATTGGTGATAAATATATTTGTATATTTGATTTTGTAAGTATCATACTCATAACTATTAAACTTATCTCATTGTTAGGTTTTCAAATATAGATTTATTTCATCCATTAAAATTTGAAGCACTATTACTCCTTTTTATTATACTTTGTGAGTATGTCTCATGACTTATTACCTTTTACCATGATGTATAAACCTATAATACAGTAAATATCTAAAATTCTAGTTCTAATTAACATCCATATCTATCAATAATCTAAATCATAATTTTACCACAAACATAAATATTATAATAACATATCATCATAACACAATGACATACGACCAATCATAAATTCCAATTTAGTTTGGCATTAGAGAAGGATTCATATGAGATATTTGGAGTGATATCTCAAGGAATTGAGGATTCACATTGATAACTCTAGTGAAAATCTGTCTCAAATCTTAATCCCAATAATTTTTACTTCTGTTTTTCTTGAATTTGTCCCTAATTAGAGGTTGAAAGTTATGTTGCTTAGGATTTGCATACTCTTGGCTCAAAATCCAATTCCCTTCTTCTCTTTTTGTTTCTCTTTCAATTTTTTTTGTAATCTTCTAAGTATTACTTTTATACTTCATGATTTTGTGCAATTCTTTAAGTTGGAAGTCATGATACTGACGTGAGATTGCAACTTTATCAACTCATTTAATCTTCCTTGTAGGATAAAAGTCATGGTAGCAAGAAAATGTCATGACTCAAGTAATTTATCTTTAGAATATAAAATCATGGTAACATGAATTCCATGACTAATACAATTATTTTTAGAATACAAAGTTATGACATTGTGAATAGCAATAGCTTTTAAATTTATCTCTAGAATGAAAATTCATGATATTGAGAATGATCATGGCTTTGGTATTTTTCTCATGGAGTACAAAGTCATAGCGGCTAGAAATGTCACGATTGAAGTAAATGTTATCTAAGAGAACAAAGTCATGATAGAACATATTTTCATGACTAGCTTTACTTGGTGTTAGGTTCTATATCAATTAAGTTGTAGAACTAGAAAAACCCATAATTACTTGTACTAATGGGCTACATGCCAACTATGATATAAAAATAAGATCATAGTTATTATTGTGTTTTAAAGATAGTTTGGCCGTGACTCTAAGAAAATGTCACAACCATAAAGATAGTAATATTAAGTGAAAAAGTTGTAATAATTTGGCGGTAAAGTTATAATGTATAAAGATTATTATGAATGATTTTATAGAGTGACGGCCAAGAAAGGATACTGCAACTATTCAATAGGCTTGTGGAATGTATAACCAAGTCGTCATAACATGGAAAATGTAATGACTCTCATTTTATTCTTTCCTCCAAGTTATCACTCAACCAAGTACACTAATTTCACCAAAAAATATATCTGATTTCACAAACATTCATCAAATTTCATCAAGATGATTATTTAGTGAAATTTCTCCATTAAAGTTCATATATGTACAAAAACATCAAAATTTTCTACTAAATGACCAAAACAAGTTGGTACATTAAAATACTGAATAAACTCTCACACTAAAAGTATTATTTGTCCTTAAGTAATAAATTTCTCACTCTCTTTGAAACTCATCATCAACAACATAATAAGAAGAATAAATTACAATATCACAAAGGAAAATAAATATATAATTTATCAGCATGAAGAAGATGGTGAGCGGTATGATTGGCTTTGAGGATCAAAATACTAACATAAGAACTTTACTTTAGAGAGCTCAAATGGGGTCATGGATGTAGAAGCTCTCTATGAATCTCACTTATTGCTCACCACGCATTCCATCATCTTTACAATCACATTATATAATGTATTTTGTCATCTTACTTTGAAGTTTAATGAATCTTCAAATGAATCAACTGCAAGGTATATGTGCTTTTAAATCTCACTTTAATTTCCAAAATCTTCGATCCACTATTTCTCTCAATAATGCACATTACCCTCAATTTCTCGATTTTGGCCCTTAATCATTATCTATCATTCACTTGTGATAGGCTCATAGAGCTTCCGAAATAATTCGATGCTTTCCATTACTCTAGTTTCAATTCCTTTAATCCCCTCTTTCAAGATCTTTATAGCATGATCTTTACATTTTTTTTTGGGTAGACACAAATAAAAGCTCATTTTTGTTGATATGCATCTCTTACAATGTACCATATTGCTCCAAATTAGCTTTGTTTTCCTCTTTTTTTCTTCTCACGTACTAATTTTACTTATTATCTATTTTATTTAATTCCATTATTAAATAACTATGCATATACTTTAGCTCCACCTTCAAGTACATCTTTCTTTAGTTGGCCTTTAATTTCATATTTTTTTAAATATAATGGATTTCTCCCAAGTGATCATCTTGTCTAGTCAAAGAAAAATTTAGTTGGTTCAGTGATTTTTCATCAAATTTTTCTCTACTACTTTCCATCACTTCTATATCAACTTTGGGGAAGGGTGAGACATCTATAGGCATTATTCATATCTATCTTTATTCATCAAGACTCCCTCAACTCGACATAATATTATTATAAATTATGGGTGAATTATTTAGTCATAAAATTTTTCCTCTTAAAAATTAAGAAGGGACTTCTCCAAATTCTTCTGCACATGGATCTAATATCCTTTCACTAGGATAAAAAACAAGATCACCTTATCTTGTGTGATGATGGAAAGTCAACTCTAAAATAAAACATATAAAGTATAATCAAACATTGCTCTATTTCATGAGTTCTTTCTGACCCATATGTCCATATGCACTTTTTGATGAGCCTCTCTATGTTCCTCTTCCGTTCATCAATGTCTTGGCAATTACCTTATAGTTTAGTTAGTTCTTTATGGATTTGAAGGCCATACCATCAATGATCCCTTGCAACCTAGATAGATCACACCAAAACTCTTTGTATATAATATTTCTTGTCTTGCATGTCTATTAATTTAGAGTCAAACTCTCTTATGATTGTCATGTTCTCTTGTTATATGTGCATGTAAAGTTGATCCCAATCACTACTTTCTTCAATGGCTAGAAAGGTGGAATGACTTTGCTAAACTCCTACTATCCTAAAAAACTCATCTTGTACAGAATAGAAATTATCTATCTTTTCTCCCATTCGATATGAAAAATTCTCAGCAACAAATAACTTTTCTTGCTTTTCTTTTGCTTTATGACTCACCTTAGTTCACTCTCTTCTCACACTTAGTTTTCAAATTAAAGTCTTCCCCTCCATGGTAGCTAAGATCTTCGAAAAATATAGTTGCAATGAATTTCATCTGAGTGGAGAAGAAGAAAGAAATATGTCACAAAAAACTTGGGCTAGTCTTTATATATAAGATTAGGGTTAAGTAATTGCTAATTAAAAAGTTTCCATGACTTTCACATGACCATGACTTTTCTTTTTGGATGCATATAATGTACAAGTAATTGAGTATATATGTATATGTACAAAAAATATTTATTATATCACATAATATAAAAAGTAAATCTTAGGATTACCTCTCAAGTTGTATTATGTTTAATATTATAGCTATAGCATCATTAGATCTCCAATTACATCAGTAATTTCAATAGTATAGGCAATCTTCTCAGTGATATTTTTTTTTCTATTTGAATTCATATTAAGTCTCAAGTCATATTTTAGAATCTCTCCTTTGGGATATTTTTCCATAGAATGGGAATGACTATGTAAAAAGCCTTGGCATCATTGACAAAGTCAACCTTTGATAAGGCCACAACTTGTTAAGAAGTTGTGGCTTCATGAATTGCTTTTTAGATCACATTTTTCAAGACTTTGAAAAACTTCACGACTTCTTATTTAAGCTTATTTTTTTTCTAATGTCATGGTTGTCTCATACCAAGACTTTCTTCATTGCTTAATCAAGTAAAGTCTGGACTTCTTTAGAAATCAGTACTTTCTTTTTTATAGCCACTAGCTCTTCATCTTCTTTCTGATGAATAATGATTATTATTGCCGCCTCATCATTCTCTTCTAGTAAATCAACCATTAGGCGTGGACTTTCCTCTACTTATACTTTTTTTACAATCTCTATAATTTCACTATGTTCTTGAATTGGGAATCTCATTCTTTCAATCTCTTTCTTTGTTTCTTCAGAGTAATTTGATTTTATTTCTTGTAAAGCCATGAAATTGAAGAATTTTAGGACTTCATAGCAATCTTTTTCTTCATGCTGACTTGTAATATTTTCTTCACTCAAAAGTACTTATAGTTCAGTGTCTTCTTTGATCTATTAAATCATGTTAATGGCTAAAAATAGTCATCCCAAGATTAATAGAGGACATTGATCTTCCTTCATGTCTAACATAACAAAATATGTAGGTTAAGTAATTTCACCAATGTTCAATAACAAAATATTTTCCAACCTTGACTAATATATCTTCAATAATACCTCTCAGAAACTTGGTCAATTGGTCATCCATCTGAATCGAGAGATAGGTTAAGTAATTTCACCAATCTTCAACCTCCATGCCATGTATAATAATATCAAATTAATACTTGATTCCATGTTATATAATATCTTCTAAAAAGTGTACTCCCTAATAATATATAAAATTGTAAGATGCTCCAAATTTTTTAGCTCTCCTAAGAGTTTACTTTGAATATGCACTATATTTCTCAATCATGTTCACTATTCCATATATCTTTGACTTTTTTTTTCTACTGATAATGTCATTCATGAACTTCTTGTAATTGGGCATCTGAGATAAAACTTTGGAAAATGTCATATTAACTTTTAACTTCTAAAAGATATTGAGAAACCTTTCAAATTATTCATCCAACTATAGAAAAGGAAAGTTAGGTGAGAAAACATGTTTACCATTTGTATAATTATTCTTTGGCACATCCTTCCATTCATTACTTATGGTAACCTATATATCCTCCTTTTTCACTTCTTCATGTGCCATGATTGGGAGCATAAGCTGTTCAATGAATTTTGCTAATGCCATGACTTTGGAAAACATCATGATTTCTTTAAATATCACGGCTATGGACATAATGACTTTGGAAACAATTGTCACTTCATCAGTCACAACTTCCTCCTCTATTATAGCATCCATGTTGGCATTCACTTCTACTTATTGTCCATCTAACTCTTTGTTTCTTCTGAGTATGATGGACAATGATCTCTTTGGATTTAAATCAATATTTCTCAATGGCACCCCTATTCTTTTCTTCTTCATCAATAGTGTTAGTTGCCAAAGTTGATTCTCAATAATCATTATCACCACATTAGTATGTTCTAGCCTCTTTTCAATTTATTCCATCTAGTTCTCTTACAAATTAGTTCTCTTCTTTGTCTCCATGAGAATGATAAGAATGTTATCTTCTAATGTTATCTTTCCTATATCATTCGAGTATTTTTAATTGGAGCCCAAAGCTTATTGTATTTGGTATTACATTAAGTTATTCCTATAATATTTCTAGAATTGCTCCATGTTTTTCTCCTTATTCACGTGACTTCCATATGATAAGTATTCATCATTACTCATATTTGGATGATAGTATATGAAGACATTGTTTTTGGTTTGAAATACATACTTTTTATTCAAAAAAATATTGACTTCCTAAACTTGATAAGAAAGGTTGAAATTAGCTATTTTCTACTATTGCAAAACAATAATTTCTCTCAGACTTAGTCGCTTGTCATTCTGGACTCCAGATTTATTGAAAAATATGTTTATTTTGGCCTTCATTTCCATAATCTATCTAACTCCAATACTATGACTTTTTCCTTTCAAATATTCAATCATTCAAAATTTCATAGTTATTCTTTGCTAGCTTTTCAAATAGAAAGTTCACTTCTTTTGGTGACTTATTCATGATGGAACTATCCACTGCCATATTAATTATATACCTCACCATATTATTCAGCCCATTATAAAAGATTTGAGTTTAGAACTATAATTTAAATATATGTTGTGGATACCTCCTCAAAAGATTTTTGAATCAATCCCAAGTATTATATAAAGTCTCATATTTATCTTATTAGAATTGACTTATTTCTATCCTTAGTTGAGAGGTGATTTGAGAAGGGAAGAACTTGGTGAGAAAAGCTTACACAAGTTCATCCCAACTCTCAATTGAATATCTAGATAAGTACTACAACCAGCTCTAAGCCTTATCTCACAAAGAAAACAAGAAAAATCTCAACCGTATAGCATCCAAGCTAACTTTGTTTATCTTCACCATATTGCACAACTCTAAGAAAGTTGTGATATGAATATTTTGTGCTTCTAAAAATTATCCACCATATTGATGTTATTATACCATAGATATCAAATTAGGCTTTAACTCAAAGTTGTTTAACTCTATTGGTTGCATCTAGATCCTAAATTAGCTGACCATTATAGTTAGCCACCAATCATTATCCAATATATAGTGAGAATTGGGCTATTGGACAACTTATCCTCCACTACCTTGGTGATGTCTATTTCTGCCATTTCCCTTGAACTCTCTCTCTCTCTCTCTCTATCTATCTGTCTCAACTCTCTCGACTCTATTTCAAAAGTACTAATATTTTCTCTCAATTTTTGGGTATAAAAGTGTTAACCCTGTCCCTAAATTTCATCTCATATATGTGTAATGGCTACAAACCAAAGAAATCAACTAAACAAAAAAATAAAAATACAACACAAATACTAAGTAATACTTATTTTCCATATAACTAGAAATATAACTATCATTTTACAAGAATAGTTATGTCAACTCAAGTTGATTAATCGACAAATAATCTATGGAAATGGGGCCAAAAATTTATTGTGACTTTGTTATGGTACTAAAATTTATTATTTATGATATTATCCCATAAATTCATTTGGTCATTATCTTTTTTTCAATGGAGTTTTGCAAGTATATGGGTCATAAAAATAGTAAAATATATGAATCATAAAGTCTAGATATCAATTTCATAGGAATTGTGTATATATTTTGATCAACTCATAGTAAATTAACTACTACTCAAGTTGAGTAGATCAACTTGAATTTTTAGAAGGAAACTTAGATTCTAGGGTTAATTCACTTCTTTTTGTATGATGATATTTTATTAGTATTTAGGCAATATTATGTTCGTGTGTAGGACAAATGGTAGATTAGCATAGAAATGCCAACGTACCCTCTTTGCATAAAAAGTGACTATCTTTTTTAGATTGTCACTACCAAGAATGATCTTCTCATAGTTTTGCTCTTGGTATTTCATGACTGAAATTGTACTTCATTTTGTTTATAGGTCATTTGCATATCTACTTCTTTTAGACAATGTATCAACTATCCTTGATGACTACTTTGAATATGCATTTCTATTTTCAGACCTCTAATCTTTAAGACATGAAATAGTGTGGTTATAAATGCATTTGTACATTTGACTTCATAAGTATTATACTCATAAAAATTAATATAGATCTTCCAATGAATTTCTCCTATGAAAATAATACAAGAAGAAATGACTCATATGACTATCACCCCATATGAGATGTCTCCACTTGTATGTGTCCCACGATATATCTATCACCTTCTATCACATGACTCTTATACTATATTGAAATCCCTAGGTTAGATGTTTTACTTAACTTTCATATTACTTGAAGAATAGTTCTTCTAGAATGTGCATGGTAGATTAGTCATAAATATATTTGTGATTTCAACTTTATATGCACCATATTTTTAACAATTGAACTTACCTCAATCTTGGATTTTTTCACATAGGTTTATCTTATGTGTTAATATTAAAAGAGCTATCACTTCATTCTTATCTTACCATGTGAGTATAACCCATGACTTACCTATCACTATCTTCCATAACCAAAACATATAAATCCATGATATAGTGAAACTCCTAAATTTTAGTTCTAATAGCATCCATATTCATCAATATCTATATTATAATATTACCATAAATATAAATATTATAACTTTACATAATCACACACAATACAAGTATATAAAACTAATCCTAGATCCCTATTTAGCCTAATATTTAAGAAGAACTTATGAAAGATGGTTAGAGTGACATCCTATGAAATTGAGAGTTCCCAATGACATCTATAATGAGGATCTAAGTTTTAAAACCTACTCCCAAATAATTATTACTTGCATTTGATTTGAATTTTCCCTTAATTAAGGGGGTGGTTATCATGTTGTTTAGGATTTGCATGTTCTTGGCTTGAAATCCAATTCTTCCTCTCTTTTTTTGTTTCATATTCCTCCTCTTTCTATTTTTTTTTCCTAAAATCTTCTAAGTGTTGCTTTTATACTTTGAGGTTTCATGCAAATTTTTATGCTACAAGTTGCAGTGTTGGCTTGTGGTCATGACTTTATTGTCTCATTTAATCTATTCTAGAGTACAAAATTTATGATAGCAATGAATACCATGACTCAAGTAACTCTCTCTATAGCACAAAGTCATGGCAACAAGGAATATCATAACTCAAGTAACTCTCTTTTAGAGAACAAAGTGGTGACAAGAATGCTATGACCAAGATCATATCTCTTAGGAATGCAAGGTCATGGCACTATGATTGGCTATAACTTATGCATTTATTTCTAGAATGCCAAATTACAATAATGGGAATAGTGGCAACTTTTAGTGTTTTCTCTATAGAACACAAAATTATGTTGGCTAGAAATGTTGTTACTAAAAATATTGCATAATGAGTAAATACTCTTTAGAGCATAAAGTCATGATGAAAAATAATACCATGATTGATTTACTTTGTAATTCGCTTCTATGTCATTGAATTTAACCAATACAAATTTCATAGTAATTTTATGATAGTAATGCAAATTGCATACCACAAAATAAACAAATATTGGTAAAATTTACATATACACCCACCCTCATACAAACATATTGTAGCAAACACATACTATCAAAACAAACAAGCACCATAATTCTAGAAACCCAAAATCATAAAAACACACGTCAATTTCAAAGTTCTTTTTGAACTTCTAAGCAATAAAAAAATACCACAATAAACACTATATATACATATCTTGGTAATTTCAAGCAATCCTTTTTTCAATGAGTTAGACAATAATAATTCTCATAACAATTGAGGCATTAAGAACAACCATGAGCAAAAAACATCACTCTAAAATCTAAATAGTAACCAAAATTTTGAATTCTACAATTTTCAAAGAGTAGATATTAAAGGAGAATAGAAACCCTCTCACCACAATCTTCCTCACATATACCCCAAAATCTCTCATTTTCTTCTATGGATATTAGGAAACCAAATGGCAAGAAAGAATCTATATGCCTCCATTTTCTTGCACACATCCATAAAACTAATTTTACGTATGCATTGAATCCAAAATGGGGAGAGAGAGAGAGAGAGAGTCTCTCTCTTTGTTTTTCCTTTATCCCACTTGGCTCATCCCTCTCCCATTTGGTTTTGTATATCCTATTTCCTAAGTTCATTCCATGTCTTGTCCTATATTTATTGTGTCCAAAATATGAAATTGAGGAGGAGAAGAAGAGGAGGGTCTTATCCTCCACATTTTTTCCTTTGAACGTTATTCCTCCTTGCTTGTTTATTTCTTCGTTCATCAATTAAGAACGAGGGGAAAGATGAGAGACTCTCTCATCTCTTTTTTTTTCTTTTTCTTTATGTACATTTCTTTTTTATGTTTTTTTTTTCAACAAGTTAATAGGAATTTAAGTTTTTTCCTATTACAATCTAGAAGCTTCACTTGCACACAGACACAACATAAAAAAAAGTAGAGGGCAATAAATAAAATAACACAATTATTATATCAAACCAAATTAAATTAAGCAAAACTGAACTTTGAGTTTGACTAAACCACTTTTACTAAATAGTTATGTCCACCTTGGATAGACCTAACAATCTCACTCTCTACCAAAGGTGGGCATACCAAGAATGACTCATAATCTCACTTAAATAAATATCTACCATTGAGATTTTAACTCACCTATAGAACCAAAAGCTAATTATTTTTTCTCATTGAATAAAAAGTTTTCAAAAAATTTAAATTTATTAGAAAACTAACATAAAATTTACTCTCACTAAGACTCTCTATTCTTGATAACATCTAAGTTTTTCATTCATTTGATTGATCCTTGTAAGTGATTGAAGTGAAAAAATTCATGCAATAAAGTACAAATCAAAGAATCAAGCATGTCTTGAAATAAACTTATGAGGACATCAGATCAAAGAAATAAGCATGTCTTGATAACATCTAATTCTTAGTCATATGAGTTGACCACTCAACACTATGTAACATATGGAAAGTAAGTGAGGATTATTTTTTTATGGAAATCTAATTATCTACATGAGTGTGCATGTGACCAATGCATATTTTTTCCTCCAATGCACTTACTAGGTCCATAAAAACTCTAGACTAAGTAACATACAAGAATCATACATTCCTATATCCCTCATTACTAATAGTGTCTATTGACCAATTTCTAATAGTCTTCACCAAATTTACCTACATGATATGTATTATCTAATATTTTCAAGAATACCAAAGCCATATATATATCCAAGACATGTTTGCCTTTTTATAGAACCAATAGATGTTTTGTCTTTATCGCTAGGCATAATTCTTTGATGCATATCCTGATTATCTCTTTGTTAGTGAGGACATCTCTACTCTTAGACCTCACCTTGAGAGGATATTCTCTTTTCTATTCCAATTAATGCCTATTACATGTCCTAATTCTTGAAATATTTAAAATGTATAATATTTCATCTTCCAAATTAGATAATTAGTTGGGTCCAACATGACTAGCTCAAACAACTAAGCATCTAATTCTTGTTCAACTAAAATCCAAGCAAATAAAGAAACTAATTACCAAAATCAAGCAACCTCCGTTGACTCTAATTATTGGTATCGAAATAACATGATACCAATTATTGAGAAAAATCAAAAGATCAAATATTAATAACATGATATCAAAATATAGCATGATCTCAAAACTAGATGAGTTGATTATGATGATTCCAAAAAAAATACAATAATATTGTTTAGATAGTTTTTATATTTTTCCTAAAACTTATCAAAAATAGTGGATTTAAATTTATATTATACAAATATATATAATACACACAAGTTATGTGCTTAAACTTTAGAAAATTGGGGAGATATTAACAAAGAGTAATTTTATAATAGTAATACATATTGCATACCACACATAATCGCACAATTTTCTACTAATATTCACATGTAAACCAACTACACAGAAATATATTATGGTAAATACACACGACCAAAATAAATAAATATAATAAATCCAAAAAACTGAAATCACACAAACACACTATGATTTCAATGTTCTAAACAATAAATTATAACAAAAAACTCCTAAAATCATTGATAATCTGCACTAGTCCCTTTGCCAAAGATTGGGGCCATAACCATTCTTGTAGTATCTTTTTGATCCAAACCAAACTAACCAATGAGAAGTGATTATGCTTACACTAAGCATGCCCTTGAGAAAAAAGCAATAGCATTATGACTAGAAACATAGATCTTCAATTCAACTACTATCCAACGAGCAGAAACACAAAGATAGTAGAAATGTGTGCACCATGATCTTTCTCTTATGCACCCCTCAATCTTTCATTTTCTTTCATGGTTGTGCATAAGCCAAAGAACAAGAAAGAATTCCTTTTGTGTTGTGTTCTTGCACACATTCAGAAAACTAATTATGCATGTCTATAGAATCTGAAAAATGAAGGCGAGAAGAGAGTTTCTTCCCATATTGCCTCTATCTCATTCAGTTCAACCCTCTCCTTCATCATTATGTGTATCCCATTTTTCATGCATATTCAAAGCTATAACCCTCAATTAAAACTTTGTTTTTTTTATCGCCGAGTAATTGAGTTCAAGGAAGAAAGTAAGGAGATATTCATTCCTTTTTTTTTTCTAAGTACTTGTATTTTATTTGTTTTTCAAGCAGTCTAACGGGAAAACAAATCTATTTCAATACTACCTTTCTCTAGATGTTTCACCTGCACACACAATAAAAAAAACAAATAGGGGGTAATAATTAAAAAAGTACATTTATTAAATCAAACCAAATTTAATTAAACCAAACCAAAGTTTGATACTAATTAAACTAGTTTAGCATAACATGTCCACCAATCGTGGGTAGACATAACTCAATACTTCTTAATGATAATGCCTACAATTCAACATGAAGCAATCACACAAAATTCTCATGAAGAAATAATATAATACAGTTCTCTATAAATATGAAAATTCTTTTGCAATTCTCATTGATAAAAGCATACCCAGTACAATTTTTTTTTTGATAACACCTAAAATTCAAGTTGGAGTATTAACCAAATTTTTAATGGAGCAATAGTAATGTACATTTCTCTACAAATATGTAGAGATGTCAAATGGGTCGTGCTGTGCTGTCATGGCCTATTTTTGGTGCCTAATTGAACCACCATGTCATGCCTGGCATGGCACGACTAGATTATGGCCGGTCTGGCATGGCTTGTAAGGCTCGAGTTTGGGAAAATTTAGGTTGGATCATGCCTGGTCATGCCAGGTTGGGCTGGGTCAGGTCCCAACGCCAGAGATGCCCGTCTAGTTTGACCAGTCACTAAGACCGACTCGTTAGTTGTGGTTAAATAGTTAATTTTTTTTTTACATTTTTAAAATTTTAAGTTACCCATTTTTAATTATGAATTATGAGTGCGGTATTATATTATTTATTTATTTCACATAAATAAAAAAATATATTCATTATTCAAAGAAAAACATCCATCAATATTTAATAATCATCCAATTCAATCCAAAAAAATAAAAATAAAAGAACACAATATCACAATAATATAAATAAAAATCATCCGACATGATATGCAAGCTCAATCTCAATGTTAATTAGTGTAAATATGAAACTAATCATTATTACGTAAGCATCTGATAATATCACTAGTAGTGGGTTCTACCTCAACATTCTCATAGTACCATTAGTCAATATCTACCAGCAACTCATCCATTCTTGTTCTAGCACGATCTTAGATGTCCAACCTCGAATTCTTTTAATCATGCATGTATGCTAGTACCTTAATGATATCTAACCTTAGTCTTGATCTTCCATTCAAAATGGCATTGGGTGCAATAGAAAAAATATATATTGATACTACCTTTAACACCATATATGTTAGTAGATCCCTTGCCATCTTAGACAGCATGGGATAGGTGGAATCATATGATTTCTACCATTATAAAATATCAAGGTTCTTATTATCGATTTGTGATAGGATTGAGTAGTAATCAGTATTGAAGTATCGAGACAGCTCACTTCTATTTGATGATCCACATCGTAGTTTCCCTCTTGCTAACTGAATAAAAAAGTCATTATCTCCAAATATGATATCCATGTCCATACTCAGAACATGACTACTACTACTACTACTACCATACCTAGTATCGTAGTATATAAATAGCTCAGTTAGCTTCTCAGGAACCCTTCAGGTTGGTGTTCCTGGTTCATGCATGAGGATATATCTTTTAAAATATTCTTTACCACTTCCACTTTAATCCTAAGGTCTATGCAGGCAACCAAATAATAAAAAGATAGAATGGTGGACTAGTTGACGAATACATGTTTGTCATATCATAAAAAATCTTCATGAATTTCATAAATGAAATTTTTATAGTCCAGTCAGTATCATCAATAATAAGTTTTTCACTCTTACTATTGACGTAGTTGGATATCACATGTTCATATTTTAATATTTTTTTATTTAGTATCCATTTAGAATCTATACATATTCGTCGTGACTAGTCAAGATATCGGACATCATAGATACCACTTCACTATATTCTTTAAATTCATTAATTTTTATTTTTTTTCTAAGTTATATTATTTTAGTATGTCATTCCTAGATGTGGAGCTAGGAATCCTACAATAAGTAGGCTAAAAATAAATCTATATGATACTAATTACCCTTGGATCCTCCGAAAATCTAATCAGAAGACTCATCGTAGTGATCATTTTGTCATATTTTCCCTTTCTAACTCATTGTGGGTTATGTAGAGGGTCAATATAGAGGCTCAACTAAATCTAACCTCAAAGACCCCACCGATGAGTTGAGTTTGTCAAGGATCTAATACACCATATTTTTTAGTATATTATTCGGCATAACTCTTAAGGTGCCAAATCACACACATGAATTCTTATAGGTTAATATTTTTTTATAATATTTATTTTGTGCTGATTCTTCATCGGCACCCCTAATATTTTTATGTTGTATAATATTAAAGTGAGTTCAAACTAGTAATTTTCTTCTAGTTTTTTATTTTATATATGTTTGGGTTGATATGACTGGAGAAAATAATGTTTCGACGGCCTCAACATTTCCATAGGGTTATCATTATCCATATTAAAATATTCTATATTCATGTTAAAATTAACTTCATTATTATCATTAAAATTATTATTTATCATTTTAATTTTTTATTATTTTATTAATTATATTATAAAAAAATATTAATTTATATTAATTAAACTAAAAATTTTAACAAAAAAAAAAAAAAAATTTAAAAAATAATACACTTAATGAATAAAATCTTATTTGCTTTATGATATCCGCACTCCAATCGGTAGTATGTACTCGAGTCCTGAAAGTCAAAACTAAAAGGAGAGAGAGAGATAGAGAGAGAGAGAGAGAGAAGAGATGAGAGATAATATGAGAGAAAAAAAATAAAATGTATATATATTTGATAATGAGATGAGGTGTGTGTGTGTGTGTGTGCAATTCAAAAATGTAATTTTTTTTAAAAAATCATTTTTTTATTTATTTTTTGAATTATATATATATATATATATATATTAATGGACAAAATCATGACAGCCATTGAATTTCAACTCCTTGCCATTGGGGCTGAATCCAACAACTTAAAATGCTTCATTTTTGATTTTTTTGACCATTGGGTTGGTTCAATGGTTGAACCGATACAATGGTCACAGATTCTAAAAGCTTCAGCTTTTGGAATTAATAAAAAAAAAACCAAGACAAAGTTTGAGAACATCGGGCTCGAGCTGAGCCTGATGTTCGAGCGATCAGGATCGGAGTATGGATGTTAACCATGTATGTTGCTCAAACACTGGCCCGAGATCAAACCATCTGGGGTTGAGGCATGGTTTGGGTCGTGCCAAAGAACTGTGCCTTTGTGCTAGGGTACTAGGCCATGCCTGGCCCGACATGAGGCTTGGGTAAGCTCAACATAGCACCACATAAATTGTGCTGAGAGCTAGCCTAACACGCTCCTAGGCACAGTTCTAGACCATGTCGTGTTTGGCTAGGCATGACTAAGTTGGGTCATGCCTCGGGCCAGGCCCGGGCTGCCTGGCCCATTTGACACCTATATTTTAAAGTGAAAAATCTTTCTTAATGACATTTTCTAATGATCCTAACAAACATGTTAATAGCTACTTCATTATTAGATGTGTTATCAAATGTGATACTAAATATTCTTTTTTAAATATTATAATATCTAATGATTCTCAACATACACTCATATATGGTAGATGCATCATGAGGATGAAGAATCTCTGAAAATCTTAATATATTTTTATTAAGTATCTATTTAGAATTTATATAGTGGGCAGTGAGACATATAAAAGATGAATCATCGTGACTAGTTAAAATATTAGAATTCACAGACATCATACTACTATGTTGCCTAAATTCATTAGTTATTATTTATTTTTATAACTTATAATATTTTAGTATGTCATTCCTACATGTGGACCTTGGAATCCTATGATTACAAGTTGACAATAGGTCTGTATGATACTGACTACCCTTAGATCCTCTGAAAATATAATCGGAAAATCTTTCATAGTGATTAATTGGGTCATAAATTACCTTCCTAACTCATTGAGATATATGAAGGGAGTAAACATAGAAGCTATACTAGATTTAGCTTCAAATACTTCACCGCTTATTTGAGTTTGCCTAGGATTTAATGTATTATAATTTTTGGTGTGATGATCGGAATAACTTTTTTAGTTCTAGTCTTACACACACTCATACATACATAAATATACACACACACACACCAAACTTGCATTCTACAAATTCTTCATCGACACCCAAACATTTTTATTTTATATTATATTAAAGTTAGTCCAAACTATAAATATTCTTCTAATTTTTTATTTTTTAGATCTTTAAGTTTGGGTCGAGGTCATGTGATAAAATATAATTTTGGCCTCAGATATTTCCGCATGGTTATCATTATTAATATTATTTATTTCTACTTTAATATTAATTACATTATCATTAAATTTTTTATTTTCAATTTCAATTAATATCAATTAATATAACTATTTTTGATTGTTTAGTTTATGAATTATATTTTAATTTCCAAAAAAGCTACAGCCCACACTGCACTTGATTTTTCTGTCGTCCACATCCACATTTCATGTTCTTTAAGCTTTACAAAAAATTCTAATACCAAAATTATAAAATTTAAGCTTTAGTCTTTAGAGAGAGAAAAAACCAAGACCTAGAGAATACAGACATAGAGAGAGAGAGAGATAGGAGAGTGAGAGATAAGATAGATTTGATTTGAATGAAAAAATCAAATCTCAAATCTTCTATATATAGATTTTTTTAATATATATATATATATATATATATTAAATTTTTTAATGTTATTTAGCAATTAAATAGGGAAAAACCCCGACAGCCATCAAATCTTCTACCTTAACCATTGATTTGTATTCAACAGCCTGGATCTTCAATAATTTTTTTAAAATTTCTTTATATATAGGGTTCCCCATTCTCCTCTTTATCAACTCTCAAGTCTCACACACACACACACACTCTCTCTCTCTCATCTCATCTCTCCTCATAGTTTGGCTTTGACTTTTACTCTTAGGTGTGTATAGAGGTGTCAAATGGGCCTTGCCAAACATAGCCTAGTATGACAGTCATGCCATGCATAATGGCTAGGCCAACATTGGCGTCTAGCCCGAGCCTAGCTAAATTTAGTCCGGGTTGTGCCCAACCATGCTAGGATAGGTCATGCATGGGCATGCCAGGGTAGGCTGGTTCGAGCCTAGATATGCATGCCTAGGTAGAAGCCTAGGACTAGCCGACAAGTTGATCAGTCATCATCCATGGTCCATCGATAGTTTTGAGACTGACTCGACTCTTCCCCACTAATTGTGGATTAATGAATTTAATTTTTATTTTATAAATTTCGAATTTTAAGTCACCCATTATAAGTTGCAATATTACATTATTTATTTATTTCATATAAATTACAAAAAAAATTAATTAACACAAATCACAAATGAAAAAGTTTAATAATAAAAAAACAATCATAAATATAAAATATTCAATCATCATTCAATCCAAACAAAAAAAAAACAAAAAAAAATACATCATTACAATGCAATCAAAAAAAAACAAAAATTGTCAATAATAATTATGAATCATGCTAAAAGACATGCAATGCAAGCTTAATCCAATGTCAATTACTATAAGTATGCAACTGATTATCATTGTGTAAGTATTTATTGATATTACTAGTAGTGAGCTTAACCTCCTCACAGTCTCATGAATCATCATCTGTCAGTAACCATTCTACTCTTGTTCCACTTCCATACAATCTTGGATACCCAACCTCGGATCTTCCCAATCCTTCATGCATGCTAGTGCCTCAATTATATTTGGTCATAGTCTCTATCTCCTATATGAAATCATATTGACTATAATAGAAATAGTAGACTCAGATATAATGCTCAATACTAGAGGAGTTGGTAAATCTTGTGTCATTTTAGATATCATTGGATATGTAGACTCATATAATTTTCACTATTATAAAATACTAAGGTTTTTATTATCGTTATGTGATTGGATTGAATAGTTATGAGCAGATTTAGTAAAAAACCCACCATGTGTATGAGGTTGGCATGCTTTTTTTGAATAATATATTATTTTTTTAACCTTAGTGGGTCTAGCATGGTTTGGCCTAGTCCGAGTTCTGAGGCACGATAGGTGCCCTTGTCGCTGGACAATGCCTATGGGCCAGGAAGCCAAATCATGCTAGGCCCATCACATAGCCCAACACCCCCCGACCCATCATGGCATGAGTCGTGCCTTGAGCTAGCATGGCTCTAGTCCAAGCATGATTCTGGACTATGTCGTGTTTGGCCAAGGATGGCTCAATCGAGCCATGCCCAAGCTGCCCAGCCCACTTGCCACCTCTTGGTGCGGACTACAGTGTTATTTGGCTTTAGCATCAAAATTAAGTGTGGGTATAGTCTTCAACTTTTTCCGTCCTATCCTACTCATAAATGGCTAATGCTTTTTAATATTTATTTAGTTTTTTTTTAATATCAAATAATTTTTATTTTAGAATTTAGAATATAATTCATAAACTAAAACAAATTAAAAATGGAAAATAGTAAATTTAATGATACCAAGATTAATATTAACATAAACATAGATAATTTTAATATTGATAACCTTACGGAAAGGAGGTCGAAACCATGATATCGCCCATGACCTCGACATAGACTCAAACTTTTAAAAAATAAAAAACTAGAAGAAAATATAAATTTTGGACTAACTATAATATTATACAAAATAAAATTGCTAGGAGTGTTGATGAAGAATCGGCATAACACAAGTATTATAGGAAAATATTAACTTCTTGGAGTGTATGTGGGATTGAGAACCTAAAAAGACATGTCAAACACTACATCAAAAAAAAAATTATATTAGAACCTAGGAAAACCCAGTTGAGAGGTGGGGTCTTTGAGGTTGGATCTAGTTCAGCTCCTATGTTGACCCCTTTCATATACCACAATGAGTTAGGGAGAAAAGACATGACCAAACAGATCACCACGATGAGTCTTCCGGTTAGATTTTCAGAGGATATATTCAAGGATAGTCAGTACCTATTTTTAGCCTACATATCATAGGATTGCTATGTCCACATCTAGGAACGACATACTAAAATATTATAAGTTAGAAAAACAAATAATAACTAATGAATATAGAGAATATAGTGGTGTGGTACTTGTGATGTCTAATATTTAGACTAGTCATGATGATGCACCTTATGCATGCCTCACCATTCACTATGTAGATTATAAATGGATACTAAATAAATATATATTAGGATTTTCATAGATTCTTCCTCATCATGATTGTTCGGCCATATATGAGTACATGATGAGAATCTTTAGAAAATATAATATTCAAAATAAAATATATAATATCATATTTGATAACATATTTAACAATAAAGTAGTCATTAACGTGTTTGTTATGACCATTAGAGATGGACAATTAGGAAAGATTCTTTACATTAGATACATGTGTCATGTCATTTACCTAGTAGTACAAGAGGGAATAAAAGTTATTTCCCCCAATTTAGAAATAATACATAATTCACTAAAAAATCTTCAGATGCCTAGCAGAAAATAAAAGTTTGGT
This sequence comes from Sapria himalayana, assembly GCA_029783825.1. Taxonomy (NCBI): domain Eukaryota; kingdom Viridiplantae; phylum Streptophyta; class Magnoliopsida; order Malpighiales; family Rafflesiaceae; genus Sapria; species Sapria himalayana. The sequence continues at coordinate 2,407,332 of JAREIK010001871.1, forward strand.
AGTCACTATTTGTTTGCGGGTCTAAAGAAAAAGAAATTCTAAATAGATATAAGACACTAATAGAATTACACATACATGATATTGGAGTTATGTGTTAGATATAACTATGTCAATAGTAAGAGTGATGAACTTATTATTGATGGAAGAGACTAGGATACAAGAATTTCATTTATAAAAAATTTGAAGATTTTTTATTACACAACAAATATTTGTTCATCAATTTTTACTCTCAACACTTACATTTCACTCAACTGCATATACAATATTAGTGATATGTTTAGAAAGTTTAGAGAGATGACCAGGTATTTAGTGACATGGATGTTGGGATAGAAACTAAGCTCTTAAAGTACTAGTCCTCTATTCTATCTCTTTATTATCTAGCTGCCTACATGGACACTAGGGTTAAGTTGGAAGGGGTAGAGAATATTTTGACATACATATCCTCATGCATGAACCAGAGCAACCAACCTGAATGGTTCATTCATGAAAAGTTGACTATGTTATTTATATACCATGATAATAGGTATGATAGTAGTTGTAGTCATGCTCCTAGTATGGACATGGACACCATATTCAAAGAAGATGACTTCTTCATTTAGTTAGCGATGGGAAAACAATGGGTGGACTATCGAATATGAGCGAGTTATCTTGGTATTTAGATACTAATTACTGCCCAATCCCTATCATATAATGATAATAAGAATCTTGATATGTTATAATAATATAAATCATATGAGTTTACATATCTCATGTTATCTAAGATCACATGAGATCTACTAACTCTTGTGGTATATAGCATAGCATCGAAGTCTACTTTTTTTATTGTAGTTAATATTATTTCAGATAGGAGATCAAGACCACAACCATATATCATTAATATGCACTAGCATGCATGAAGGATTGAAAAGATTTGAGGTTGGGAATCTAAAATCATAATAGAAGTTGAGCCCACCATCAGTGATACCATCGGACGCTTATGTGATGATGATCAGTTGCATACTTACACCGATTTGGCATTGGGATTGAACTTGCATTGCATGGCATGTCTTTTCGCATGAATCATGATTATGATAATTTTTATTTTATTTTATTGTGAATTATGACATTATTTTTTTTTTGATTGGATTAGATAATGATTGGATATTTTATATTATGGATGTATTTTTTGATTATTAAAGTTTGTCATTTATGCTTTGTGTTAATAAATTTAATTTTTTGTGATTTATATAAACTAAATAAATAATATAATGTTACAACTCATAATGGATAACTTAAAATTTAAAATTTGTTAAAAAAGTTAAAATCATTTATCCGCAACTAGTGGGGGTGAGTCAAGTCATTCTCAGACTTTCGATGGACCATGAATGGTAATTGATCAACCAAGTTGGCTAGTCCTAGGCTCCTAGCAATGCTGGCATATTCAGGCCCAAACTAGTCCAACTAGACATGGCCTAGCATGGGTAGGCATGTCTCATCCTGAATATGGAAAACTTGGGCTGGATGGGCAATGCCAGGTCAGCCATTATCCAACCTTGTCATTCAAGGCACGGCATGGTGACCTAACTAGGTGACCAAAAACTATAGTGATGTGCACAACCATAGCTTTGTCTTTAGTTTTTCTTAATCAATTTGTATTTATACCTCCAAAGTTAAGCCATTGTGCACTACCATGGCATTATCCTTGAACTATTTTTAGAAATTTTCATTATGTACAAAATGAGCTTTTTTTGGCTCTTTTTGGATACTATGCATTGTCATAGCCTTGTCCTTGATCAAATCTTCAATATTTTAAAAGAATGTAATAGCCAAATCATTCATGTTCCTCATTATACTCATTTTAACAACTCCAAAATGATTCTTCCTCATCTTCATCACTTCCATAGCTCCACAATTATTTTTCTATTTCATCTTCTTCATCTTCATCTTCATCCAACCAGTAATTTTCTACGAAATCTTTCCAACTGAAGTCCACTTTTTGTTACATTTTAGTATAAAGAAGATTATCTACTCTCCAACAAAACTATCTTATCATTGTACCCCACATGTCTTTGTAAAGATTAGATTTTACTTGCTTCTCATCAATATGAAGAGTGAACTCCCTTTTCTATACGTTGGTAAGAGCTTGTCTAGTGTACAAAATAGTCTTCCCAATATTAATGGTTCATAATTAACATAGAGATATGAATTGATGTAGTATTAAAAATGTTAGCATTTTTAGCTTTGTAACCACAATATAGCATAATTAACATATGTTTTCTTTTAAAACCTCACTAGTAGGAGTCAAACAATAGAAAGTAGCTCACTTGATTATCACCACCTTATGTGTCACATCTACTCCCATGTGTTTAGTGATTTTTCAATCACCATCTTCCATGATGACACGTGACACATACACAAATAGTGAAACTCATAGTATAAAATTCTATAAAAATCCAATATAAATTCATTTAAGATATGCACAATAGATTGGCTCATAAATATACTCATGCTTTTGACTTCATTAGCATCATACTTGCATGATTAAACTTACTTCTATATTAGGTTTTGATATAAAGGTTTATCACATGCATCATGAATATAATGATAGTCACTTCCTTCCTATCATATGTATCAGTATGCTTATGACTTATTTATTACTCTACCACACTAACATACAAAAACCTAACCTTGTAAAACTCTAATTTTAGTTATATATAATATCACATTTATCAATAACTACTCTACAATGCAATCTAAATATAAAAATATATTAATTATGCATTCATCACATGAAATACAAGACATCAATATTAATCTTCAATTTATCCTGACATTGAGGAGAAATCACTTAAGATAATTTGAAATTTATCATATTTAATTTTGGGTTCTATATGATATCCCTCAAAAATATCTAAGAATCAAATCTTAAACTAATAATTCTCATTCATGTGCCTTAGAATTGCACCTCGATGGGAGTCAAAATTCGTGCCCCCATTCTTCTTAAAATGTACACTTGTGCCTTGCATCATCTATTTACGTGTGGATCTTTCCTAGGTTTGGGAAAATTTGTGTTCTCAAACCCTAACTTTTCACCTCTCATTTCATGTCAACTCCCTTTTTCTCGTTTCCCCTTATTTTGTGCTTCTTTTCTCGAATGTCTATGTGTAATTTTAAAGTAAGAAGCCGTGATGATGGGTCAAGTGGTAGCTTTGACTTTTTATCTTTGTAATACAAAGTCATAGAACTAAGAATGAGTTGTGACTTTGGTTTCTTTCTTTCTTTAGATTGTCACACCATTAAAAATTACCATAACTTGTGCATTTTATCTTAGCGACACAAAGTTGTGTCATTGAGAATGAACTACAACTTTTGTTTCTCTCATGCATCAGATTGTCATGCCATTGATAATTACCATGGCTATTCATTTTGTCTCTGTAACATGAAGTCATTATATTTGGTAATAATAATAGTCATAGCTTATATATTTAATCTATGTAACCCAAAGTCATGATGCTAAGAATAAATAGAGGTGTTGGGTGGGTCATGTCACACAGGCTCGGCCCATTTTAGTGTGGCATGGCAATGCCAGTATCCACTAAGTAACATGGCATGGTATGATTCCTGTGTTGTGCCTGGCACAACATGGGAACCAGCTAGCTATCTTGGCATGATAAAATAGGCATGCATAGTGTAGGGTCATGTTGAACCATGCTAAGCCTAGAGGATCAAGCAGGTTGTGTCCGGCATAGAACGGGCTATGTCGAGCCTGGAGTGGGCCATGTTAGGCCTAGAGGGGGTTGTGCCAAGCCTAGAGTGAGTTGTGCTAGTTTAGGTAGCACAAAGTTATTTTTTGTTGCTATTTTCCTAAATCCTAAGACTAGAGACTTCCCAAGAGAAACACATAATACAATTTTTTTTAATTTAAATTTATTTAATTAAAAAGATTTATGTGTAAATCAAATAAAAAAAATCATTGAGATTTAAATTGAGAAAAACTATAAAGTAGAACCAATTCTATATCCAATACAACATATCATATATCAGTCATCAATATAGAAATCACAAAATTGCATAAATGAAAATGGAAAATAAAATAAAAAAAATAAACAAGCAACAATAATGTAGTACACTATAAGAATGACTTGAATCAAGAATGATCAAAATCAAATACTATCTATAGTATGATACTACGAATGAAGATGTAGATCAGCATCATAGTCATCATGAATGTATCTAAAGATGTTGCTAGTACCTTTAATATTCTCGTTCTTCATGTCCCATGAATCATAGTCTACTTTCATCTTATATGCATTATCCTGAATACCCAACCTTGAATCATCTCAATCCTTCATGCATGAAAGTATCTATGTGATATCTAGCCATAATCTTGATATCTTATCTAAAATGACATTGGTTTTTATAGTAAAAGAAGACTCTGATGATATGCTAGATACCAAAGGGATTAATAAAGCATGTGCCATCTTTAATAGCACATGATTGGTAGATTTGTATGAATTCCACCATAGCAAAATGTCAAAGTTTTTATTATCAATATGTGATAGGATGTAATAGTAATCGATATCTAAGCAATGATGGAGAATTTATCATCTCCGAACATAGTGTCAATTTTTGTACTTGGAGCATAATTACAACTATCATATATATTATTATAATATGAAAACAAGTTAGTTAATTTTTCATAAATAAACCCTTTAGGTTGGTGTACTTGGTTCACACATACACACATATATCAAAATATTTTCTACCCTTTCCACCTTAACCCTAGGATCCATACAGGCAGCTAAACAGTACAAAGTTGGAAGGAAGACTAGTATTATAGATACTTGGTCCCATTTCAACAACCATATCACTAAATATAGGGTGACTTCTATACTTGCTAAACATATTATTAATGTTACTTATGCACCTAAGTACAATGCAAGTTGTGGGAGTGTATACAGACAAATATATGTTTGTCATGTTATAAAAAATCTTTAGAAATTTTATTAATCAAATTTTTGCATCCCAGTCAGAATTATTAATAATAAGCTTATTACTCTTAGTATTGACATTATCCGATATCACATATTGATAAGTAATACATGGCTCTAATATTAGGTAGATGTAATTTCAATGGTGTCTCAATTGTTTGAAATTTTTTTAAAGCCCTATAGACAAATAAATGCTGCTAAACTTATATGTCTGTTATGCATCCTAAAGTATTTGAGTAAATTTCTTATTTTTTTTTAATGTGAGAAAAATAATTTTCATTCATGCCTATATTATTAAGTTAATCACATGACATATGTAACTAATATTTAATATCTCACCTAATGGTTCATCTCTAATGTAAATTTTTCCAAAAGATTTATGTCATACACTTATATATGGGAGGGGCATCATGAGGATGAAGAATCTCAAGAATCTTAATATTTTTTTATTAAGTTTCTATTTAGAGTCTACGTAGTAGGTGATGAAACATGCAAGTGATACATCATTGCAACTAGTCTATATATCGAACATCATGGACACTACTCCACTTAATTATTCTAAATTCATTAATTATTAATTATTTTTCTAATTTATAACATTTTATTATATTATTCTTATATGTGGACCTAGGAATCCTACAATAAGAAGACTAGTAGGTATGTATAATGCTGACTATCCTAGGATCCTATAAAAATATAATCAAGAGATCTATGATGGTAATCAGTTTGATCATGCCTTCCCTCCCAATATTATTGTGATATATAAAGGGGGTCAATGAAGCTAAACTAGATCCAGCTTCAAAGACTCCATTGCTAATTTGGGTTTGCCTATAATCTAATATACAATATTTTTTGGTGTACTGATCGATATACATTTTTAGATGCACAATCCCATATGCACTTTTATATGTATATATCCTTTTTTAATATATACATTGTGTTGATTCTTCAACAATAGTTTTAAAATTTTAGTTTTTATTATTTTAAAGTGTGTCCATATTACTAATGTTAGCCTAGTTTTTTGTTTTATAGGGGAGATATGGGTTTGGGTTGAGGCTATTGGAGAAAATATAGTTTCTACCTCGAACTTTTTGTTAAATTATCATTATTATATATGCCTAGATCTACATCAATTTGATACTTATTTTTATTAAATTTAATATGCAATATTTTTTATTATTATTTATATTATTTAAATAAAATATCAAATTAAAGTTATAGAAAAAAATTATAAAGTAGCACTATATAAAGAAATGTAAAAACTAATATCATACTATAAACCTCTTTGTTATAAATTCTAACCTTCATATTCCACACAACCAACATATAGTGTTGCATAAGCTAACAAGCACACTGACATCACCATGAACCATCTATCACATTCTAGTATGCATAAGCATTGAACATAAATGAAAATAAAAAAAAATAGTATAGTATACTATATATATATATACCTAATATTTATATTACAAAATGATAAACTAAAATCTAAAGAAAGACTATACTACATAAAAAATTAGAAGACTAAAATAAGGAAAATTATAACTAAGAGAGTCAAAGAGAGCCAAAGAGGAGAAGAAATTAAGAATAAATATCGAAATTTCTTCTTCTCTATTTATAGAGAAAAAAAATTAAATTTATTAAAAAAGCATTTGTTTTATTTCTTTTAATTTTTTGGTATTTTAAATAGGCTAGAATCATGATAGCTATTAGATTCTAGCCATAGTAGCTATTGGAATCAATTTGACCACAATAATAATTTTAGATATTTAATTAATTTTTTAATAATTCATTACTATGGATGCACCAAGATAAAAAACAATAGGTATGGCCTATAAAAGTCACTGTCTGAAGCCCATTGCATGAAAATTTAATGGGTAGTTGGCTTATGTTCCTTTTACAAATAGTCATAAGGAAGGTCATTCTCTTCTATGCCATCTCAAAGAGTAGCTGTCTTAGCTGCCTAAGTTCTCTAAGGAAGGAACTTCCAATTCAACTTCACATTTAGCTTTATCAAACTAAGAAAGAAGTATAAGCTGAAAGAAGATTCTCATATTTCTTTCTATTTTCTGATGGGCATGTAAATTTATTCCTTTTAATAGCTCGAGTTGAGGGTCAGATTCAGTATCATTTTATGTGGTTGGCCGATTATAATGGCACATAAGTAAGATCCATTTTACATGGTCAATTTAAAAAAAATACGTTGTTGGGTAGTCACTTGGACTTGACCCATAACCCATGATCTGACCGTAGCCAGTCCCATGTCCATAGGCCAGCAGACTATATCACAAGGTTAGACACATAGGTTGTTCCTAGCTTAGCATGAGACACAACTCGTGCTAACCCATCATAGTTCTGGACCATGTCATGCTAGGCTTGGTAGAGCTAAACTATGCCCATGCTGCTCGACTCATTTTAAACCTTTAGGAATGTGGCATACCTTTGGTCATTTCTCAAGAGCAAAAAGTTATTTCCCTAGAAATGTCTATGGCTTAAGTAATTGCTATATAAAACTCTATGTAGCTGAAAGTCATGATTCTATATAAGTGTTGTGCCTTTTACCTTAGTCTCGATGGCTCAATAATGAAAAGTTATGGTACTAGAGGATGTCATGACTTTTAGCACAAGTGAGATACTTGGTTTTTGTGATATAAAATAAATATCACGACCATAAAAAACATTATGAGCTAGTGTGACTGTGATTCTTTGTAACTGAAAAGAATATATTATATAGTAAAATAATTATGTCAACTAGGTGATATAGGCATACCATATGAATATTGTCATTACTATTTCTATAGAGTTTAATTAAGAATAGATGTTGAAACTACTTTATAAGGTCAATGATGTATACCAAAGTTATAATACAAAGGATTTTATGACTTTATATGACTTTTTACTCATTTCTTATTCAATTAATCCATTGAGTCTTATATTTTACCCATAAACCATCATATTTCACTATTATTCATCATTATCCATTAAAACTACAACTTAGTAAAATAGAATTATTTAAAATCATTTTCTATGCAAATACATCATATATAATCACTATATTAACTAGTATTATTTAGTATTTGGCATACATAATAGCAACTCATATTGTTATCTTCAATTTTTGGTTAAGAAAATAAATTCATTACATCTCATTGTTTCATATACACAAATCCATAAATTCAAGAACCCTTATCCAATGAAAGATGCCTTGATACTCAAACCCAGTCATGATATTGCTTATTTTTTGTTGTTGTTTCATTCTCCCTACTAATGTTCCAGATAGAGTCTTAAAGAGAGATATATATATTCCTTGCTTGAGGATAAGTAAATATCATGGTATGAGAATTTGTTCGATACTCAAGATACCAAGTTTTTTGTGGTTGTTGTTTGTATTAATGATGTAATTGTACTGAAATTGAGTCATAAATGCAATAATTTAACTTAATTTTGATTTTTATGGAATTGAATGAATATTAGCATAATCAAATATAAATTAAATATAAATGAAGGATTTGGTGGAAAATTTAATGGAAAACAACAAAGAAAAATCATGATAATTATAATATCATAATTAACTTGTTTATACTAGCACATGGCTATTGAGAAGTTGCAACAGCCTTTCTTGCTTGTGACCATATAAATAAGTAATGGAAATATTTGCATGTGGTAACTCTACTACCTAGTTTATAATCTTTCACTATATAACATATTCTTCATGACTAAGCTAATATCTTAGAGTCATATTATCATTCATTATAAAACACAAATTTGACTATGATTTTATTTTTAGTTGTTGTAATCAAGTACCAAATTGATATTAGAAATTGTAGAATATTTTAGCACCATGACATATTTGTTACAGAGCCAAAATCATATAATATCAAATGATTTTTAATCATGATAATCTTTACTACTATGACATTGTATTTTAGAAACAAATTATCTCTATTTTAGTATTCTTGCGACCATGATCTTATGCTCCATAATGAAACTTCCTTATTCATGACATTATTTGATGCTATGACTGTGTTCCAATGATGAATTACCTCTGTCATGGTATTTTTGCTACATCGATCCTATGCTCAAAAGAGGAACTTCCTTAGTCATGACATTCTTTGTCACTAAGAATTTGTGCTCCAGAAAGGATTTAAGGAACATTTAGAGCCATGATCTCGGCCTAAAGTCATAATATGAAATCTACTAAATGCTCAACAGGGCCTCAATGATATAAAAGAGGAACTTAGGGGTTTTCAAAAAAGGATTTGGGCTATTTGATTTTTGAGGCCAAGAATACATCACCCCAAGAAGGGCATGAATTCAACCCCAAATTGGCAACAAATTCAAGCTGAACACAAGTAAGGATAGATTGGTAACCAGATTTGAGAACTATATACTCATGTCAACTATCATAGAAAACTCTCGATTCAATGAGATGAAGCTCTAAACCTCTCGTAAGAAATCTTCCCAAATGTCATGCTAAATCAAGATGTAGTGCTAGTTTATATATGTGTGTATGAGGATTGTGGATTTATAATGTTTAATTGAAAATTTTTCATATCTTGAATATTAATAGATATGAATATTAATTAGAACAAAGATTAGGATTTCACACCAAATAGATTTAAGCTTGTTGGCTATGGTAGATAGTGATAGGTAAGTCACAAGTTATACTCACAAAAATAGAGTCAAATGAAGTGAAAACCCTTATACCCTTACTTTCTAAAATATATCTATGTGTGAAAACCATAAATTAAGTCAAACGTATAAATAAAATTATGATTATTCAATTGTGTATATTCAAGAATAATTGACATTTAGATGATGCAACGGTTATATAGAATGTCTAACCTAGAAATTTCACTACAATTTAAGAATCATGTATTAGCCATATTGGATGGTGATAGGTAAGTTATGGGATACATGCAAGCGTAGGTGCTTCATATAGTGATGATAGCCTTGTGAGTTTTTTTGCTTGAATGAATTCTATAAGTGAGATCATTGGAGAGATGCATGTTAATTGATGTGACTATGGGATTTATGAAGTTAAAAGCTCAAACTCAATTATTACCATATTATTTTATCTTCACTGATTACTAAGACTAAAAAAATAGAAATACATACTCAAAGTAAGTAAATGGTAGTAGATATATTACCTAAAAGGAGTGAAAGTGTGGATGATCAAAAAATAGAATAAATATAATTTCGATGATAAAATATGACTATATTTGGTAGTGTCTAGTGACATCTAAGATTGACAACCAACCTGTATGCAAATTAGACAAAGGAACTTTTATCTTATTTGTCTAATAATCAAGCATAACATTACCTTAATATTAAGAAAAAATTATTATATATATGGAAGTAAATCAATCATATAGTCTAAGTATGTATATGAAACTTAAGTTTATGTTGTCAACTCGAGTAGTCATTGATTCACTATTGGTTTGCCAAACTACTCATATAATCCATGTAAAATTAATATTCGAACTTATGTCCAATTTTTTACTTGTACAACATATATAATTGTTAATTTCCATTTGATGTATTCCATGTCCCAATGAATTTTGGTACTATAACAAAGTCGTAATAATTATCATACTAAGTATAAAATGTACTAACCCAAGATCAGCCATATCAAACTTTTTGAAAATTAACCTTTTCATTGAAATAATTATGTCCATGATATTTCCTACCAATAAAATTTCTTCCTAACCTTTTTGTATAGATATAGTGGTCAGCTTCACATCTACTAAATCCTAACTATAGTACAAATAAATCAAACTTCTAATACCATGTCTAAGGAAGTTATTTTAGCCCATACAAAGACTTCTTCTACTTGCATGCCAAACATTCTTTGCCTTTCACCTTGAACTTAGTTAGATGCTCCATAAATTTTATTTTCTCCGGGTCACCATGAAGAAGTATTATCTTTAAATCCAACTACTCAACCCCTAAGGTATACATTATTGTAGCCGCTAATGCCACCCAAATTAAGGTCATCTTCACTATCGATGAGAATATCTCATTGTAGTCAAAGCCTTTCCTCTTGAAAATACTCCTTGGAAACTAGTGATGTTTTGCATTTCTATATCTTTCCAACAATCTTTAGTTTCCATTTGTAAACCATTTGTATACTATTGCCTTTTGATTTGAGAGTAACTTCACAAGATTTTAGGTATTATTCTTATTTAGGGATTATAGTTCCTATTTTATGGTTTGCTCTCACTGTATTGATTCCTTGGAGGCTCTAGCCTCTAGAATAGTGATTGGCTCATCTCTCATATTATATTGAATTGAGCATTGTAAACATTACTAACATATCTCATGAATGAATTTCTAATCCATGTTGATCTTCTCAATGTAGGTGCTACCTCAACTAACTTTTCATCAAAAATATTAGAGCTTCATTATGGTAGCTCTTTCTTAACTTATTCAACCTATCCAATAGCTTCGCCTACATTTAATCATAATATTATAGATCCACACAAAGACTCTAGACTATGTCACAACTCCATGTCTCCATGTCATGATATTGAACTTGGGCGTGACATTATATTTTCATGTCGTGACTAAAGTTTTTGTTCTCAATAGATTGTTCTCCAATGTCACATTTACCTCTTATTTATCAAAATTTTCATAGAATGTCTTTTTATTATGCTTACCCTTACACTCCATGAATATAACATCTCTATTATATAATACTATTCTTGTATTTGGGTTTTATAGTTTGTTACCCTTGATACATTCTGAGTAGCCTTTGAAGTTGTACTTCTCTAATTTGAAGTTTATCTTGTTCCTTCTTTTTTAGCACTTGAACATATGCATCACATCCAAATATTTTCAAGTGGGCCATGTTTGGATTCCTTTCATACAACACCTCAAATGGTGTTTGATTCTTTACTACAAATGTGTAAGTGTGGTTCTTCAGGTAATATGATGTAGAAACTGCTTTAGCCTATAACTTTAGCTCCAAATCTACCATACTTCTCATGCACATTGCCTTCTACATTAATATTATGTTCAACTTCCGAATACTTCATTATGTTTTAGTATCATCTTTATCATGTTCTACCTAGTAAATTGCTTTAGCTTAGAACTTGGGCTGATTAGCACCAAACCTTCTCAACTCTTCAGGTACTTTGCCTTCTCCATCAATATTCAATTCAACTTCTTAGCTATTATATTCTATTATGGTGTCATCGTGATGAGATTCTGGATAGATTTACCCTACTTAGCATAGAATTGATCAATCAAAAAAATATTTAGTTTCATTATCCATGTGTAAAACATTTATTTGATGGTTAAATTGGTTATCCTATCGTACTTTTAACTCATTGAATTTCACTAATACCTTGGATTTATTTAGAATAAAATAAATTCACACATACCTAAAGATATCATCAAAGAATGACACATAATATCTTTATCTCTCGAATGATGCATCTGGTATATCTTCAAGTAGATCATTGTGAATCAGATCCAATATTACCATTGATATATTTGAACTTCATGACACTACATATGAAAAATTATAAACAATACACCCAAACACTTAAACATGAATATTAGAAGAGTTTATAGATTAAATATAATAATATGGTTTGTGTTGTGTTATTTATGAGTATACTAGATGTGAGATGGAGGTGAAAGATATGTTGCCCCATATCTCTCACCTCCATCTCACATCTAGTATACATAAATATCATAAATTGTATTTAAGTACATAAAGCTAGAAAGATAAATTTGTCTTTAAATATACATATCTTTTATATTAATATTAAAGTATACAACTATATTTAAATGCATACATACAAACATATATACATACATACATACGCATATATATATATATATAATTAAACTCATTGCCCATAAATTATAACTATTTTTACTAACATACCCCAAGGCATGACTCTTTTTGGACAAAAATTAGCAAATATTTTTTATTATATAAGACCTTAGATGTTATTTTTCCATTTTATATATCAAACTTCAATCTTATAATTTATATCAATATTATTGTACTATTTTTTTATAAAAACTCTAGCTAGGCTAGGCTCGTTAGACACTCATGTCACTACCAGAAAAATCTCAAATAGCTAGGTAAAAATCCCTAGCTAAATGAGAATTTTCCGTCACTAAATCGGAATAACGATGAATTAATGTCAAAACCTTTCCCAAGCTAAAGTACTCGTCACTAAAAATTAATGAGAAAAATTACGGAAAATTCCCTAGCTAAATTAATTATTTCCATAGCTAATTTTGATCTTAATTTAGAGCTTCAAAAAAATTCCCCAGCTAAATTAGCAAGGGAAAATTTCCTAGCTATTTTCATTCCAAAACTATTTTCACTATTTTATTTTTTTTACAAAAAATTTAATTAAATATTTTTATGTTTTTATATTAAATTGTATAAAAACAAAAACAATAAATGCTAATTTATATGTTGTATATATAGTTTGTTTTGATTATCTACTTTGTATAACTAAATATGTTTCTATTTTAATATATTCATGTAGTAGGAAAGAAAATACTAAGAGACTGAGAATGTAACAATAGCACAATAATGGGGTCCCACTGACCGGGCTGAAAAAATTTTGGAGTAGAACTCGGCCCGTCCGAGTGATCTGACCCACTCCAGTTAATTAAACCAAGAAACTGTTTTGTGTGTGTGTGTGTGTGCTTTGTTTATTTTTTTGTTGATTTGCGAATTCTCTTCTGTCAGATTGTTTTTCTTTGCTCTCTCTCTTTCTGTGATTTTCTTCCCAATTGTTGTACATACTATTAGAACATTCTGCTTTTAGTTATAATCTATAAATGCATAAGCACTTTTCTAGTGGATGTAGCTAGTCAAGTTGAACGACTAGTGAACCACGTTATTTTGTGTTCTACTGTGGTTTGTGTTTGTGTTGTGGTTTTGTATGATACCGTGGTTGTGGATATATATCATTTGCTATCTCGTTTTCTTCTTCTTCTAAATCTATAAAATCACAAACCGTGCTAGCAAAATTCCCAACATTAAAATTAACAAAAATTAAAATTAGTTAATAAATTATTTTGATACAATATTTTATATAGTTAAAACAAAAACATAACAAAATCTCCTTACATCTTCTACATCAATGTATCTAACAATAATGCATAAAGTATAATTTATCCATGAAATTGATGTTGCTTTCTCTCTCTCCGCTCATTCGAGCACCATCTTTCTGCTGCAACAAAGCTGTTCTAGTCATGGCACGTCATGTCTAGTGAAAAATCTTTTCACTTCTAAAAGTTTCATATGGGGAATATTGTGGTACCATATCTGTACGAAAATTAAACCATCAATAAAATTAAAATAAATAAATAAAAAAAGTTGTATTTTGAAAAATATATAATACTACAGTATATATGTATATATATACTAGTATTTCACTAGTTACATAAAATACTACAATATTATATGTGCATATTTATGTATGTATATACTATAGTATTATATGTACATATATGTATGTATATACTATAGTATATATTTTAGTAATACTATAGTATATATACTGTAGTATATATACAACATTATATATACTATAGTATGTACATAAATACTACAATATCAAAATAGAACTTTTGATAAATGTACATATATACTATAGTTTTAAATGTACATATATACTATAGTATATATGTAGTACATACTGCATTATATATATTATAGTATATATACTCAGTATATATGTACATTTATCAAAAATTTTATTTTGAAACTACAATATATATGTACATATATACTGCAATATATATGTACATTATATACTGAGAATATAATATTGTAGTATATATGTACATATATACTATATTATATATGTGCTTATATACTATAGTATATATGTACATATATGTAATCACATAGCCTCAGATAGCACAAAACTCCAAGAAATTAGTATTATTCAATTTATACTTCACAAAGATGGCACAAAATTTCACTATCAACATAAATAAGAAATACAAAGATTATTTAAATTTACGAGAATATGTCTGAAAACTTTTATAGGAAAACCTTGAAAACAAGACATGAGCCAGGCTTTTCACATCAAAGTTTGCACCTTGCCTCCCCGCAACCAGAACTCTCTCCTGGTCCCAAGGCCTATAAGGGAGTTGCTCTACCCCACCACCCCCCG
The DNA here is from genome assembly GCA_029783825.1 of Sapria himalayana. Classification (NCBI taxonomy): domain Eukaryota; kingdom Viridiplantae; phylum Streptophyta; class Magnoliopsida; order Malpighiales; family Rafflesiaceae; genus Sapria; species Sapria himalayana. The sequence goes on from JAREIK010001871.1 coordinate 2,422,462, forward strand.
CAGCACCATGCTCTCGTGCGGCTTTCTTAGAACGTTTCTTCTCCTCTCCATGTGTTTGCTTCAATGATTTTGATTGCTTAGTTTTGTTGTATTAGTCCATCAACCATGTAGCTTCTACTGCCATATGGTTCCTCTCTTGGTTTGAAGCAAGGACCATGACTTCGTTGTATGCGTCAATGTAACTATAGAACAATTCAATATACAATCCATAAAAACAATATGCACTCCATAAAAATAATATGCACTCCATAAAAATAATACACATTCAAATAAAAAATGAGGAACAAAACTTCAAAAATTAGATGTTTTGTATTCCAAAATTAAAAAAAAAGCAAGTGGTTGCAAAATTTGCAAACTTCATATAGCAAGGCATCTTGACTCATCTTCCTCCCAGTTATTCTCACTCCTCTTCTTTTCATGCTCATTGATAGGGAATACAATGATATGCTAGTTGTGCAGCATGCAGATTGGCACCCACCACAATCCCATCGATATCACTGTTACGACTTTCTTGTGCAAGTGTAGACTAGAATGGGAATGCCAGAGATATCCATGTCATTACATTTGGTGACCACGTCCAAGCATTTTTTTGGATCTTTCAAACATGAAACTGGAATGAAGTTTGGATCCTTTTGTTTCCTCGGTTTCTCTAGTTTTGATTTTCTTGGCGGATCCCTACTTTTCTTTCTCTTGGATTGGCTACCTTGTTCGTTAGGGCTTGGTCGATCAATCTTACAAACCCTTTCATCTCGCAAAGAATCATGTGGGTGTAGAATCTGCAATGGTTGAGCTCCAGAAGTTTTTGTGAGAATAGGATAATAAGCATTTGGAGGTAACATGTTCAAAAACTTACCTCTTTGGTTTATCCAGCCATCTCTTATTTTGATTATGATTCTCCAGCCTCACCATGTCATCTATTTTGATTATGATTACAGTTAGCTATTTGAAGAACAAACTAAGTTATGTAAGGACCTTTAAAAAACTTAGGAAAAATAATTCATGGAATGCAATTGGTATTAATCTCTGCATAAATATATGACAGTCATGACTTTTCATTCCAAATAACTTAAGATTCTTCATATCCACACATCTACCCATATTTGACATGTATACATCAGGGAATTTCGAATTTTTAACTCATTCACATAATATCTATATTGCTTTCTTATTAAGTATGAAACAAGCTTTAATAAATTTTTTTGTTGCCTTGTTAAATTTTAATTTATGATGCCGACAATAATCATTCAGCTATTTTCTTGATTTTAAAGTGTCTTTTGTTTTTCTGTCTACATTAAGGATAATGTTGAAAACATTATCAAACATATTTTATTAATATGCATTACATCCAATTTATGATGAATTAAATTGGTCTTCTAATAGGACAAGTCCCAAAAAATATTGCATTTCCTCCAGCCAAATATTTTGCATATTGATCCATTAGTTCCAGTAGCATCATTTTTAGTTACCTTATTCAGACCCAAGCTCTGGATCTCTATCATAATATCATCTCTTGGATGAACTGCTGGTGCAACGGTCATCACTATTTTATTTTTTCGAAATGCAGTTCTGTTTCTACGGAATGAATGATTCGTAGGTAGAAACTTATGATGATTATCAAATCATGACTATTTACCATTGAATTTGAGGGTAAATATATTAGAATTTTTCATGTAATAGAGGCAATCAGGCATGCGAATCATTCTGCAGTACTCCAATCAGACAACATTGTATATGCAGGAAAGTCACTTTCCGTGCATATAAGGGCCAATCGCATAATGAATTTTTTCTTCTTTAAAATATCATATGTTTTCACTCCAACATCTCACAAATGATTTAACTCTACTATAAGATGCTGTAAAAAAACATCCAGCATGTCTTTCAAATTTTTTGGCCCTGAAATCAATATTGAAAAAACATATATTGCTCCTTCATACATAACCATGAAGGTAAATTATAAGGTGTTACTATCACTAGCCATGTTGAATACTATTGTTCAGATTGACCAAATGGCTAAAATCCATCAGCATAGAGAGCTAATCTCACATTTTGACTTTCAACTATAAAATCTTTATATATATGATTAAAATGCTTCCAAACAAATGAATCTGATGGATGACGCATCACCCCTTCTTCAACCTCATGCTCAGAATACTACCTCATATTATGTGCTATAACATTTGATGCATATAGTCTCTACAATCGAGGGATTAAATAAAAATAATACATCTTCTTAAATGCAACTTTCATCTTTTGTCGCATATCTGCAACATGAGGTGCCTTCTTAAATAGAGGATGATCACAAAACTTATAACTAATTAAATCACTAACACCACCTCATTATATAACATACATCCATTAAAATAATAATCAATTTTTTTCCACTGGTAGACCCATACCTCGTAGTAACTTCTTAGTGTTGTAAAAGTTGTTAGTAACCAAATTATTAACCGGAACAATCTCTTTCATCAGTTCTGTCACATGATCAAATAATTTCTCAGACATATAATTCTTTGACTTTATGCTCATAAGTCGAGCCACAAGTGATGGTTGCGAATGTATTTTACAACCAGGTCACAACTCATTATCTGCAACTTTAAGCATTTCATAAAATTTCTGAGCTTTGGGATTAGGTCGTTCATTCATGTAATCCATATTAAAGTCAGCACCAGTAGCTTACATGACCATTCTATGGTATGTGTTTGATGCTTCTTCACCATATGTAAATGATTCATTACCCTCATTTTGGTCAACGTTTAGTGCCATTGTACTTTCCCCATGATAAATCCAAACAAAATAATTTTGTATAAAACTATATTTAGCCATATGGTATCTTATAGTATTTACATCACTAAAAGGAATATTCTGACGTTTGCGATTATTATATGGACACTTAATTTTTTCTCCATCCATCCATCTTGATTGACTTCACACAAAATTGATGAAAGTTTCAAGCCCACTCAAAAAATCTTGATTTAAAATTTCATTCATAAACCTTTTGTACATCCACTAATAATCTAAACTCATTTTGCCCTATTTTATTGGCAAAAAATAATGCTCAATGATTATTTTGAATGCAACATACAATTACTTCAAAATATACTAATAAGTAAATAAAATTACTTGTAGATGAATATTTAAAAATTAAATATCATGAATATCGAGGCAATGCATTTACAGAATCTACATGACTAGATAAAGTAATTTTTAGTATGGTAAAGATTAATAGATATCATGCTATTACTAGCTGAAGAGAGAAAAATACATGAATGGACAAGAAAGGAATGAAAAAAAGAAAGAAATTCAAAGTTTGAAGGGGGAGAGGGAGAGAGAGCGAGAGAGAAAGAGAGAGAGAAAGGAAGGAGGGGAAAGAGAGAGGGAGGGGGAGAGAGAGAGAGAGAGAGAGAGAGAGAGAGCAAGCAAGAAAGAAAGAGAGCGAGAAAGAAAATAGCAAGAGAGAAAGAAAATAGCAAGAGAGAAAGAAAGAGAGAGAGTGCGACATAGAAACAAAAAGAGGGAGAGAGAGTGACACAGAAAGAATGAGAGAGGGAGAGAGAGACAGAGAATGCAGTGTTAGAATTAGGAATTACATAATAGAATAAAAAATTTTCTTATATTACAAATGTATCATATATTACATCTTTTGTCATACATAAGTTCATATATAAGCCTGAGGCCCAAGGGGTGGGATTAGGTAAGAGTAGAACCCTTATTTCAACAGCTTGATATATCTAACCAACGAACACTCTGAGGCTATGTGATTACATATTGTTGATATTATATCTTTTAGCATTTAATTTAAAATTAGTGCAATAAATTAGTATTATCCCTAGAGATGTCAAACGTGCCGGGCTGGCCCGGCCCGCACGAGGCACGGCACGGTTCGGCCGTGCCTGGGCCGGCCCGGCACGTTCTTAAACCGTGCCCGGGCCCGTGCCATTCCCGGGTTAAGATATTCGCGTGCCGTGCCGTGCCTGGCCCGGCGGCCGGCACGCAGGCACGGGTCCATCCTGTGCCGGTTCACGCAGGGACGCGTGGCACTGGCGGCGTGTCACCCGTGCCGTGGCGTGAGTCGTGAGTCACGACTCACGCCATGTGACCCATCCGGCCGTCCCCTGTCCCCCCCCGGTAAAAAGACCGTGGGTCGGGTCCAAACAGACCCGACCCGCGGTCTTTTCTACCGAAACCCGAGTCCCGACGCCCATAGAAGTTAGAACCCATCCGAGCAAAAACCAACGGCAAAAAAAAAATTCAAACTGAACCGATTTTCAGCCCTTGGATTCACCTCCAACGGCTAGGGGGCAGAATCCAACGGTCCTCGTGATTCTGCCCCTTAAAAAACGTAAAAAAATTCAAAAAATTAATACAAAAATATCTTTTTTTATTAAAAAAAACATTTTTTAGCCTATAAATTCTACCCACCTCCATATAATATTTATGTTTTTCAAAAACATAAAACCTCTCAATACTTTCTCTCTCTTACATAAACCGTGCATCTCTCTCTCGGGCCTCGTGATTTTGATTTCGGCTTGGATTTTCGTGAAACTCAACTTGAGTTTTGAACATCAGAGCTTATTGCGGTGCACCTTGCACGTGACTGACCTCATTGCTTTTATCGGGTAATATATTTTACGTTTTTTTGTACTTTCTCTCTCTAAAGCTTCTCTCTCTAGAAAAACATACGAAAAATAAAAAATGACAAATACACCTAACACGTATTTAAATTTGGAAAATGAAAATGTTAGTGTTACACAGATGTCAGTGGCTCCTGAAACTTTGGTTTCTTCTGTCGTCTCAGCCCAAAGTTCTAAAAAACAAAAAACTAGGAGGACTTCTGTAGTTTGGACACATTTTAAAATCATAACACAAGTAGATGTTAGGGGTGAGGAACATGAAATGACACAGTGCAAATATTGTATGAGACTTTTAACATGCAAGTGTACATGTGGGACTTGGCACCTCAAGAGGCATGCTGAAATATGCTCCAAAAAACATGGACCCTTAGATCCTAGGCAAACCCAACTAGGCACTACATTTTTTGAGACTGGATCGAGTTCTGTCTCAAAGTTTACTCCCTTCGTATACTCCAGCGAGTTGGGTAGGGACGGCATGGCCAGGCTCATCACATTGATGGGTCTTCCTATCAGATTTTCGGAAGATCCGAGGGTAGTGCGCATCATGCAGACTTATTTTCAACCATCCTATCGTAGGATTCCTAGGTTCACATCTAGGAGTGACATACTAAAGATATATAAGTTAGAAAAACAAAAAATAATTAAGGAATTTTTGGCATTTAGTGGAGTAGTGTCCGTGACGTCCGATATATAGACATGTCACGATGATTCTTCTTATGCATGTCTCACAAGTCATTATGTAGATTCTAACTGGACAATCAATAAGAAAATATTAGGATTCACTGAGATTCTTCATCCTCATGATGGCCCGGCCATTTTTGAGTGTATGATGAAAATATTTAAGGAATATAAAATTCAAAATAAAATTTTTAGTGTCACTTTCGATAATGCTGCGAATAATGGAGTAGCGATCAATATGTTTGTTAGGAATATTAGAGACGCACCATTAGGAGAGATCTTTCATGTCAGATGCATGTGTCATGTTATTAACCTGATAGTTCAAGCGGGTATGAAGGTCTGTTCCCCCGCGTTGGAAAATATACGCAATGCACTCAAGTATATTCGCACTCCTCGCAGACTACAAGAGTTTGGTAATCTCTGTTTGTCTTCGAATCTTAAGAAGAAGAAATTCCAATCAGATGTGAGACATCGTTGGAATTACACGTACCTGATGTTGGAATCATGTGTTGGATACGAACACGTGATATCCGACTACGTCAAAAGTAAGAGTGGCGAACTTATTATTGACGGCACTGACTGGGCTTCAGGAATTTCATTTATGAAATTCCTGAAGATATTTTATGACACGACGAACATGTGTTCATCGGTGTATACGCCCACCACTTGCATTGCACTTCGTTGCATATGCAACATTAGTAGCATGTTTAGGAAGTATCGAGCGGACCCGACGCTTAGCCATATGGTTGCAGAGATGGAGACCAAGTACATGAAGTACTGGTCCACCATTCCATCTCTATTGCCTCGCATCATGCATGGACCCTAGGGCTAAGGTGGAAGGGGTTGAAAATACCCTAACTTTCATTTCCTCGTGCATGAACCTGGAAGAGCCACCTGAAGGGTTCATTTACGAGAAGTTGACAGACCTGTTCACATACTACGATACTAGGTATGGTGGTGGTGGTGGTGAGACTGTGAGTACGGACACTGATACCTTGTTCGGAGATGACGATTATTCCATTAACCTAGCGAGGGGGAAACGTAGGGGTGGACCTTCACATAGGAGCGAGCTGTCTCGGTACATAGATACCGATTACTGCTCAATCCTATCACCTTCTGATAATAAGAATCTTGATTTATTACAGTGGTGGAAATCATATGAGTCCGCCTATCCCGTGCTATCTAGGATGGCACGGGATCTACTGACTCCTCCGGTGTCGAGCGTAGCATCGAAGTCTGCTTTTTCTGTTGCAGTGAACGTGATTTCGGATAGGAGATCGAGATTACGTCCATATATGGTTGAGGCCTTGGCATGTTTGAAGGATTGGGAGGAATCGAGATTTAGCATCAATGATCATGCTGAAGCTAGGACTGTGACAGACACTACAGTCGCATCCACATCCACTACGATGGCGGAGGAGCTGATTGCCGATGATGATGATCCATATGATACTGATCTTGATGTTGCGGCTGATGATTCTCATGATATGCCGCTTGACGATTGATGCTCATCTGCTCTTTTTTTTCGATGTTTTTTTATTTATTTTATTTATACGCTTTGTTTGTACTTTGTACCATACGTTGTGTTGAAACTTATACTTGTTTTGTTCTGACTATTGGTTTCAAAAGCATGAATGGTAATTTTTCATTTGTGTAGTTTAATTTTTTTTAATTATAATTTTCACTAACTTAATGTATTTATTTATTATTTTACGATTTAAATTTTATTTTAAAATTTAATAACTTTAAATTTTAATATATAATTAATAAATTATAATAATAAAAAAAGCTAAACTTAATTGAAAAAAAAAATTTTTTTTTTCTAATTTTTGTTTGTTTTATTTAATTTTAAATGTTATAATTTTTACAAAAAATTATATTTTTTAATTATTACTAATACTCTAAAGTCTATACAGTAACTTAATAAAAAAATTTACAATAAAAAAAAAAATTTTTTCTAATCTGCCATTTTGGCATTTTCTGGCTTTCAGCCCGTGCTCGTGCTGGCAGCTGGGCTGGCCTCCCGGGACCCGGACCCCGGTTGACCTGGTCCCGAGTTGCGGCTCCCGCCCCGCCTGCCCTGCCGTGCCGCCTGGCCTGGCCAGTATTGGCAAGCCGTGCCGTGCTGGGCCGGCCCGTTTGACACCTCTAATTATCCCATTTATAATTATATGTTATTATACATATAGTATATGTAGTTATAAATAGTTATATATAGTTAAACATATAGTTATATATATATATATATATTCATATAAGTAGTTATATGTAGTTATACATAAATATATACAAAGTTATAAACAAATATATAGATTTACATATATGTATACATAGTTATAAATATAATTATATATATATATATATATATATATATATATATATAGTTTTATATATGTATACAAATATTTATATATTATTATATACATATAGTTAAACATAATGTTGTATGTTGTTATACATGTAATTATAAATATAGTTACATGTGATTATACATATAGTTATACATAAAGTTAAACTTATATTTATACGTGTAGGTATATATATTTTTTCATATAATTTTATATATTTATACATATAGGTATGTATAGGTATAGATACAATAAAATAGATTTGTATATATTAATATATAAAAATGTATAATAAAATATATGTTGTAAATTATATATTTAAATATAGTTATGTATAAAGTTTTTATAGTTATACATATAGTAAAATACAATTATTTATAGTTATATGTTATTATACATATAGTATATATAGTTATATATAGTTAAACATATAGTTATATATATATATTCATACAAGTAGTTATATGTAGTTATACATAAATGTATACAAAGTTATAAACAAATATATAGATTTACATATATGTATACATAGTTATAAATATAGTTCTATTTAATTATATAGAGTTTTATATAGCTATATATTTATATATAGTTTAGTAGCAGTTATAACAGATGAAGGGGTTTAGATTACTACAAATCTTGCAAAATTGTGATTTAATGCTAACCATGCTAACTTTTACTTCACTGAAAACTCTATGTCATGATTTTGCAAACATTAATATCATAATATTGTTAGCTATTGTATTCTGCTCTAATATGAGTTAGATTTTAATTTTATAATAATCTGGAACACATAATACTAAAGAAAAATATTACACATTCACATCATAAAACCCTACAATAAGATATTTAGAAAAACCTTAAAGAACATAATGGGACAAGACATTCCATTCTTTGACAATGTGAAAAACCACATTTTAGGTTTAATTTTGCTGAGTAAGGATAGAATTAGAAAGCATTACCTCAAATCAAACACTCCTGCATATAAGATAAGTGATCAAGAGTAAGGGTAGAGGGCATAAATAAAATCGATAATAAAATTACTATTACGGCTAAACGAAACCACTTACTCCACTATCAACAAAATTATTAATGAAAAATAAATCAAAATTTGATATTCTATAAATAAATCATAGATATATATAGTGTTTGAATATTTTTATATTCTATGGACACTCCTATACCAAAATTGTAAGTTTGTAACACACAATTATAAAATAAATTGCAATAAGAAAGGTGCAGCATATACAAAAAAAAAATCTAAATAATAAAATTTTTATTAGAAAACATATTAAACAATTTAGGGGTCATTTCTATTAATGTTGACATATTTGTGTGAACTTATCTGAAAATAAAATAATATTACTTCATCAACAAGTTACAAGATTTTTATATTTGGTTAATACATCAAAAGAAGACACATTTGTCAACATTGAAAATGTTTTAAGGAACCATTTTTTATTTTGTGGCATATTCAGATGCTATCGTAGTTCGTCCAAGATCAACAAACTTACATATATACACACGAATCAACAACACTTTCACCTTCACAAAAATTGGAATGCAACAGAAAAAAGATTGGAGGCACATCAAAGTCAAATACCTAATAATTAACGCATCCATGATTCCCTGTTCAGCTATACTTCGCGTTGAACAGAACAAGTGCAGGCGTAATAAAGACCTGATTAGATTATAGCTTCAAGAAGGCTAGAGATCAAAGTAGATTTTTTTAGTAGCTAAAAAAAGTGATTTTTTTAAATGAACAAGAAACTTATAGTTGTCTAAAGAGGTTACGAACCGAAACTGCGACAGATCTGATTACATTACAAAATGGATGAAGGATGAAAATAGCTAAAGATCAGCGATTGTACTTCTTCTACAGTTCATTATTTTTTTGTCTAACATTTTAAATTATCAAGTTTAGTAAGATTATTAAGTTTAATAAGAGTTACTCTAACTATTAAGTTTATTAAGTTTTATTAAGTTTTATTAAGTTTTAAAATTCCATTAATGTTTTAATTTTAAATTATCAAAACATTTAATATACAATAAATATATATAAAACATAAAGTCTCATCTTTTTTTTTTAATAAATTATTTTCAACAAGTTAATGTGCTTGTAGCAAGGTACATATGAAAAACAAGCACCTTTCAATTTTTTATTATAAAATTAATTAAACAATAAATATATAAACAATTTCAAAAAATAGATGTATGGCCTCCAAATAAAAAAATAAATCAAATGGCAAAAAAAATTTAAAATTAATATAGCAAGGCAAAAATTAAAAGATTATGTCTTTAAGCCACATTCCTAAGAATTATAAATACTCTTAATATTAAAAAATTTATAAATATATATATTTTATGTTTATAAATTTTTGAGAATTCATATTGATTTTTATGTAGATAATATGAAATAATTTTAAAGGAATAAAATTTCATATTATTTGATATAATTTATAAAATTCTAATAATTACTTAAAGTGAGATGATTATTAAGAAAAATTTATATTTATTAAATTTAATAAAGATGAAATATTAAAAGCTAATAGTATAAATTTAACTCAATTATTTAGTTCTTATAAATTTTAGCAGGGGCAAACATCTCTGTATTTATCTTTAAATATCAATTTATTTTTCATTTAAATATTATGAAAAATTCGATTTTTTTTAAATTCAAAATTTCAAATTTTTTAGTAATTATTTTTTAAAAAAATTCTTTTAGGCACAAAACTATTTTTTATACTCAAAATTATATTAATATTTACTATTTTTTTTCATTAATTATGATATTTTTATAAATATATTATATTTTATCATACAATGAATTATTTAATCTTTTTATTAGTAGAAATTTTAATGTATGTTCATTTATTTTTTAATATATCTTTAAAATTTTTAATAATTATAGAATTAATTATTTAATATTATTGTAGTCTTTTATTAATAGTTATTATAGCCTTTATTAATAGTTATTGTAGTCATTATTAATATTAATTTTTTTTTGTATTTATATAATTTTTTAATTTCATTATTTAGAATAACCTATTTTTATAATTATACAAGGAGAATGTGTCTTTCAAGGATAACTTATCTATAGACCATGACATATGTATCTTTAATATACAAAATTAAATAAAATATTAAAAAAAAATTAAATCATTAAAGATTAGTGATAAAAATTATCCCCATCCAAAATAGCTAGGGAAAAAACCCTAGCTAAATGGATATATTTTGTGAAAAATAAAATTTAAGGAATAATCGCTTGCAATAAAATATAAAATAGTAAAAAAAGATTTCAGATAATTATTTAACGATGGATTTTGTCTCGATCTAATTAGCTATGAAAAATCAATCTCTAAATCTGTCGCTAAATTCTTTTCTTTTCTTAGCACAAAAATCTATGAAAATATTATAGCTATGAAATATTTTCAATCAAACATTTCTGTTGCTAATCTATCGCTAATCCGTCGCTAATCCATCACAAAAATTTATTTCAATATAAAATCAAAAATTACTTGCTATTCCCTCGCTATTTATTAACTAACATATATAAATAAATATATATAAGTTATCAAAAATATTTATTTATATAGTTATATATTCATAGGTTTAGATATATACATACACATACATACATACATACATATATATATATATACACGTATAGACATTATATATATGTGATATATAACATATATACATTATATATATGTTTATATACATTATATAAAATTAGTAAGATTTTCTTTTATTGCAAAAAGGCACATGTGGTTAGAGGTGTCAATCGAGCCAGCCCGGCACGTGAAAATTCCATGCCCGGGCCCGTGCCTTGCCCGGGTAAGGCATGCCGCATGCCGTGCTGTGCTGAGGCCAACCGAGCCTCGTGCTGTGCCTGACCCGCCATGGTTCGGTGGCCCGTGGCATGGCACACCAGCACGGGTGCACCCGCACCATTATCCCATTTGCCCTTTTTGCAAAAAAGACCGCGGGTCGGGTCCAATCAAACCCGACCCGCAATCCCCCGACCCGATTCCCCCCACCCCAATGGGCAAAAAAAAAATAAAAAAAATATTATATTGTAACTGATGGATCTCGCCTCCAATGGCTAGGGGGCAGAATCCAGGCCCTCATGATTCTGCCCCTTAAAAAATTAAAAAAAAATCAAAAAAATCACTTTTTTAAAAAAAATTATTTTCTATAATCTATAAATTTCACCCCCTCTTTCTATAATATTTATGTTTTACATAAACATTTTTCTCTCAAATCGCATATCTTCTCTCTCAAAAATCTTGCGCCTCTCTCTTGGGACTTGGGAAGTCGGGATTTCGTCATTTGACATTTGACCTAGCTTTTCGGGAATATCAACTTGGGTTTTGAATTTTGAGCTAGACTGTGGTACACCGTGGACGTGATCGACCTCACTGCTTGACCGGGTAATTTAATTTAAGTTTTTTTGTTTACTTTTTCTCTCTCTCCCTAGTCACTCTCTCTAGACCTAAAATAGATAAATTTTTAAATAGTGTCCAAATTAAGAAAAATCCTAAAAAATGACAAATACTAATGAAACATATTTAAATTTAAAAAATAAAAATATTACACAGAGGTCTAGGCTGCTGAAACTTTGGTTTCTCCAGTCGTCTCAACCCAAACTTCTAAAAAATAAAAAACTAGTAGGACTTCTGTAGTTTGGACTCATTTTAATACAATAAAATAAAAAAAAATATTAGGGAATGAGGAAGAAGAAATGACACAGTGCAAATATTGTATGAGACTTTTAACATGTAAGAGTTCATTTGGGACTGGGCACCTTAAGAGGCATGTCGAATTATGCACCAAAAAACATTGTTCATTAGATTCTAGGCAAACCCAACTTGGCACTGCATTTTTTGAGACTGGATTGAGTTCAGTCTCAAAGTTTACTACCTTCATATACTTTAGCGAGTTGGGTAGAGACGGCATGGTCAGACTTATCACATTGATGAGTCTTCAGATCAGAATTTCAAAAGATCCAAGGGTTGTGCGCATCATGCAGACATATTTTCAGCCTGCTTATCATAGGATACCTAGGTCCACATCTAGGAATGATATACTAAAATTGTATAAGTTAGAAAAATAAAAAATAATTAATGAATTTATGGCATATAGTGGAGTGGTATCCGTGATGTCCGATATCTGGACAAGTCACAATGAATCATCTTATACATGTCTCACCAGCCACTATGTAGATTCTAACTAGACTATGAATAAAAAAATTTTAGGATTCTCTAAGATTCTTCATCCTCATAATGGCTCGGCCATTTTTGAGTGTATGATGAAAATCTTAAAGGAATAAAAAATTCAAAATAAAATTTTTAGTGTCACATTCGATAACGCATCTAATAATGGAGTAGCGATTAATATGTTTGTTAGGAATATTAGAGATGCACCATTAGGAGAGATCTTTCATGTCAGATGTATGTTTCATGTGATTAACCTAATTATTCAAGTGGGTATGAAGGTATGTTCCCCCGCATTAGATAATATACGTAATGCACTAAAATATATTCATACTCCTCGTAGACAACAAGAGTTTGGTAGTCTGTCTGTGAATCTTAAGAAGAAGAAATTCCAATCGGATGTGAGACATCGTTGGAATTACACATACTTGATGTTAGAATCATGTGTTGTATACGAACATGTGATATACGACTACGTCAATAATAAGAGTGACGAACTTATTATTGACGATACTGACTGGGCTTCAGGAATTTCATATATGAAATTCCTGAAGATTTTTTATGACACGACGAACATGTGTTTGTTCGGTTTATATGCCCAAGACTTGCATTGCACTCCGGTGCATATGCAACATTAGTAGCATGTTTAGGAAGTATCGAGTTGACCTGACACTTAGTCATATGGTTGTAGAGATGGAAACCAAGTACTTGAAGTACTGGTCCACCGTTCCATCTCTTTATGTCCTCGCTGCATGCATGGACCCTAGGGTTAAGGTGGAAGGGGTAGAAAATACCCTGACTTACATTTCATCGTGCATGAACCTGGAAGAGCCACCTGAAGGGTTCATTCATGAGAAGTTGACCGACCTATTCACATACTACGATACTAGGTATGGTGGTGGTAGTAGTGAGATTGTGATTACGGACATGGATACCTTGTTCGGAGATGATGATTTTTCCATTCAGCTAGCGAGGGGGAAACGTAGGGGTGGACCATCACATGGGAGCGAGGTTTCTCGATATTTAGATACCGATTACTGCTCAATCCTATCACATTCTAATACTAAGAATCTTGATATATTACATTGGTAGAAATTATATGAGTCCACCTTTCCCGTGCTATCTAGGATGACACGGGATCTACTGACTTTTCTGTTGTCGAGCGTAGCATTGGAGTCTACTTTTTCTGTTGTAGTGAACGTGATTTCGGATAGGATATCGAGATTACGTCTAGATATTGTTGAGACATTGGCTTGTTTGAAGGATTGGGAGGATTCGAGGTTTAGCATCCATGATCATGCTGGAGCTGGGACTGGGACATGGACTGCAGCCGTATCCACTGCGATAGTGGAGGAGTTGATTGATGATGATGATGATCAATATGATACTGATCTTGATGTTACGGCTGATGATGCTCATGATATGCCGATTGATGATTGATGATGATCTACTATTTTTTGATTTCAATGTTTTATTTTTTATTGATTGTACGCTTTATTTATACGTTACGTTGAAACTTTAATTTGTTTGGTTCGGACCTTCGGTATCTAATGGCTGATTGGTCATTTTTCATTTGGTTTACTTATGTTTTTTTTACTTTTTAATTTTTTTAACATTATTTACTTATTTATTTTTTTGTTTTAATTTTTCATTTAAAAATTTCTAACTCTTTTATATAATTATAATAAATTTTAAACTAATTTTATTTTACATTATAAAAAAAATTATACTTTGTAAATTTAATAAAATTTAAACAATATTCATAATTCATATTATAAATTTATAATATTATACAATATCAATAATTTTATATATAATTTTAAAATTTATTTAATTAAAATAAAAATTAAAACAATAAAATTTTTAAAATTTTTTTTTTCCTAATTTCCTGGCCCATACGGCCAGGCCAACCCTGTCTTTTATAACCCATGCCAGGCCAGGCACGGCACGATATAGTAACCGTGTCATGCATGGCCCGGCACGAAAGCATGCCCATGCTCTTAAAAAAAGGGCCAGGCAGGCCCAGCCCATTTGACACCTCTTCATATGGTGCCTCTTGGAAGAAGGAAGTGCCTCCATTTTTTATTTTTAAAGAATAAAAAAAACTAGAGAAAATAAAAGCTACTACAATTCTGTAAAGATGGATAATTTTTCTTTTGGATAGAAACTTTAAGTAGAGGTGTCAACCGGGCCGGCCTGGCAGGAGGCACGATACGGTTCGGCCGTGCCTGGGCCAGCCCGGCACGTTTTTGAATCGTGCCTGGGCCCGTGCCGTGCCTGGCTCGGCACGGCACACCGGCACGGGTCCTTCCCGTGCCGTTTTGAGCTCACGCGCCACGCGGGCACGTGTGGGCGTGAGCGTGACCCTGCCCCTGCCTAAAAAAAGACCGCGAGTCGGGTCTGATTGGACCCGACCCGCGGTCCCGACACCCGACCCAATCCCAACGGGAAAAAAAAAATTCAAATATAATTGAATTTCAGCCGTTGGATTCCCCTCCAACAGCTAGGGGGCAGAATCCGACGTTCCTGATGATTCTGCCCCCTAAATATATATTAAAAATTCAAAAAAATAATAAAAAAATATCATTTTTTATAAAAAATTAATATCTTTAATCTATAAATTTTACTCCCCTCCCTATAACATTTATGTTTTTCAAAAACATAAATTCTCTCCAAACTTTCTCTCTCTCACATAAACCATGCATCTCTCTCTCGGGCCTCGGGATTTTGCTTTCGGCTTGGATATTCGTGAAACTCGACATGAGTTTTGATCATCAGAGCTTGCTGCGGTGCACCTTGCACATGACTAACCTCATTGCTTTTACCGGGTAATTTATTTTACGTTGTTTTTCACTTTCTCGCTATAAAGTTTCTCTCTCTAGAAAAAAATATGAAAAAATAAAAAACATAAAAAATGACAAATACACCTGACACGTGTTTAAATTTGGAAAATGAAAATGTTACACAGAGGTCCGAGGCTGCTGAAACTTTGGTTTCTCCAGTCGTCTCAACCCAATCCCAAAGTTCTAAAAAACAAAAAACTAGGAGGACTTCTGTAGTTTGGACTCATTTTAAAATCATAACACAAAAAAATATAAGGGGTGAGGAACAAGAAATGACACAGTGCAAATATTGTATGAGATTTTTAACATGCAAGAGTTCATTTGGGACTGGACACCTTAAGAGGCATGCCGAATTATGCACCAAAAAACATGGACCCTTAGATCCTAGGCAAACGCAACTTGGCACTACATTTTTTGAGACTGGATTGAGTTCAATCTCAAAGTTTACTTCCTTCGTATACTCCAGCGAGTTGGGTAGGGACGGCATGGCCAAGCTCATCACATTGATGGGTCTTCCAATCAGATTTTCGGAAGATCCAAGGGTAGTGCGCATCATGCAGACTTATTTTCAGCCTTCTTATCGTAGGATTCCTAGGTCCACATCTAGGAATGACATACTAAAGATATATAAGTTAGAAAAACAAAAAATAATTAAGGAATTTATGGCATATAGTGGAGTGGTGTCCATGACATCCGATATATGGACAAGTCACGATGATTCTTCTTATGCATGTCTCACGAGTCACTATGTAGATTCTAAATGGACAATCAATAAAAAAATTTTAGGATTCACTGAGATTCTTTATCCTCATGATGGCCCGGCCATTTTTGAGTGTATGATGAAAATCTTTAGGGAATATAAAATTCAAAATAAAATTTTTAGTGTCACATTCGATAACGCTTCTAAAAATGGCGTAGCGATCAATATGTTTGTTAGGAATATTAGACGCACCATTAGGAGAGATCTTTCATGTAAGATGTATGTGTCACGTGATTAACCTGATTGTTCAAGAGGGTATGAAGGTGTGTTCCCCCGCGTTGGAAAATATATGCAATGCACTCAAGTATATTCGCACTCATCGCAGACAACAAGAGTTTGGTACTCTCTATTTGTTTGTGAATCTTAAGAAGAAGAAATTCCAATCGGATGTGAGACATCGTTGGAATTACACATACCTGATGTTGGAATCATGTGTTGGATACGAACATGTGATATCCGACTAAGTCAATAGTAAGAGTGACGAACTTATTATTGACGACACTGACTGGGCTTCAGGAATTTCATTTATGAAATTCCTGAAAATATTTTATGACACGATGAACATGTATTCGTCGGTTTATACGCCCACCACTTGCATTGCACTCCGGTGCATATGCAACATTAGTAGCATGTTTAGGAAGTATCGAGCTGACCCGACGCTTAGCCATATGGTTGCAGAGATGGAGACCAAGTACTTGAAGTACTAGTCTACCGTTCCATCTCTTTATTGTCTTGTTGCATGCATGGACCCTAGGGCTAAGGTGGAAGGGGTAGAAAACACCCTGACTTTCATTTGCTCGTCCATGAACCTGGAAGAGCCACCTGAAGGATTCATTCACGAGAAGTTGACTGACATGTTCACATACTACGATACTAGGTATGGTGGTGGTGGTGGTGAGATTGTGATTACGGACATTGATACCTTGTTCGGAGATGACGATTATTCCATTCAGCTAGCGAGGGGAAAACGTAGGGGTGAAAAATCACATAGGAGCAAGCTGTCTCAGTACTTAGATACCAATTACTGCTCAATCCTATCACATTCTGATACTAAGAATCTTAATTTATTACAGTGGTGGAAATCATATGAGTCCACCTATCCCGTGCTATCTAGGATGATACGGGATCTACTGACTCCTCCGGTGTCGAGCGTAGCATCGGAGTCTGTTTTTTCTGTTGTAGTGAACTTGATTTTGGATAGGAGATCGAGATTACGTCCAGATATGGTTGAGGCCTTGGCATGTTTGAAGGATTGGGAGGAATCGAGGTTTAGCATCCATGATCGTGCTGGAGCCGGTACTGGGACAGACACTACAGTCGCATCCACATCCACTACGATGGCGGAGGAGTTGATTACCGATGATGATGATTCATATGATACTGATCTTGATGTTGCGGCTGATGATTCTCATGATATGTCGATTGACGATTAATGATGATCTGTTGTTTTTTGTTTTCGATGTTTTTTTATTGATTGTATTTGTACGCTTTGTTTGTACGTTGTGTTGAAATTTATACTTGTTATGTTCGGACCATCGGTTTTCAAATGGATGATTGGTAATTTTTCATTTGTGTTGTTTAATTTTTTTTTTAATTTTTATTTGTAGCTTTTACTAACATAATGTATTGATTTATTTTGTTTTCAATTTAAATTTTATTTTAAACATTAATAACTTTAATATATAAATAATAAATATAATAAAAGCTAAACTAATTTGAATTTGAAAAAAAAAAATTTCTAAACTTTGTTATTTTATTTAATTTT
This sequence comes from Sapria himalayana, assembly GCA_029783825.1. Lineage (NCBI taxonomy): Eukaryota > Viridiplantae > Streptophyta > Magnoliopsida > Malpighiales > Rafflesiaceae > Sapria > Sapria himalayana. Next base: position 2,440,706 of record JAREIK010001871.1, read on the forward strand.
AATTTTTAACATTTATAAAAATATTTATATTTAATATTGTACTGTACACCTACACCTAAGCTGTTATGCATTACAATATATAAAATTTTTTTTTAAAAAAAAATTCCCGCCATTCGGGTCTCGGGTCAGGCCTTGGGGTCTGCCTCTGCCTGGCTGCCCCGGCCCGTATGGACAGGCCGGGCCCGGAAGTTTTTAAACCGTGCCTTGCCAAGCACGGCACGGTACAGGAACCGTGCCGTGCCCGGCCCGGCCCGTTTGACACCTCTAACTTTAAGCTACATTTCTACCTTTTCTAAACTATTGTGGGTCTAATGGACATAAGTAGTGTGTAATTTGGGGGTGTCAATATGTGTCATATAGTGTTGACATGTCCATTTTTTTAGGCCCATTTTGGCCACCATGCCGTGCTCAATATGACATGGTTATTATCATGGTCATGCTATCCTAGCATAACTCTAAAAATGGGTAGCCTAACACGATCTATTGGCATGCCTTTTGGCTGTGTCATGTTAGGTCACATCAAAATGGGACAGGCCTAGCTAGGCTAGCCTATTTCATTTTAGGCTAGCTTGGGTTTAGTCCAAGCTAGCCTATTTCATTCCAAGTTAGATGGGAGCTAATTTAGGACCAAGCTAGTCGAGATGAAACAAGTCGGCACAAGTCATCGTGCTAGGTCATGTTAAGTCATGCCTCCCATGCTAGAAACTTTGTCCTTGCATAGCCCATGGCACATCCAAGCATGACTTTGAACTAGGCTATTTTTGCTAGACATGGTTGAATCATGCCATGCTTCGTGCCATGCAAGGCATGTTTGAATCGTGTCGTGCCTTTGTCATCCCTAGATTACCTGATCTATTTGACACCTCTAGTATAACCCCATTTTTTGCTCTCTTCCCTATTATTGCATGTTGGTTTGAAATTTATAACACACACACACACACACACACACAAACACACACACACACATAGTTACTTCATTTTGTATAATGTCGTGTCTATACTATTATGATTATTTTGTTGTGTAGTGTGTATGCTACTATTTTGTAAGTGTGTGTCTATATATTATGCTGCAATTGTGTCTTAGAGTTTGGAATATAACTAAAAATGAAGAGCTACTAGATAGATACTCCTCATGTGTCCAATAATTAAAGATGCCATTACATTGTCATGATGTAGATGAACCTATGTTATCACCTAAAGAATAACTTCTATAGCATCCTTCCCAAAATTCTTGGATACATATTTGTTCTAGATTTTTGATTATCAGGTTATATATCCCTAGAAAAATATAGTTTTGTTGTAAACATAATTTTTGGGCAATGTGTATTTTATGGGTATCTTGTATATGTGAATAAATCTTTAACTTATATTATTAGTGTTGGTAGTGTTTTGTTTGAACTCTAGACTATTTGGTGTTTTGGATTTTTAGAATTATGGTTTGAGGTTATTTTTGATTTTTGAATTTAAAATTTAATTAATGTTTCTATTGCATAATCAAACAAAAATGTTCCCAGTTTTAGTGATTTCAAATAAAATATGGTTTGACTAGCCTACCCCAAGAAATGGTATCAAATTAAGGTTCTTGATACCACCTATAAAGTAAAATCTAAACTTTTATTGAGGATGTTATTCATTAAAACTAAGATGATATCTAGTTTGTCCATTATTATTATATTAATATCTAATTATTTCAATACTAACACAATGATATCAGTCACGGTTTTGGATGTTTTTGTTTATGTGGATTACACGTGTTTGATATTGATTCTATTATAATAAAGAACCATTATGTGATAATAAAGTTAATATGCACTAATTATTCTATTTTAAAAAATAGAATTCATGGCTATCTAATAGTCAAACAACTATATGATTAAGTAAGGAAAAATATAAAACCTAAAAAAATGACTAAAAAACAATTAAAAAATTTGCACTATTATGTATGGAAAAAACATATTTAGAAATAAGAAGTTGATTATTAGACAACGAGTTCATTTGAAGTTCAAGGATGAACATTAAATCACACACATCAATATCTTTCAAGGGTTGGCAAATCAATTTGCATTAATGAAAATGCTTTTGGAAAATGTGCTGCTAGCTTGTCAAATATTGAGCTTATTTTCAGATAGCTGAGAAAACTTTGATTTCTCTCAGCATGTCACTAACTAGAGGTGTTGTGTTGATGGATGTTCTCACAAAAAATATATTTTCCAAAAAAGTTAGGAGAAATGAGAAGAGATGAGTTTCTCATGATATTCTCAAGACTAAGAGATGTGGTAGGAACAAAAAAACTAATATAAGAACTTATTCGTCCAAAGAAAAGTTGTAAAGTAAAAAAATCTTCAAGTATTATTGCTATAAAAAAATGAGAAATATAAAAAAGGACTACTGTTCATAGAAAAACTACAACAATAATACATGAGAAGAGATACATATGAGGGAAAGGCCAATGTCACCTTGAAAGTGTTGGAGAATTCATAATCCAAAAAATGTATTGTTTAATCATGGCAATAATATTCATGGAGGTGTTGTTTTTATGTTTCGAAAAATCTGAGCAAGGAAATACCTAGTTTTAGGTCCATAGATGGCTTTGGTTGTCTCTTAAATTACCTCCACCAGCCCCATGTTTGAAGATGACAATGTTATAGCGGTTTTGCATCACCAAGCCACAATTCACTTATATATAAAAATAATAAAATCGATTCATTAATGCAATAAAATTAAACATTTCAGTTTATTATTAAATTACATATGTTATTAAAGATTTAAGATATTACACACACGCACGCACGCAAAATCAATTTAATAATAATTATTTAATTTTAAAAAATCACATTATTCGATTATAAATAACCTAAATTATTCTGATTATATATATACACATATATACTAAATAAATAAATAAATAACTTTAATACTTTATGGTATCCAGATAAGCTACAAAAGTGACTCCGGCCTGAATAAGATCTTGGGCTTTCAATATTAATTATTTCAGACAATAATTTAAATTAATTATAACTCATACTATTATAGAATTATAATTTTATTCCCTCACTTATTGAAAATATTTTATGCCCATTGTTACTCAATACTTATTAAACTTCCTATGTTAATATTATATATACATATTAATTAAATTAAATCATTGATAATCCAATTCAATCAATTTCTAATTATTTTCTTGATATTTTCTACTTAACATATTTGAATTACCAGATTAAAATCTACTTGTAGGGTTCGTTAATATCATAAATTATAAGCTTCCCCAATGGGGAATCATCAAATCTTTTGATAGGATATGGATTCCATCAGTAATTAAGATTTATCATACACTTGATAAAATTATCCAATTCATAAAAATCTCAAATCTATTTCTAGACCCCACTTATTATGAATCAAAATAACTATTAACAAGTATATGTAAATAATAATTAATTCAAGAATAAAAGTAATAATTTTTATAATAACTATGATGTATTTTATTTTACAAGTTGGTGCAAAATAATTATACTATATTGATCTCATTCAATACACTCAAGTGCATTAGTACTAGAAGTTAGAACTTTACCAATCACCAAAGTCAAGATAGACTACTAAAATCTAGTGTTACTCTCTTACCATTATGTTGTATAATTATATCTATATTATGAACAACAAACTTATATTCCACAAGAAGTTATGATTTGATCTTTTGTGCATAAGTTAATCTCTATGCACTGAATCATCTACATGTAGAATAAATGACATGTGTATTTTTATAAATTTAGCTCATTATAAAATATTTTATTAAAATAACAAGAAGATGTAAATCAAGAAAATAATCATAAATAACTTTAATATAAACCAGTTCCAACAGAAAGGTGACTTAATGCTAACTAGTAATTCTAATAATGCTATTCTAGTATCTTAAAAGCATAATTTCACAGCACCCCACATTTTGACTTCTATATTACACACACACATGGTGATAATAGCATAATAATATGGACAATAATGAGTTATCATAGATTCTAGATATGAGATATGTTTGTCAATAGATATAGATAGGATATCAATTGATGTTGAAAGATATCTTGTATATATCAGACATTCAAGTGATTGTGATGTATGTAGGCATGCTATATGACATAAGATATATTAATTATTTTTGTGATGGCTTATAGCTATAATAAGGAGTAAGAAGGAGAGCGCTTTGTATGCCACTCAAGTAAGAGTACCTAAAGATCAAATAAATGTTAATGTTGTTCATCAAAAAGCAACATTTGGTTTATAGCATAAAAGACTTAGTCATGTGAGTGTAAAGTACCTTCAATTTCTAGCTTGAAGAAATATCCTACCATTTGACATGGATTCTCTCATGATGAGCACATAAATTATATGACTAGAAAAAACCATAGAGCACCTTTTTACATTATTGCACCCTTGAGAAGATATTATATCCATGATCTTATTTTTATTTGTATATTATATGTAAAGCATAACACTTAGCAGTCCCTTTATTTTGTAATATTCATTGATGACTTCTCTAGAAAATATGGACATATATACTAAAAATGAAAGATTAAGTCTTTTTTTATCCTTGAGGATTTTCAAACTAGAGTTGAGGGAGAAACTAGTAAAAAATTAATCTTCATATATTCTGAAAGCTACTATATATGTTTGGTGTATTCTAGAGCATGTGACATGAAAAGACACTAGCCAAAATGCATCTATTAAATGATATGGTTGAGATGATGAACTAGACTATTGAGAAGAAAGTTTGGTGCATGATTTCTCACATATATATCTCTAAAGAATTTTGGAGAGAAGCTATGCATATAGTTATTGATGTGACAAATATATATCCTGCCACCACCATAGTTGGATACGTTTCCAACAAAATATGGGCTAGGAAAGATATCTCATATGGTCGTTTGAAAATTTTTAACTAAAAGTCTTAGTTCATTTCTCAAAAGATAAATAATCAAAACTCAATGATACTACAGATTCATGCATCTTCATTAGTTAAGGAAACAAGTAGCGTGGATATAAATTGTAGGACTTGATCACCAAAAACTTGTTTGGAGTAGAGAATTGATTTTTCCAGATGATCAAATAGTAGATGATAGTCTTTCGAGTAGGGATGAAAGTGATTTCATAGAGATTCCTATATGCATAAATTTAGTGTGAGTTCTTTCTAGAGATCAATCAGATCAAGGAAGAGGAATTGAGCAGTTGCCTGATGATCCTAATATGATTTACCTAATATTTATGAGTTCCAAGATTTTCTTATTGAGAAGGTGATAAACTATATTCCAATTAGAATTGAGTAGGGCCTAGTTATTCTTGATAATACATTTCAGTTTGAGCTTAAAAGATAATCTAGTCCTCACTAGTTATTTTCTAGATTCCATGAATATATATTACTCATGAATGAAAGCAAGCTCGAAATATTTTAGGAGTTAATCTCTCTTTGAAATAAAGAAAAATTCCTTCAAGCTATAGATGAAGAGATGCGATCTCTTCATGTCAAACATACTTATGATATGGTGCCCTTACCTAGATGGAAGCACACTTTGAAAAATAAAATAGCTCTTCAAATTAAAACCCTTAGATGATAATTCTTAATTGATATACATTGCTCGATTAGTAGTCAAAAAGTTTAGTCAAAAAAAATTAATAAATTTTGATGAGTTATTTTCTCTCAAAGTGAAGATATCTTCTATTCAAGTAGTCATGAGTCTGAGTACCAACTAGAACATAGAAATTGATCAACTCGATATGAAAATAATATTTCTTCATGGTGATATTTGTGAGACTCTTTACATGGATCAACCTGAGAGAATCATTATAGAAAGAAAATTAAATCTTATTTCTAAATTGAACAAAAACTTGTATACTCATAAACAAGCTCTCATATATCAATAAAAAAAATTATTTGTTTATAAAGTCTCATGCCTTCAAGATACTTCTTGTGACAGCTAGGTATTTTTTAGTCATCGATTAGGTGATTGAGTTACATTTTTATTATACTGCGATGACATACTAATTATTGATGATAACATAGCACAAATTGATAGGTTTTAGGGGGAGATGAGAAAATCTTTTCTATGAAAGACTAGGCCTAGCCATGTAATTCTAAGGATGAACTTTAATTGGGATATTCCTTTTAGGCATATTTGGCTATCTCATGAATAATATATCAATTTTTTTCTTTATTTTTTTTTGAAAGATGATAAGTATGTCTCAACTCTTTTAGCCTAATATTTTGAACTAACCACCAATTATACTCCAAAGATGGATGAGGAAAAGAGTGACATGACTAATATTATCTATGCCTCAACTATTAGCAATCTTATGTATATTATAGTTTGCACTAGACTAGATAGTACACATTATCAATATTGTTAATCATTTTCTCTTGAACCTTAGATAGATATCACTAGACTATAGTGTAATCTATCTTGATGTATATATGCTACTCATCTATTATTATTTTTGTACATAGGCAGATTAAAACTCATACTTCTCGAATACACTAACTTAGATACGATTGGTGATTTGGATTCATATAGATCCACCTCTGATAATGGAATAACCTTTGAAAGATGAGTTATATTCTAGCAATCAAAGTTGTAGATAAGCATAGCACTATCCTACATTAATACTAAAGTTAATTGCAGCTATTATAGCTTGCAAAGAAATTTTATGAATAAAAATATTTCTTATAGACATGGATGCTCAATAAGATGCAAACATTGTATAGTTTGATAGGCAAAGTATTATATATCTATCTAAAAATTTATCCTCCACATTTGGTCAAAACACATTGATCTATAGTATCACTGGAGTATGAGATATTTGATAAAAAGTTAAATGTACTTAAAAAAGTATATACAAACAAAAATGTAGTCAATATGTTTACCAAAGCATTATCATTAGCTAAATTAAAAATTTTTAAGTTAAGTGATGGTACATGCCTTTCCATCTATGACAAAGAGGGAACTTTGTTGGGGCTATCTAAATTGGATAGATATATAATTGTTGTGTTTAATAGTAATATATAATTGTTACATTAAAGCTGCTTGTTTTATTTTTTTCAAATTATACTATTTGTTTTTATTTTGTTTTTTTTTTGCAAGTGTGGAACACGATGACCAATAATGTAGAATAATTTCTTGTGTTCTAAAAAATCAAAAAATGAGAAAATAAAAAGCAAAAAATGGGAATATTCATGTTTTTCGCAATAGACACTCATGGTGCCTCTTAGATGAGTGAAGTGCCACCATTTCTTTATTTTTAAAGAACAAAGAAAAAAGTACATAGAGAATAAAGGATGCTAATTTTTTTTTGAAGATAGATATTGTTTCTTTTGGGTAGAAGCTTGGAGTCTCCTTTCTATTCTCCCCTCCACAACCATTGGGTTGAAGATGTGTGCACTTCCATTTTCTCCTCTTTTCCCAACTACTACAAGTTGGCTTAAAGTTTATAATATATATAAATATATATATTCCAGCTTTATATTTTGTAGTGTAATGTATGTGTCGTTGTGATTATTGTGATGTGTAGTGTGTGTGCTAATATTTGTTTTGTGCATGTGCAGATTATGTTATTGTGTATTGGAAGGTAGCTAAAAATGAAAAGTTATTGTATGGAAACTCATATTATGTCTAGTAACTAAAGATGTTATTATGTTATCACTTTTTATTTACGACCCAATTAGCCTATGCTATCACTATTTTCATGTTAGGGCAGGTTAAAATTCATACTTCTCGAATATATTAATTTCAATATGACTAATGATTTGGATTCATGCAGATCCATCTCATATTATATAATAATCTTTGACTGGAAGGCTGCATCTTAGCCATCCAAGCTTCATAAGTTTGTAATACTATCAAGGATTGATGCTAAGTTTATTGCGGCTACATAAGTTTGCAAAGAAACTTTATTATTTTTTTATATTTCTTATATACTTGGATGAGCAACATGATATATACATTATACAGAGTGGTAGTTATAGTGCTAAATATTTCTCTAATATTTAAGCTTTTACGCTAGGTCGAAGAAAGTAATAAGTTGTATCATTACATATGAGATGTGTTTGATGAAAGATTAATTATACTTGAAAAAATATACACAAATAAAAATATCACCGATATGCTTAACAAATCATCATCGTTAGTTAAATTTAATTTCTTTAAGTCACGTGCTGATATATTTTTCCCTAATCAGGATAAAAGGGAGAAATTTGTTAGGTTTGCCCAAGTTGGGTAGACTAATTTTTATTCAATTGTGTTTATAACTTCGGTTTGGTTGTTTTAACAGTAATATATAATTGTTATATTTTAGCAACTTGTTTTATTTTATCATTTACTATATTTTTGTTTTTATTTTGTTTTTTTTTTTGCAGGTGTGGAACACAATGACCAATAAAGTGGAATAATTTTTCATGTTCTAAAAAATAAAACAAATGAGAAAACAAAAAATGAGAATATATATATATATTTTCAAGATACACACTTATGGTGTCTCTTGGGTTAAAGAAGTGCCCTTTGACATTTTTTTAAGAACAAATAAAAAAGCACAAAGAAAATAATAGCACACACATTACACAACACAATAATCACAATAGTACATTTACATTGCACCACACAAACATATAGCTCGATATACATACATATATACATTTATATATATAATAATCTTTGAACCATGTTGTAGCAATAGGGAATAGATGAAATGAGGGGGTTTCACAAATCTTTTGCCCAAAAGACCCATAGTTTTTGTTGCTTAACCAAACAAAAATATTATTGATTTTAGTGTTTTGAATTAACTATGGTTTGACTAATATATCCAACACAAAAACATGTGTGTGTGTGTGTGTGTGTGTGTGTTTATTAAATAAAAATAAAAATAATCTAGATTTTTCGGAGAGTTATTTTTTGATTCACTGAACATATAATATTTAAGAAAAAAAATGACCTTAACTTTTCATAAAAAAGAAAATGTATACCAAACCCTAGAATAATTAAGTTTTGATACAATGAAATTAATCAATCCAAGTTTATCATCAAAAATTTGGAAAAATAAAATAACATTTGATTTAATTAATTTGAAATTTATTATTGCAAACCTAGAAATAATATTTTCGAATTCAAAAATCATAAATTTTGAAAAGAGGGTTTAAAAGTGCATCTAATGATGTAAGTGGCAAGGTGGGGATTTGAACAAATGTCCTCCACATTGCCAAAATAACATTATACCATGTGGTCAAATATCTATATGCACACACACACACACACACATGAGTGTGTGTGTGTGTGTGTGTTTATAAAGGTTATATTGCCAAAATGATATTATACAATGTTGTCTGATGTCACAATATTAATACCAAATGAAGAGCAAATCAAAACAGTTATATATAAATATAAATATAAATATAAATGGAGACACATATATAATTATATATAAATATATGTAGATAAATAAACATATATATAAATCAAAGAACGTATATATATATATACGTTCTTTGATTTATATATATGTTTATTTATCTACATATATTTATATATAATTATATATGTATTTTCATATATATATATATATATATATATAATTATTTTGATTTGTTCTTCCTTCAATATTAATCTTATGAGTCATGACCTCATGATACACCACCATTTTGATAATGTGAAAGAAATGAGTTCGATTCCCTATACTTTTAAAATATTATCTTGAGAAATTATGATTTTTGAATTTGAAAATTTAATTTGTTGGCTGCATTAATTTCCAAATTAAATAAATTAAATCTTATTTTTTTTCCAAATTTTGGAAGGTAAAATTGGATTGGTTAATTTAAGTCCATCAAAACTTAAATTATTTTAGAGTTTGATGTATTTTTTATAATCTTGAAAAGTTAATATATATTTTTTTAATATTGTGTTTGATCATTACTGGAAAAAAACTCAAGTATCACTATATATATTTTTTAGAGAATTATGTTTTGGGGTACTTCCCCAAAACTATATAAAGATGTGAAACTAATATTTTAATATTTGAAAAAATATAACCAAATTCATAATAAATTAAAATTTTAGATACTCTATTACGTTTATCCTAAATTTCCCTTGCCCTCTCTCATTGGCCCTCTCCCATCAACTCTCTCCCATCGGTCCTCACCCTCTCCCATTGGCCCTCGCCCTCTCCCATTGGCCCTTGCCCTCTCCCATCTAGCTTGACCAAGAGCTCTGTCGAGCTACTGGAGCTCGACTGAGCTTTGGATCAAGCTCCAGTAGCTTATCGTCATTCTTCTAAAGCTCGTTGTCGAGCTCCAGGAGCTTTAAGTTGAGGTCCAGGAGCTCGACCGAAAGCTCATTTGAGCTTATCGTCAAGTTCCAGGAGCTCGACAGAGCTTTCGGTCGAGCTCATGGAGCTCGATGACATGCTTTAGGAGAACAACGATGAGCTCTTGAAATTCGACCGAGTGCTCCATCGAGTTCGTCATTGAGCTCGACAGAGCTCTTGGTCAAGCTCTAGGAGCTTGATGGAGTTCCCAATCAAGCTCAAAGAATTTGCACCAAGCTTCGTCTAGCTCGACGGAGCTCTTGGCCAAGTTTTTGAAACTCAATGATGCTCTCGGTCTAGCTCAAGGAACTCATGTCGAGTTCCTGGAGCTCGACCGAGAACTTTGTCGAGCTTGTCATAGAGCTCCAAGGGCTTGGGGGAGCTCTCGGTCGAGCTTTAGAAGCACGACCACGAGTTTGATGGGATAGGGCGAGAGCTAATGGGAAAGGGCTAATGGAAGAGGACTGATGGAAGAGGACGAGAGTAATTTGGGATAAACGTAATAGAATGCCCCAAATTTTAATTTATTATGAATATAATAATATTTTTTCAAATATTAAAAGATTAGTTTCAAATATTTAAATATTTATGTGTAATATCCAAAACATAATTCTACTTTTTTTTTCTCCTAAATTGATTTTTTCGAATTTTTGTCTTGCTACTTTTAATTACATTAATCTAATTTGAGTTTGACGCGCCTGCCATTCCATCTGTTGGGCAATTATGCTTCCATGATAGTGAGATTAAGATACAGAAATAACAGAATACAGAAAATAAATAATATATATATCTCAATCCAGCAACCATTCACGACAGAAGCAAAAATGAGAAACAAACAAAAAAAATAACATGGTTCGCTAGTCACTCAGTACGAATAGCTACATCCACCAGAAAATATTTAAATGTTACAGATAAATCAACAAAAATGTCTTACAGTATACAGTACACAGAACAGTTGCGATAAATCATGCAGAGAGGAGATAGAGATGATGAACAATTCCACGAGTCCAAAAGCAACCACCTAAAAATAAAATTATAGAAAATTTTATATAAAAAAAAATCTCTCGGTTCATTTAATCAGAGGGAGTCGGATTATGGAGTGGGACCTCCGTTATTGTGCTATTGCTACATACTTGGACTCTTGATATTTCATTTCCTGCACTTACATGAAAATATTAAAACAGAAAAAATATTTGGTTATACAAAAATTTTATTAAAAAACAAATTACATTTACAGTACTCACCATCCATAACTTCGATTTGGCGCCCGACGGTTTAAGAGCCCAACTTCGATTTGACTCTCTACCATCTTTCCGCATGGTCTACTCCTACATCCTTCCTTCTGGTGTTAATATGCAACTACACTTATTGCAGTAGTGGAATACGTGCGGAAGAAAATGGAGTCTCTGATATCAATCTGCGACAACGAGATTCCGACACAGCTTCAGAAATTTGACTCGTTCACCGCCTTAAATGTTGAAGCTTTGGATTTGATATTGAAAAAGGTAGAAGATACTGTTGAGAAGCAAGGCGAGTTGCCTCTCTGCCACAATTTACTTTAAAGGGCCACAAGTAGGATTACACTTTTGCTCTCACAGTGAGCTTGAATTAGGGTTGCTGTTTAACTAGCTTCAATTGAACAGCTTTTAGCGCTGCATGGGTATCTTAAATGCTGAGTTGTTTCCTTTTAGAAATACTGCCGAATATAAAAGCTCACTTAAGAGAAGCTGACGATGAATTTGTTAAAATCTTAGCAGGTTTGTGTCCCCACTTTCTAATTTTATTAGAAATAATTGTACCCTTCATGGAAAATTGCTTCAAGTTACTTTATAATCATTCAATGATTTCAAGCAATGCACATCAGCGATATACTTGTTTGTTCAAATAATTTTATAATTGTCTCATTTCTACTTTATCCTTCGAAAGAGCTTGCTATTTCACTTTTACAAAAATAAAATAAAAATGTAGGCAAGTTTTTGACATATTTTATTACAGAACGTGATGCACGAAGATGTCTTAGTGATGTACTAAACAGCTGTGGTTCTCAATGTCTTAAGAGGAGGTTGCATTTATAAGAAAATTTTATATTAAATGATTCATTCTTACATCAGCTGTTTGATCTAATTAAAATTTTTGTAGCTGACCCTTACAATAGAAAAAATGAGCTTTTAGTATGATGATGATTCTTAAATGAATCCTAATATGATCCAAATTGATTGACATCAGATCTTAAGCTTGAAGTGAACTTGAATCTTATGTGTTATTTTATTCGGACATGGCAATTAAAACGTCTACATTCACAGCTGACTTTCTGTTGCAGATAAAATCTTCCTCGAAGAAATATGAGACCTATTTGGCCGTGTGCTGAGATGGCCTGTCACTCAAAACTAGTTATTTATTTAGTTGGTCCAGACAGGTGGTTGGCCTTGTGAACATGTCTAATCATTCTTGGAAAAGGAAAATTGTTGTTTTTTCTATTTTTTTTAGTACATGATTATCTTCATCCTACACTTATATGATTGTTCAGTCTTCAAATATATGATACCCACATACTTGATATGAAATTGAAGACAATTTGTCTCAGTTTATTTGTCATGTAAACAAATACAAATAATTGTCTGTGGAATCTGCATTTTGTTCTACAATATGATTTTTTCCTGATGTGCCCTTTTTGCTAGTGAGATAAATTCACTAATGCCTCAATTCATCTTTATAGACTTGTACCAGTTGATCTTCAATAAACTTTTAGATGTGCACATCATTTTCATCTTCCCTCACCTTATTAGTCAATGGTTTTTTTTTTTTTGGTCTAGTCATTGTACCTATTTTCTATCCCTGCCAATCAGTTGCATTGTTCCTCTTGAGTAATCTACTAGTTATTATAGTCTATTCATTTTTTCATGATAAGTTAGTCTTCTAAATAATAAGTAATCTACTAGTTATTTCAAGTCATACATGATGAAATCAGCTCAGTATGTTTTGAATCCATTACGGAAGCTTGATAATATCTTTCATTTATAGTTTGTTTGTTTTTTTTTATTGTTTTTAAACTAGATTATGAAGTATTAAGATCATAAAAATAAAATTATGAAAATGACAAAAAGGCTGTATTTAACTTATACTTTCAAGTCAATAATCCAATTTACATGGTAGTTCATTTTTCTTGCAGTTTGAGTGGGAATTTTTTGGCTTTCTAATGAGGATTTAGATATTGCTGATTTTAAACTATCTTTGTCTTCCTTTTTTTAATAATGTATACTTTTCATTGAAGTTCTTTCTGAAAATTTTGACTTGTATTATGGTACGTTGTTTTCTATGAAAAATATTGCTCATTTTAGTTCCATAAAAGGCTTTAACTCTTTTGATTTATCATTGGTTTATTGGGTTCTCCCTATAATATTAGGATAGTTTTTCATTTATTTTCTCATGTCTTCTACTACAGTAAAGACGCGCAAAGAAGCCAAGCAAGTGGCTGTCAGGGATGCCATTTCTGTTACTAGATCCAGAATTAATGAGCTTGAAAGTGTTGTGCAAGCTCGAAGGGATAGGAGGGATGCATGCATTACAATGTTGTCTCAGCAGTCACTAGGTACTGCAATATTATATTTTCATACTTACCATTTTGTGTTACCTGAATTATATAATTACCTACTTTATTAACCATGAAAAAAATTTGAATGAGCAACCTGTTATATTTGAACAAAGATTTAATATTTTAAAGATTCTTTCAATTTTTTTCTCTTTTGTCCCTTTTTCAATTAAATATGTTAATTTAAGATATATGCTTATTATTCAATTGAGCCAATAGTTATATTATAAATAATTATTTTTTTTTATTTTTTATTTATGTTCACTTAATATTATAATAGTAAATGCTATGTTATTTAAAGTTAAGTATGATAATATTAATTTTTTTTAATTCTTTTATGTGGCCTATTTATTTTTAGTTGTTTAATTAATTTTTTATGAGTTGTATATCTATATAATTTAATTCTGATTTTATTTTTTTTATTGATATTATTTGTATGATTAAAAGAATTTTGAGTTAAATTATATTTGGAATTAAGCAATGAGACTATATGTTTTGTTATGGTTGGATAATTCATTAAATATTTGAATATTATTGTTTAATTATTTATTTATTTTTGATTTGTTTACTCATTATTGTTTGAGATGAGAATGTTGCATCTTAGTATTAAAAATGTTTGTGTGTTAGAGTATGAAATATGTTAGCTAAGAAAATATATAACATTTTTTATCCTATTTATATGATATGTATGATTAAGAATTTATTTAATCTGATATACTTAAACATATAAAGATCCAACATAGATGAAATTAGAGAGAAATCATGTTATATTCATTGATGATTATATATATTTTATAATATTAATTTTTTTTGTTTTAGTTTATATTTGTTTAGTTATTTTATAAAAAATACAGATTTAATTTTATAAAATTATAAAAAATTAAATATAATAATATATTAGAATATATATCAAATAAATATCATGCTTTTTATATATGTCACAAGATCATATGCCATATTTCATGTGTTGAACACAAAGAATTGAGTTGTAAATAAATAGATATCTAGTTGAAATAACTTAGATATTTCTCTTTGGTTGAGTATTCTAAAGTATTTTTTAAGAGATGTTATATTTAAATAAAAATTATTTTATTAATTAAATATTTTTTATTCTTTCTTATAATATTTTTTTTGATCATGTATCTTAGAAAAGAATTATTTATTTTATCTTTTTGAGTATATAAATATTTGTTGTGTCCAGGATTTTTTCTTGGTAGGGATAAGATAATATCTAGGATGTTAAAATATATATTTTTTAGTTATTCTTTTATCCAAAAAAATTTTAAGTATTATTCATTTGAGTTTGATAGAGTATTTGTGAGAATCTATGTTATTCTTTTTAGCAAGACTTATTTATAGTAAACCTAGAAAAATTAAGACTTCATAAGATATATTCGAATTTATTTATTTTTTATTCTTCTACAATTCAAACTTGGACTTTCAGCCAGAAGCGAGCTATTTATTAATTTTAATTGAGTCTAGATGTTTTGATAGTTCATGAGTCTCTTTAACTTTTTGGTTAAAATGAGTTGGAAGCTAGGATACTTGGCTACTAAGATTTAGAGTTGATATTATGCAAAGAGGACATTCACAATTTATTTGGAATAGAGAAAAGCTTTTCTAGAAGTTAGATGATCCTGTAGTTAGTTTTTATGATCTTGATTTTTTAATTATACTCTGAAAGGAAATGAGTTGTATTTATATTTTTATTTCACATTTATTATCCTACTTAAGTTTCTTATCCTATTTTATTTTTTTATTATTTTTTTATGATATTATGATATTTAAGTTTTTTTTAAATATTATCTTATTCAGGATAATGTCATGCAATATTGGAGGGGATACATGTTCTTCATTTCAATGAAACTTGAGAATTAGTTTCTTGACATTTGAAAAAGCATACTATTGGATATAGGTGGGTATTCACAGTGAAGACTAGTCTAACTGGTAATATTTATTATCTTATGGAGAGACTTATTTTGAAAGAATTTGTTCAGATGCTAAGTATGAATTATATAAATATTTTTTCTTAGTAGTCAAGATGACTTTTTATAAATTCATATATCATTGACAATTTCTCACATATATATGATATACTAATTAGATATAAAATTATTCTTTATGGTCACCTTGAGGAGGCTCATTTAGAGTAGCTATTTTGGTTTTGAGCAACACATTAATATTCAGTTTGTACATTATGAAATATAGTATATAATATGAAATAATAATTGAGAGCTTAATTTTTGATATTTTTATAATTATTTCTCTTTTGGTTTATCAATATGTATTGTAGTTTTTTCTTTATTTTTTTTAGGTACTCAAACTATATTTTGATTTTTGCTTGCCATGTGTGCTAATGATATTTTTATTTTTGAAGATAATGAGTTGATAATCTCTTAATTTAAGAAGTATTTTTAATTGTAATTTTAAGTGAAAATTCTTTGAAAATTTAAATATTTTTTTGAGATATACGTGAAATGTATTTCCTAGAGATGAATTTTGTTGTTATAGATGAGGTATATGATTGATATTATTATAATTGTTGATCTTTTAGGTTGTACTTCAATAATTATTCTAATTAACCTAAATATTATTATTATTTTGTGATGTTTTTTTTAGTTGACTTTATTATATATAAGAAAATAATAAGAATAATAAGAATAATTAATTATTAAATTTGATATTAACTTATATATTTATTATAATTAATTATTTAGTAGATATTTTATATTTTCATACCATTTTCTTGGATGAAACTCTTTGCATATTGTTCTATGTGAAAAAATATTTTGGTATGGGATTTTTATTAGTAATTATGAGTATTTATTTTTCTTGTATTTTTTTTATTGGTAATTAGATAGTTAAACATATAATCTTGAATTTAATATTTATGAGGAAACAAAATATATATAATTGAATTATTTATTTTTGAAAAAGAAGATTCTTAATGAGATTATTGCAACAACTTATGTGCACGAAGTAGTTCATCTAGTATATATTTTATTAAAAGTTTTAAAAAAATTTTATTTTATATTTATTTATTTATATTAATAATTAGATAGTAAGATATATAGTCTTGAATATAGTATTTAAAAAGTAAACAAAATACATAAAGTTTAATTGTTTATTTATAAATAAGAAGATTCATGATGAGATTATTGTGATAACTTATGTTCATGGCTTCACGCAATAAATCTAGTATATATTTTTTTGAAAGTTTTAAATAGTTTTTACTCAATATTTTTTTTAAAATTTGATTTTCTGATATTTATTCATTAGCTTGAGGGAAGATGTCTCGTTTTATTGTTTTTTTTTTCTTGGATATATTATGCATGAAAGAACTCAATGTAGTTAAGGACATTAATTTGGATGTTGATTCATTAAGTTTTTCACTGAAGATTAGATTCATAGTTTGAGATTTTGCTGCTGGAAAAAATATTTTTAGGTGTAAAAAATAGTTAGAAGTCTGAATCTTATGAATTTAATATCAATTGGATGATCTATTACATGATCATATACCAAAGCGATAATCTCATTTCGAGGGGATGTGTTATAATATATAACTTGTTTGTTATAGTTCATAACTTTTTTTTTCTTCTATTGGTTTTATTATTGACGATAATACTCAAAATGTGAGATATTTTAATTCAAATTATCCTTCTTTAAGTGTTTCAACTTGTATGTTGATTCATTGAGTTTCTTATTGGAGATTGAATATTTTTATTGTTTGAGATTTTGTAGTTGGTAAAAAAAATTTTTGGCCTTTCAAATAGTTATAAGCTTAGACCCGTCAATTTTTAAAAGATAAGGATCAAGTTGTGTTAAGTGATTTAATACTTAAAAGCAATAGAAATTGAAAATGTAGAATGTAATAAACTAAAAAACCTTGAAAGTAATTATGAAAAATTCACGATGTAATGTAATAGAAATCCTAAAATTATATAAATTCATAATTGACTGGGATAATCTACATATTTAATGTTTTCATCATAAAAGTAAAAAAACTAAACTAAAAGAAGTTGTAATAATTTATCTTAAGTTTGTTTGTTATTGTTTATAACTTGTTTTTTCTTTCCTTAGTTAAATTATTGACGAGAATACTTGATATGTAGGTTATCTTAATTTGAATCATCCTTGTTTATTGGTTTCAACTTATATGTTGATTCATTGAATTTTCTATTGGAGATTGAATATTTTTATGGTTTTAGATTTTGGAGTTAGAAAAAATTTCTTTAGGTTTGAAAATAGTTACAAGTATTGAATTTTATGAATTCTATTAGGACTTCAAAGGATTGATTAGTGTTAAATGTATAGAATAAAAAAATAAAAATTATAATGTGAAATTAGAATATTTTAGATTGATAAATGATTATTTTGTAATGTTTACATATGAGAATTAAACTTGGAAGAGTGATTTATAAAAAGAAATATATCACATGTTTCATGTTAAATTTAATACTCAAAAGCAATAGAAACTTAAAATGTAGAATGTAATAAACTATGAAAATAATAATGCAAAACTCATAATGAAATATAATATCGATCCTAAGATTATGTGAAGACATAAATGTTCGTGGTAACACATATATGTTAAATATTTTCAGCTTAAAAGTAAAGAAACTAAAACTAAAAGAAGTTGTAATAGTCTTTGTTAAGTTAGTGCTAAAATATGTAGAACATTAAGTTAAAAAAAAGAAATATAAATTATGTTTTGAAAATATTTATAAATATCTTGACAAATTGATTTGGTGATTTGAATACTTATTTACTAGTTTGAGGGGAGATATGATACTTTATACTTTGTTTAATTTAGTTTGCAACTTGTTATTTTTATTTCTTGATTATATCATGGATGAGAGAACTCAACATGTGGGCTATGTTATGTTTTCTATTATAGCGGTGTCAAACAAGTTGTTTTGGGCTAGCAAGGATGAATTTGGTGGCTTGGTCCAGCCATCATGTTGGACATGACATGAAATGGGTTTGTAAATTTAAATTTTCAAGTAAAATTTTATTTTTTAAAAATATAAATATCAAAATTAAATTGTATTGTACTACAAATAAATTAAAATAAATAAAATTTATAATATCATAATTAAATAAAAAAGTATACATGTATTTTGTTTTTGAACATCATGATATTGTATGATATATAATGATAAATTAAAAAAATTTAGAAGAAAAAAAATGAGTATATAAATAAAAAAATTATATTATATGTTTATTCTCCGAGTGACTGGGTCTAATATACATGATTAGTTTTTATTAATAGTTTGATTTGGATCATTATATTTGATTTTGAAATCAGTATTAGTCTTAATATTTTTAATATCATTGCATAAGTTATCATCTATCAGTAACTCTTTTATTCTATCGTGAATATTTATCTTTTATTCTTTTAATTATTTTAAACATGAAAATATTTATATAATATGTGATGGTAATTTAGATTGTTTATCTGAAATAATATTTATAATCATAGAAAAAGTAGACTCTTATATTATGCTAGATACTAAAAGAGTCCGTATATTATGTATTGAGATTACTTGTTCATATTTGACAAATCACTTTATCATTTGCTCATTCTCAATTGAATGAAAAAAATATTATTTTTGAATATAATATTTATGTATATTCTTAAAGTCTTATTATAACTATTATACCTGATATTATAATATATAAATATGATAGTTAATTTTTCATGAATTTTTTTATTAAATTTTTTACTTGGTTTATATAGGTGGATATGTATTTTATTATATTTTTTGACTTTTCACTTATCTTTAGGATTTATATATACAGCCAAACAATACAGAGATGTAATGAAAGATTAATATTAAATATTTGATTTTCATCTTAATAATCATGAAATTAAAATTAGAGTATAATAAATTCATCTTTCTTATTATTGATATAATTGGATATCATATATTTATAGTTGACACATGACTCTAATATTAGGTAGATATAATTCAAATGATATTTGACATTCATTTAGAATTTTTTTTTGCATATTGACAAACATGAAGTATGTAACTTATGTTGTTTGTTAAATATCCTAATTTATTTTTGTAAATTTATTTTTTTTAATGTAGGATAAATAATTTTTATCTTTACTTATACTTTTAAGTTAATTATATGATATATATACTTAATGTGAAAAATATTAGTTAAGAGCTCATCTTCAAAAGTTTTGATAAATATATTAATGATTATAATATTATTTGAAATATTATTAAATGTAATTTTAAAAGTTATATTTTGAATATCATATTTACTAAATAATCTTTCTAGACACTTATATATGGTGGAACCATCATGAGAAGGAATATTTTTAGGAAATTTTATTTTTTTAAAACTTTTCACTTAGAATCGACATAATAAGCAGTGGTACATGTGAATGATATGCCATCGTGACTAGTCTAAATATTAGATATTATCGATATTATTTTATTATATTTTTTAAGTTTACTATTTATTAATTATTATTTTTTTTATTTAAAATAATTTATTATGTTATTTTTATTAGTGGTCTTAGAAATTATATGATAAGTTGGCTGTAAGTATATTTGTATAATTTGAATTATTCTTATATTTTTTAAAAATTTAATTAGAAGACTCATGTTATTAATCAATATAGTCATGTATTTTCTTTCAAACTAATTGTGATAAAAGAAAGGTGTTAATTAATTTGAAGTTGCTTTAGCTTTAAAAACCTCACAACTAAGTAAGGTTTTTATGAAATACAATGAATTATATTTTTGGTATATTGATTGATATAAATTCATAAGTTGTTCAATATCATCAGTATTTATTTATATATATTTTTTATCATATATATATTATGTCGAATATTCTTTATGTTTTTAATATTTTTATTTTTAATTATGTTAATTTATATCTAAATTATTGAAATTTACTTAGTTTTAGATTTTTTAGGCAGATGAGTTAAGATTCTGAGAGAGATCATAATTTTGATCTCAGATTTTTTGGTTGAGTTATTATTATCTGTCCAAATCTAGGTCTAATTTACTTATATTAAATTTGCTATTTATTATTTTTTAATGTATAACACTGGACTACAAATAGGAGAGTCAAATATTTTTAATTTCTTATCTAATTTTTTAATTTATTTATAAATCTAAATAAAATAAAATAATTAAAATTCAATCACAATGAGTATCTTAATTTCATGTGCAATAGACACTTTGATTGTTTTATCTCATATTTTCATGTTTAGAAGTTGTTGCTCATCACGATAATAAAATTATCATTGGCTCTTTGATCTGCAAAAATAAAAATTTTAAATTTAAAAAAAATAGTAAAAAATATACAACAATATTAATCTAATAGCAATGAGTGAAGAGGAGAAGGGAAAAATCAACAAATTAATTATGAAAAACAAATAAATAAATTAAGTATAGATTTAATAATATAAGTCAATTATTATTAGAAAATGCTACATTTAAATGAGATAATTTTACATTTAAATAATTATTAGAAAATTATTTAAATAATTATTCAAAATAATTATTAGAAAATGTTATTTGAATGAGATAATTTGATACATTTAAATGTTACATCATAAAATTAATAATATAAGTCAATTTAAAATTAATTTCTAGCTTATTAATAATTATAAGAGATTTAATATAATTTATTAACACATCAATTTGAATTCTAATATTATTAGAATCCAAATTGATGTCTAAGTTCAACTTCAACTTGATGAGTGATGACTTAAAATCATCATCTCTCTCATACGTGTATAAATTTGTGGCACATCACAAAACAAACCAAATAGTCACACCAAGTGGTTATAGATACTACACATGCATTGCACACACTACATTTATTAGGTTTACAGAGTGCACCAAAATTGCACCCATGGTTTTACCCTTGCTACACTTAGTGTGCACCAACATTGTGCCCATGTTGCATCAACATTTCTCTCACTTTGCATCCTTATTTTTTTCGTGTCCATGGTTTTACTCATACTCCATTGTACTTCCTTTCCCACACACGTGGCGCACCTTACTGCACCTATTGTGCATCGTGCACTTTGATGCAGCATGCCTACAGTGCACACATGTGCTCTATTAAATATACGTGCATGAGCATACTATGTTGTTATGGTACGCGCCTCACTATAGGAAATCTTAGGATTTACTTCCTTTATGTTGATACGGTGCTTTGATAAAAATGTAAAACTCAGTCAGGTCAAGAAATATGCAATCTCTAGTAAGAAACTTAATAAATGAATGTGATAAATACAATCTGAATATATAATCTAGAGATGGATTGGGGTAGGCCACATGTTGGGGGCTATAAAGCATAAAATTAAAGGGGGGAGAGAGGGGGAGGCTAAAGGAAAGCCCCTTGAGGTGGGGAGTGGGACCCAGTGATCTCCCTGCTGCTGGGCAAATGCTAAGTTGCTAACCCGATGATGGTAAGTACTTTGTTATCTTGAACAGATTTGGCAACAGCAGAAGAGAACATATGCCAGAACATTCAACATAAAGATCAAACTGAAGAAGCAATATCATGGTATAACAGGGTTCTTGGATTTCAAATTGAAGATGGGGGTGGTAATGTAGTTGCTGCTACTTCATGGTCCATTTCTTCTTTATCTGCATGCAGCTCCATCAGCTCATTTTGTTATCTCTAGGTGTAAAATTCACGTTCAGAAACATAAATATGAAAAATGTGATGGATGAATTTTCTTTCACGATCCGCTATGAAAATGATACTTACACCTGTAAGTATTACCCTAATACCATGCATGCAATAACTATGTATATGTGTGAGTGTCAGTGTGTGTGTGTGCGCGCACTAAAAATAGATGTTCAGTTTTTTTTTTTTTTGCATTTTCAGTATTGACTTGTGATCCACAATTGTCCGACACTAAAAGATTGATGCTTGAGCTGAACAAAACCAATAGCTTTTTCAGTTTTGTCAGAACAATGAGAGAGAACTTCCAATTCCTGTCGTCACTTGGTATTGGTTCTCGATTTTGATTAGTTTGGTCTGTTTCTTTTACATTGATCAGCTGTTTTATGGCATTTCAAAGAATTGTCAAACAGCAATGATAATAACAAAGCATCATTTATCCTCCTATTCTTGGCACACTAGGATGCTCTCCGCCACCCACAGAGGCTCATCAAGATACTTTAGCAGTTTCTATGTCAGCTCCTGGTAGGACAGTTTCAATGGTCAGAAGTGAGTCTCCGCTTAAGAAAAGCATTTCGTGTGGAAAAACATACCCCAAGAAAGCTAAACGTAAAAAATGGGGTAAAAAATGACTCCCATCTCCTGCTCCTGTGTTATCTTCATGCTGGTTCTCTAAGCTGGGGGTATTGTCTCTCTCTTTGTTTTTTTTTTTCATTTTTAAATTTTTTTTATTTTTTTTCCTCCTGTAAATTTCATTCACACGTGCATTTTCCTTCCAATTTTAATCGATCAAATCAACCCACCCCCCACATACATATTATAAAAGGAGGTTAACCCATATTGTAATATGACCTGACCCATGATTTTTAGATTTTATGAAATAGATAATAAGAAAAATCATATGATATAGGGATAGCTCTGCTTCTGCCTCAGAGCCTCGGTGATTGTTCGAGGTTGACCAGTAAGCATGCCTGGGCAATTCGTTGAAGTTTGAATAAGAATGAGTATGATGATTTTAGTTTGACTTGTTTTCAAGTTCATTTGCCTCGACACAAATGAGGCCTTAGTGAACTTGTTGCGTCTCTGTTAGTATTTTAGGTCATCAAGAAAAATCATCCTTTTAAAAACTCAATATCGAAAAAAAAAATTGATTCTTTATCACAAAATGGGTCTTGTTTTTTACTAAAATTTCTTTGTTGTTCTTTTTTGTAATAGGTTATCCTTTTGTTAAAAATTTAATGGTAAAGTTTTATTTATAAAGAACTTAGCAACTGTTAAGTTCTATTGTTTAATAAGTAGTTGTCTGATCCAAAGCATTTGAAATATTAGAGTATTTGATGTTGTCATTCCAAATATTTCTATTATTTAATAATTATCTGTCTTGATATATTTGATATCGATAAGGGTAATCATGCTGGCTTTTCTGATCCAAGGCATTTGAAATTATCGCTCACCATGATGATTATGATGATGATGTGGGCTGGTCTGGCCTCTAGCCATGATTTGCCTGTTGCCAATAAGCATAGATTAGAGGAATTAGGTGGGAATTGCAGGAAGGTCTATGGGCCAAGAGTGGTTAAGCACAGAGGATCATGAAATATAGCATTAGTGAAATTATGATGTGAAGGTAGTATGTAGGTAAGTTTTATTTCCAAGCATGTTTTCCCTTAGTTTTTTTTTTGTAGTAACTATATTTTTAAAGTTCATGTGATATGAGTATTTCGTAATTCTGACAATTTCAATATTTTTGATTGGTTTATGCAATTTCTAAGTAGCTGTTCTAAATTTATTTGGATGAAACCATGTTCAATTTGGTTAGTTCCTTCCTAAATAATTCTTTGTAGCACTAATCTGCTGTTCAATTTGTTATTTGTAAGTCAATGTTCTTAACAATACTTCTTGCTGATCAACGTTTGGGTGTCCTCTCTCTCCCTCCTTCCCTCCCTCACCCCCCCCCCCTCTCTCTCGCTCTCTCTCTCTCTCTCTCTCTCTCTCTCTCGCTCTCTCTCTCTCTTGCTCTCTCTCACTATGGCTGTGTGTGTGCTTGTGTCCGCGTGTGTGTTTGTGTAGCTATTTTTGTCTATATAAATAGTCTTTTATGTGGTTGAGGTGTTTTCATTTCACTTTGAATGAGAGATTAGCAATACGCATGAAGAAAAGATGAATGTTTGTGAGTCAAAATAAATTGCTAGATGACTTATAATTAATTAAAAGGAAAAGAATTACTAATTACATGGTAGTTTGAATGATAAAAGAGGATGAGTTTTCTAATACTAGGGACATGAGTTTGATCCCTATAGATGCTGAATATGTTTTCCTGGGGTATTTGTTAGATTATGTATCACATTGTTGGGTTGGAAGTATTACCTGCTTTAATATTGGTTCCTTGAAGAGGCTTATATATATATATATATATGAGATAATAGATGGTATGAATTGAGTGTGGAGGAAGGAAAAGGACGGAAAATGGTATAATTGAGATTGGTGTTTTGTAGCATTAAATATAAAATATTTATGTTTTGGTGAGCTAAATTTTTTATAATTAAAAAAAGTATATTAAATTCTAAAATAATTAAGTTTTAGTATATTAAAATTATTCAATCTGATTTTGATCTCTTAAGTTTTAAAAATAAAATTAAATTTGATTTTAATAATTTGAAAATTGATATTACAAACCTAGAAATCACATTCTTCGATTCAGAAACATTAATTTCTCAAAATCTAGTTTTAAAATTTTAATTAATGATGTGAGTGGTAAGTATTATGAAATACATGAATGAATATTCATTATATTCAATGTAATTATATAGTATATTTGTAACCTATAATCTATGTATGAATGTACATCTTACCATTCAATGTATATATTCAATACATTAATATTAGTGATATGTGCATCTTTGTTTTTTTATAAATAGAAGATTGGTCATTGTAGAGATGAATGAGAATATATAATAAAATTTCCCCCTTGATTTTCTCTATAATCTTTGGTCTTTATCTATTTCCGCTTCTTAATTTTTTTTTATTTTCTCAATTTTCTTTATTATATTCATGCACCATATTATTTTATAATACTTTGTCAACATAAATGTAAATGGAAAACACCCAAAAAAAATGAAGATGTTTGTTTGCTTGATAGTGCATTAATGCATACCATATTTTGTTGTAGATACTTTTTCTCTAGTATGATATTACGTAAGACACATGTCTATACAATATTTGATTCTATTATGATTATTGATGGTTTTGGGAATGACAATTATTTTGTCCAAAGGCACCATCATGTATATTGAGAATTTATTTCTAAGCATTAGATCAAAAAGAAATCTGCTTGGTTTCAAAGATATATGTTGTAATAAGTGTTATGTCGAGATTATCTATAAGCAAAATAAAAAATATATTGGCATATCTTTTATAATATGGGCTTGAAGACCATCCATGAGAAGTTAAAAGCTTCTTCTATGAGTTTGTATTATGTTATGATTAAGACTTGAAATTTTCTTCACCATATCATGGAGATTGATAAATTCTGATCAATTTGGATTATGACATGATCGCCTTAGTCACCTTGGAGCTTTAATGATGCGTAGAATAATTCAGTATACAAAGGGGCACCCTTTAAAGAATGCAAAGGTATTATTGTCTAAAGATTATAATTGTGAAGCTTGTTCCCAAGGAAAATTCATTATCAAACCTTTTTCTATAACAAAGGTTACTCTTGAATCACCTTTATTCTTGCAAAGAATTCAGGGTGATATTTGTAGAATAATACAATCATTAAGTTGACCATTTTGATATTTTATGGTATTAGTAAATGCATCCTGAGATGATTTCATGTTTGTATATTATTTGTGCATGTCACCTTTACATGTTTACACTTGGGTAGATTATAAAGCTTCTAGTATAAAAATTTGACTATTCAATTAAAGGCATAAGAATAGATAATGCTATTGAATTTACATCAATCAGTTTTAATACGTCTTGTGCATCACTCTAAATCGAGGTTGAGCACATGGTCACATATGTTCATTCTCAAAATGGATTAGTCGAATTTTTGATCAAACATATCTATATCATTGCATGCACTCTATTATTGAGAATGAATCTCAATAATATAGCATGAGGTCATATAGTTTTGCATGTGGTAGTCCTAATAAGATTTCGTCCCACTTCTAGTCTCTTATAATCTCTCTTTCAAATAGTTTTTTTTTGTTATAAATCAGATATTTTATATTTACGCACATTTGGTTGTGCAGTACAAGTGCCTATAGCACCACCAAAACGAATGAAAATGTGTCTCCAACACCGTTTGAGTATTTATGTTGCACTTAATTTGTCATTCATTATTAGGTTCTTGGAACTTATTATTGGTGATCTTTTTACTATCAAATTTGTAGATTGTCATTTTAATGAGACTATGTTTTTATCGAGTGGGACACCATAAATTGAAATGCCTGCTAAACAAAAATTAGTTAAGATTTTCTCCTAGAATGAGATAATTTTACCTTAATTAGACTCAAGAATTCCTTAGTATGAAAATGAGATGTAGTGTATAATTTATTTATAGGCTATAACTAATAGACTTCTTGATGTATTTAATGATGCCACTAAATTAATAAAATCTCATATTCCAGTTGTAAATGCTCCAGCTAGGATAGTTGTTCATGAAGAACAAGCTATAATGGATCAAAATCCTCTACATTTGAAGAGTGGTAGACTGATAGGATCAAAAGACATTGTTCCTCGAAAACGAAGGGGGAAGAATCAAGAATCCACTCCAGAAGAGCATGGTATTGTACCTACTTCTAAAGAGGTTAATACCTCTGAAGAGGCACAAACCCATGAAAAGATCACGAATTCTAGGAATACTGAGAATTCTTTTACATATTATAATAAGATTTGCGATCAGAATGAAATTATTTTTGATGATATTTTTGCATTCTCAGGTGCTCATAAAATTATGGATGATAATTATGAGCTACACTCTATTATTGAATATCATCGAAGGCAAGATTGGTCTAAGTGGGAGAAAACAATTAAAGTTGAATTAGCTTACCTAGCTAAATGAGAGATTTTTAAACACAACTTACATCCCCAAAAATGTAAAGTCTGTTAGATATAAATAAATATTTATTAGGAAATAAAATGAGAAAAATGAGGTTGTTAGGTATAAAGCCTGACTTGTTTTTATGGATTCTCTCAAAGACATGTGATTGATTATGATAAGACATATTCACTTGTGATGAATATGATTATATTTCATTTTCTCATTAGTTTGATATTCTCTGAAAGATTAGAAATATATCTTACAGACATTGTGATGACCTATCTATATTACTCATTAAACTCATTTATATGAAAATTCTTGAAGGATTCAAAATGTCTAATTCATGTACTCGAAATTTATTCTCAATAAAATTGCAAAGATCTTTGTACGGGTTAAAGCAATTCGGTTACAAGTGGTATCAACTCCTAAGTGAGTATCTAATTAAGAAAAGGTACTAAAATCACACTATCTAACCATTCATGTTTATTAAGAAATTATAAATTGGATTTACTATTGTAGTAGTTTATGTCGACGATATGAATTTAATTGGAACTCTTGAAGAGTTAGCTAAAATTGCCGAGTATTTGCAAAAGGAATTTGAAGTTAAAGATTTGGGTAAAATCAAATTTAATTTGGTCTATAGCTTGAGCATAAAACAAATATAATAATCTTCCATCAATCAATATATATTGATAGATTACTTAAATGTTTCAATATGGACAAGGCTCACCCATTGAGTACTCTTATGGGTGTAATGTCTCTAGATCCCTAAAAGGATCAATTTTGTCTTAGAGAATTTGATGAAGAGATACTTGGATCTAAAATACCATATCTCGATGCAATTGAGGCTTTAATATACTTAGCATAATGTATGAGATCAAATATTATTTTTGTGGTAAATTTATTGACATATATGCAATTGGGGCTTTAACACATACTGCATTATATGAATATATGCAGTATGTGTTCATATGTTCATAGGAGAAACATCAATCATGTTCACCAAATCATAGTTATCTGCAGTATTATGTATGTTATGAGTTATACTATATTAGATATATCACATACTATTAGTATGGTCAATCATTTTCTTATGGGCCCAGGTAGATATCACTAGGTAATAGTGAAATCTATCACCATGTATCTTCAAGTTACATCTCAACTATCGTTGTCTTTAGGAGTAGATGGGAAAAAAACTCATTCCTCTCATATACACATATTTAGTTATGATTGATGATTTAAATTCAAGAAGATTCACCTCAAATTATTTAATAACATTTAAAGAGGGAGTAGTTTCCCAATAATTCAAACTATAAAAGTGTATAGTATGCCCAATATTGATGCTGAGTTCATTACAACAATTTTAACTTGTAAATAAACTTTATAGATAAAAAAATTTTAGTAGATTTAAATGTGCAGTAAAATATATTATTATTCGATGCGATAATCAAAGTGTATCGTTGTCCACTATTGAGGTTAAGTTCATTACAAGTACTTCACTCTACAGAGAAATTTTATTGATAATAAAAAAAATAAGTAAATCTAGATGTGCAGTAAAATTTATCATTATTCGATGAAATAATCAAAGTGTAATATTTTTATAAAAAAAATTGACCTTTCATAATAGGTTGAAACATATCATTGTGCAACGTCATTAGATTTGAGATATATTAAATTAAAAGTTGATAATATTTGAAAAGTATACAAATAAAAATATCATTAATATGCTAACAAAATTTTTGAAAATAATAAATTTTAATTTATTTAAATCACGCATCAGCATCTGTCATCCTACTTATGGCAAAGGTGGATATTTGTTGACTCTGCCCAAGTTGCAGAGAATATTTTGGTTTTTTTACTTTCTTGATTTGCTTTTTTAATTTAAAATATCAATGAGTGGTTATTATTTTAAATCTGTAGGTTTTATTTTGTTCAGTCACTATTATTTTTTATTTTTTTACAAGTATGATTCAAATTGAATTAGGGGCATTGGATAATTTCCCATCCAATTTCCCACTAATTTTTCCATGAAGCGGGGTATGTGCCCCCATCCATTTTCCAAAAACAAGACACTAGGAGGGGGAGGCAAGGCAAGGCAGAAAGGAGGCTTATTTTTTTTTGTTCTAAAGGCTGAAAAAGACAAAGGAAAGGGGGAGTTTTTTCTGAATCGCCTCTTCCTTTTAAAGCAATTAAAAAAAAAAAAAAAACTCTCTCCTCTTTCTCTTGTGGTGCCATGAAGAATGCTGAAGTGAAGGTACTGTCGAATTGATGAATAACCTAAGCCAAAGAATAGAGTGCACCAATCACTAGAGTTTTCACAAAAAATCTTAGGTTTATGTATATATGAAGAAATCTTTAATATCCATTGAACTTGAATTGATAGCTTTAATAGGTGCTTTGAAATATTTATTTTAAAAGTGTGGTAGTTATATTATTTTTCTGAAAATTATATTTGAATTTATGTTGAAATCTTTTACTAAAAATATATAAAAACTATTGCACTAAATTTTTTTTGTTTGAATTTAAATTTAAACTCATGGCTAGAATTCTTTAACATAATTCAAGGATTTTCAAAAATAAAATCTAATAAAACTAGCCTGATAAAAATTAAATCCCGATAATTTTTTTTAGAAAAATTGTCTGCATTTAATTTTTAATGAAACTAGTTTAATTAGATTTAATTTCTGAAAATGGTCGGATTATTTTAAAAGAATTCTAAAATATTTGATGTAGATGAATATGTTTAACATTATTGAATAATTTTAACATTATGTAGATGATATTCATACATATGGTGATTTGATGGTAATTGAAATATATTTGATGAAGAAAAGAATCGCAATCGATGATATTCATTAGTAGTTTAATTTTGTAGTTTGCTTTATTTCAATGGTAATTTAATTATATTTCATGATGCTTTACATATGGTGAATGATAAAATTTCAATGCACTCACTAAAACATCTTTTAATAATCATTTAGTTTATCCATAAACTTTAATAAAATTTGATTAAATTCATCTAATATCAAAATCTTTAATAACTAGAATATGGTTGATACAATATATAAATATTTAATTTTATTCAATGATATTTGATATAGTGTAGATGATGTATATTTGATATAGTGTAGATGATGTATATTTGATTATACTTCCTAGTTATTTTCTTGGTAATACCCTGATTATATCCGATAAACTTTGACTATATTCTATTGTGATTTATAATTTAATTGTTAGTGTCAATAATATTCGAAAAATTTCATACTCAATGGTGATTTTATTCTAAAAATATTGGGATGATCAATTGGATACTCTTTTATTTATAGCATGTTTAATAACGTATGATATTACTTGTCATTAATCTCTATTTTAGCTTCACTTGAACATGTGCGAGCGATTAGTAATCTTGAAGTGTTTAATGGTGATGTATCATATATTTCTAGCATTTTTAAATATGAAATAATTTTTTTCTCTAATACAAAAATATAGGCTATAGTCTTCATGTCCTCTTCATTATTAGATATTTGTTAGATGTACACTCATCTTCTTACATGTATTTTATAGAGCTTCTTCATAAAAGAAACTCATATATATTTCTATATTTTATATTTTTTTATAAGTACTACTTAGTGCTCATGACTATTTTGTAATGTTCAATTGTAACACAATTTAACTAGTTCTTAGCTATAAAATGTCAATAAAATAATCATTTAAAAGCCTAATTTTGGAAAAATGGCCATCACAAAATGGGTAATGTTTTAAAAAAAATATCATAATTTTTGTTGGTGGCAAAACTAAACATTTTATTATAAAAATAATGGTAGTCTAAGTTTTTTTTATAAAGCACTTAATTACTATTAAATTGGATAAATTATCCAAAAAAAAAATTATTCTTCAAATAAAATGATAGGATGTTTATTTTTTGAATTAACTTAGTATCTGAGATCATTGTTAGTATTTACTTTTGAAAAACTATCAGCTTTTATTAACATGGAATTAGCTACACAATTAGCTACAACATTATCCCCAATAGTTTTGTGCATAAACAAAGAAACCTGATTATACTAATCAACATGTGACGTGTATTTTTCAAAAAAAAGAACAAGTTCATGTTGGTGGCAAACATATACCTCTCTATATTAATATACAATCATCAATTCCCACTCAATTTTAATTTTCTAATTCGAATTATGTGATATAATTGATCTAAAAATATAACATTTATGTGAATACCAATAGATGCTAGCCATCGCAGTGCTTGGTTGATCAATTAACCAAATTAATTGAATTTTGGGAAAATTATGTAAAGCAGCTTCAATTTGAACATAATTAACAAAAAGTTCATTGATTTTTAATATTTAGAAAAAAATTGCCTGAAAGATATTTATGATTTGGTACACTCAAAAAGTGAAACCCACAAATATACTCACCCTCACTCTATATTTTCATAAAAAGAAATTAAAAATAAAAGCAAAAACATTTTTTTTGAAAAGAATATTTTTGGAATTAATAAATATGCATATAGTATTTGTTTATAAACATATAAACTTAAACATTCACCCCTATATATAGTAATCTTTTATAAACATAAAAACATATAATGAACATGTATATAGTGCATGTATAAACATATATGCATATGTGTATACATTAAATGTTTATAAGAATATAAACATATAGTATATAAACATATACTATATGTACATTTTAAATTTTCAGAAAGTGTTATTTTATTTTTTTTAATGCTAACATGGATTGGGAGTTAGAGTATTTCTGAGTTTCCATTTTTGAGTATACTATATGTATAAACATATACTATATATGTATAAACTGATACTATATATACACTTATAAATTTCAAAAATAGTGTTCTTTGATTAAATATAACGATACTATAAATATTTTATAATGAATGACTATTACTTTGAAATGCATAACCATCATTGATGTAATATATTTGATTTTCTCATCATGTCTTTTGGTTTTCTCAGAGTTAATGATCCATATTTTTCTTATAAATAGGCCTAATCAGATTAGACCTTCTCAAATGTCATGGTTTTGGTTTTCTCACCATGACTTTTGGCTTTCTCAAATGTCATGGCTCTCTCATCATGACATTTGGATTTCTCACCTTTGACCTTCTTGTAAGAGCATCTTCAACCACACTTAACAAAATAATTAGTTAAAATATATTTAAATAATCAATTCAATATTTTAGCTAGCAACTCTTCAAAATTTACTCCAACAAATCTCAACAAAATATATTAATATTTCAACTAACTTTAACTAATTTTCAAAAATATAATTAAAAAATATCATAATTTAAAACAGTAAAATTGTTTTAATGAATATGTGTTGTACCATGTCATCAAATTTAAAACAGTAAAATAAAAAAAATAAATCCAAACATTCATTTATAAATTTAATCTAGATTATAACACAAGTTGCAAGTCGGTGAATAGGAAACAATTACATTTTCTTTGCCATGATTTCCATCTAGAGGCGCTTAAAATATTCAGCATAAATCATAGGTAGGACACTCGTATTGATACACATTATTTTTTGTTCCTCCTTCATTTTCTCGAGTTGTACTTTCTCTTGTTCAATAGTCTTCTTCTCTTGTTCAATAACTAACTTCTCTTGTTTGACAACAGCCATTTATTTTCATGAAAGTTATTTTCTTTTCTGCCATCTTCTTTTTCTCTTCCTTCATTTCTTCAAACAATTTAATAAAATATGATGAACTTGAATTATTATCTTCAGATAGTTTGCTCTTTGATTTTTTTTACCCACTTTTTCGCAGCCTTCCTTCCAATTGGCCTCTCCAAGCCTGCACTGTCATCTTCTATGTTTATCAATTTTGGTGTTGAAGGATTAGAACTGCTAGAAGTTGCATCACTTTTTGTTTTTTGTTTCTTTGGCTGAGAATCCTCCATCCATTTTGGGGTATACCGCAACTCATTCCAACAATGTTCAAATGAAAAAAAATGATTTATAAAATTTATTGTACACTTTCTTTGCATCACGGACCTGAAATTTATACATTATACTGCATATCTAAAATAAAAAAAATATACAATTATATTATGTATCATAATAATATTATCACACTTGTAATTAAAATACTTTTATACATTGTCTTTCTCAGTCAGTCCACTTTGATTCAACCTTTCAATTTGGTCAAAACAACCACAAAATTTATTGGTGGCAAGTTGAATTGAAGACCAATGATTCATCAAAGAAACTTGATTTCGATTACAATCTGACTTAGGTTTGTATTTGTTGAAGTACTCCCAAACCATTCGCCAATACCTTTTAGATTTTTGCTCATTCCCATTCACGGCATCTACACTAATATTCAGTCATCTCGAGATTAAAACTAAGTTCTCTTCAATTGAAAAGTTGCTATCTCGATAATTTTTGGTGGTTGATTCTTTTTGAGGTGATATTGGAGAAGACCGAGTTATTTGTTCTACGGATTGAGTGTTAAACTCACCTACGTTTTTTGCTTCATTCAATAGATTGGTAAAGTAATATCCATGTTCATCCATCAAAGCACCTACATTGTTGAAGAACAAAGATGAATTGGTGTTAACCACATAAAAGTAATATTTATTTACATAAATAGAAAGAATTAATATCAAATCAAACTAGGGGGCTTAAATTAATAAACTCGAAACAAGTTACCTAATGTAGGCTTGAAGGTGAACAACATGGAGTTTTCATAACAGTAGTATTATAAACATAATTTAAAATAACAAAAAAAATGAAGAAAAACAAATTTAAATTATGCAATAACCAAAAATATTACCAAAATTACAACGAATACCAAAAAATAAGCACACTGTCAAGATGTACTATATGCAATTTGTTTAACTGCAAAAGAATGATAGATCACTTAATTTTAATAAAATGTGAATTATTTTTCATAAGTAATATAGGATATATCAATAATAGTGCTTAATATTAATTTTCAAATGAGTTCAAACAAAAAATAGAATTTATCTAAACATTTAAGTAATTCTGAATCAAAGAACTAATTATCCATTATTCTATATATCTAAGAACAAAAAAAATACAGAATTTATCAAAACAGAACATATTAATAAATCATTTCTATGCACAATTCGGAATCCAAGAACTCAAAATATATTTTCAATATGTAACATGTAATCAAATCACCATCTACCAAGAAGTTTATGCAACTAGTTACTGGATAATTATCAACTAGTTTTTGAACTAAAAATAGAAATTATCAACTAGTTTATGTAAAAAAATTGGATGAAGATCTTCAGTTTTTAAATTTACAACAACAAAAAAAGTTACTGGAGCATGTCCAACCACCCCATATATAGTATCTGTTATAGGATTAGGGATATGGTTGTTGAAATATGGAAGAATGAGAGAGAATGAGAGGAAGGATGTGTGAAGCATCTTTGACGAAATCAGACACGATTCTGTAAATATTTTTACAGAATGAGGATTCTATAACGGGAAGGTTTTTGTTGCTGCCGAAAAATATTTTTACGCCAATAAAATTTCAGACACACGATTCTACATGTTTCCAAGCATCTTTGAAGAATCATCTTTGTTCAACAATACCAAAGGTGTGAAGTAAAGGTTTTTGTTGCTGCCGGATCCGGATGGGGAAGGAGACTCTAGAGGCTTTCCTCCTTTTTCTTTTTCAATATTGACCACAATTCCTGCAACAACGAAAGATGTCGATTGACAGGGTTAAGCCGATGAACCAACTTTTACCACTGACGCTAATTCGGAGGCTAATCTTCCCCAAGAGCTCACATAGACGGGAAGGTTTGGCATATCATGTTCGATATGCGGTGGCGAAATAGTGGGTAAGTGATAGCTCATGCAAACGCAATTGAAAGTCAATGTAATTGACGCCGACGAAGGGAACAAGCGGTAAGCCCTCTGAGGCATCGTTGGAAGCAGAGGTCTATCAAACGTTTAGCGAACATTCGGCAGGATTTTTGTCGATGATGAATAGTATTGCTGAGTGATAAAAGCTCGCTATATTTGTTGAGCGAAGCTGGGGGGGGGGGCAAAAATGCGAGCGGGATAGTGAGCGCGTTGGAGCCTTATTTTTATAAGCACACTCAACAAAATAGCGATAATAGTGTTTTTAGCGAGCCCGTTGGAGATGCTCTAAGCTTATAAATAAGCCTAATCAAAGCCAAATAATAATGATCCATATTTTTCTCTCTTTTTTTAATTTATTCTTCTCTCTTTATAACATGTTATTAGCACGAAAAAAACTCCAGATAAAGTAAAATTATATTATCAATATTTTTATCCCATCATATATTAAAAAATTTCCAAAATGTCATATCTCACAAAACTTAAGTTTGTGGCACTTGATATTTCTGGTAAAAATTAGTTTTCATGGATTCATAATTTTGAAATAATTTTATGTTCATGAATTTTGGAAAACTATAACAGAAAGAAATGAAGAATCTCAATAGGACTATGCAAAAGTACTAATTTTCCTTAGACTCTATGAGGATCTAAAAATGAATTTTCACTATAAAAGATCCTTTCACCTTATAGAATAACTTGAAGGATAGATTTTACCACAAAAAAAACTATGATTTTACCTAAAGCTCACTATGACTAGATATACATGAGGTTTCAAGATTTTAAAATGGTCAGTGAATATAACTCCACTCTATTTAAAATAAGCTCCAGATTGAAACTATGCGGAGAAAAAAATCATAGATGAAGACATGATATAAAAAAATTTTCACAACATTTCATACCACTAATATGCTTTTATAACAACAATATAGAGAGCATTGATATACTAAATATCAAAGGTAAATATTGTGTCTTCTAATAGCTGAACAAAATAAGGAGTTACTAATAAAAAATTATGAGTCTCATCCAATAGGATCTGAACCATTTCTTTGTGGATGTGAGAATGGTCATGGTCGAGGTAGAATTCTTAACATCGTGATAATTATCCTTCTAACCCCTTTAAAAAAAAATACTCATTTCACTAAAAGTGAAATTGGTAAGATAAAACAAAAAAAATAAAGAAAGTGTACATATAAAAACCTTTCAAGGCTCCTAAAGAGATTTGATATAGATGCATAATGGAAGGACACTAATCTTGTATCTATCGATAGCCAAACATCTAGTTGATCTACAGTAAGTATCATTAAAGGATAAAGGAAAAATAGTAGAAACTAATTTTACCGATATAAATGAGTTGGGCCAATCTTATTTTGAAATGGATTTTTTTGAAGGTCATAATGATAATTTTAATTGTTTAGTAGATGTTGAAAATATAAATATTAAATAATTTTATATCTTTTATTTTGAGTTAATATAAATATCATCTTGTTTTATATTTATCTAAATTGGTGTATTATTGAATTTCAAGATGAATGATATTGATATATACCTTGCTGATTGCGCAACCATGCATACAATCCTTTGAAAAAAAACATATTTTTTAAATTTAATAACAACAAATATCTATGTAAGTATCATCTTTAATACTTCAGATTTAATTGAAGGTTTTGGAAGAACAAATATAATATTACCAAATAGAACTAGATTACATATTAATAATACATTATATTCTAGCAAATCAATAAGAAATTTGTTTAATTTTAAAGATATCTGCAAAAATAGATATCATATTGAAACTATGAATGAAGATAATAAATAATATTTATATATTATTTTTTAAATTTGTAAGAAAAGGATTATTAAATAAAAGCACTTAGCATTCTCCTTTGTGTTATACCATACAACTATAAAGTCAATCGAGTCATATGATGTAACGAACCAGAAGTTCAATGACCCAAATATTTTTACTCTTTGGCATAACATGCTAGGTCATCATGGATCTTCAATGATGCATAAAATCATAAAACAATTACATAGACATTCATTAAAGAACCAAAAAATTCTTTTGCCCGATGAATTTTCTTGTGATCCTTATTCATGAGGTAAGTTAATAGGTAGACCAACATTAAATAAAATCATATCTGAATTATCAATTTTTTTTAAAAAAAGAATACATAGGGATATATGTGGACCTATTCATCAATCATTTGGACCTTTTTATTATTTTATGGTTCTTATAGATGTCTACTAGATGGTTATATGTTTGTCTTTTTTCCACAAGAAATATTACTTTTGCTAGGCTCATTGCACAAATAATTAAATTAATAACACAATTCCTTAATTATCCAATCAAAATAATAAGACTTGATAATATTGGTAAATTTACTTCAAAAACTCTTAATAAATATTGCATGTCAATTGGGATAGATACTGAGCATCTTGTTACTCAATGTCATACCCAAAATGATTTGGCAGAGTCCTTGATCAAACGTATTCAATTTATAGCTAGACCATTACTAATGAAAACTAAATTACCGACACCTACCTAAGGGCATGCAATTATGCATGTTATAAGTCTAAAAAGAATTAGATCAACATATTATCATGAATAATCTCTTTCACAACTTGTATTGGGTATATAATCAAATATTTTTCACTTACGAGTTTTTAGTTGTACAGCCCATATACCAATTGCAACCCGATAACATACCAAAATGGGTCCATAATGTAGTCTTGGAATTTATGTTGATTTTGATTTGATATCTATCATAAGATATTTGGAATCCTTAACATGAGATATTTTTAGAGTCAGATTTGCAAATTTTCATTTTAATGAAACTGTATTTCCATCCAATCATTAGTGGTATAAAAGTCAATTCCAAAAGAACTACGAGAAATTACTTGGAATACATCAATATTATTTCATTTTGATCCTCGTACAAATCAAAGTGAACTTGAAGTTCAAAAGATCATTTATTTATAAATAATATATAACATTCTTCCTTTTCTTTTCTTTTTTGATTTTTTAATGCTAACATAGATTGCGAGTGCTAGTATTTCCAAATTTTTATTTTTGAGTACTAAATCATAAATATTTTTCATATTGATAAATTTTTTTTTCTAAATATTGGGAGGCATGGAGCTTTATCATAATTATTTTCGAATTAAAAGTACTTCACATAATTTTCTCAAAATAAAATTAATTCAACCAACATACATATTTAGAAAAAAAGATTTTAAATTCAACTAGTGAAAAAGTTTACACTATAAGCCTAGTTAGGTACAATGTACAAGTAGGTAATCATCATAAGTCAAGTATACACCAATGTCATCATCCACACCCTCAATTCACTAATAAAATTGCAACAAACTAGAATTTTTTAAGGATATGGTACGTCCTGCTCAACATTTGAAGATTCTAAGTACTTTTGTAAATCAAAGAAGAGGAAATGGAAAACAAAAAATAAATCCAAGCAAAAATGTAACTTCTAAATCATAGAAAATGTTATATTATTAGAGGTGTCAAACGGGCTGAGCCAGCCCGTTTTTTTGGAGCATGAGCGTGCTTTCGTGCCGGGCCTGGCCCGCTCGGGCCAGGCCAGGCCGTTCGGGGCAGAATTTTTTTTTTAAATATTTAAATATATTTAAAATTTTAGATATTGTATAGTATTATATATTTATAAATTTAAAAATGTTAAAATTAAAAATTTATAAAAAAAACAAAGATTAATTTTTTTTGTAATATCAAATTAGTCTAAATTTTATTAAAATTATTAATTATATAATAAAGTTATTAATTTTTAAAAGAAAAATTAAAACAAAAAAAATAATAAATCAATACATTATGTTAGTAAAAATAAAAATTAAAAAAAACATAAACAACACAAATGAAAAATTACCAATCATCCATTTGAAACCGAAGGTCCGAACAAAACAAATTACAATTTCAACACAACGTACAAACAAAGCGTACAATCAATTAAAAAAACATCAAAAACAAAAAACAGTAGATCATCATCAATCGTCAATCGGCATATCATGAGAATCATCAGCCGCAACATCAAGAACAGTATCATATAGATCATCATCATCGGCAATCAACTCCTCCGTCATCGTAGTGGATGTGGATGCGACTGCAGTCCCTGTCTCAGTCCCAGCTCCAGCACGATCATGGATGCTAAACCTCGGATCCTCCCAATCCTTCAAACAAGCCAAGGCCTCAACCATATCTGGACATAATCTCGATCTCCTATCCGAAATCACGTTCACTACAACAGAAAAAGCAGACTCCGATGCTACGCTCAACACCGAAGGAGTCAGTAGATCCCGTGCCATCCTAGATAGCACGAGAAATGTGGACTCATATGATTTCCACCACCGTAATAAATCAAGATTCTTAGTATCAGAATGTGATAGGATTGAGCAGTAATCGGTATCTAAGTACCGAGACAGCTCGCTCCTATGTGATGGTCCACCCCCACGTTTCTCCCTCGCTAGCTGAATGGAAAAATCGTCATCTTCGAATAAGGTATCAATGTCCGTAATCACAGTCTCACCACCACCACCACCATACATAGTATCGTAGTATGTGATCAGGTCAGTCAACTTCTCGTGAATGAACCCTTCAGGTGGGTCTTACAGGTTCATGCACGAGGAAATGTAAGTCAGGGTGTTTTCTACCCCTTCCATCTTAACCCTAGGGTCCATGCATGCAGCGAGGCAATAAAGAGATGGAATGGTGGACTAGTACTTTAAGTACTTGGTTTCCATCTCTGCAACTATATGGCTAAGTGTCGAGTCAGCTCGATACTTCCTAAACATGCTACTAATATTGTATATACACCGGAGTACAATGCAAGTGGTGGGCATATAAACCGACGAACACATGTTCGTTGTGTCATAAAATATCTTTAGGAATTTCATAAATGAAATTCCTGAAGCCCAGTCAGTATCGTCAATAATAAGTTCGTCACTTTTACTATTGACGTAATCGGATATCACGTGTTCGTATCCAACACATGATTCTAACATCAGGTACGTGTAATTCCAACGATGTCTCACATCTGATTGGAATTTCTTCTTCTTAAGATTCGCAGACAAACAGAGACTACCAAACTCTTGTTGTCTGCAAGGAGTGCGAATATATTTTAGTGCATTACGTATATTATCCAACGCGGGGGAACACACCTTCATACCTGCTTGAACAATCAGGTTAATCATGTGACACATGCATCTGACATGAAAGATCTCTCCTAATGGTGCATCTCTAATATTCCTAACAAACATATTGATCGCTACTCCATTATTAGATGCGTTATTGAATGTGACACTAAAAATTTTATTTTGAATTTTATATTCCCTTAAGATTTTCATCATACCCTCAAAAATGGCCGGATAATCATGAGGATGAAGAATCTCAGAGAATCCTAAATATTTTTTATTCATAGTCTAGTTAGAATCTACATAGTGGCTGGTGAGACATGCATAAGATGATTCATTGTGACTTGTCCAGATATCGGACGTCACGGATACCACTCCACTATATGCCATAAATTCATTAATTATTTTTTGTTTTTCTAACTTGTACAATTTTAGTATGTCATTCCTAGATGTGCATGATGCGCACAACCCTTGGATCTTCTAAAAACCTGATCTGAAGACCCATCAATGTGATAAGTCTGGCCATGCTGTCCCTACCCAACTCACTGGAGTATATGAAGGGAGTAAACTTTGAGACTGAACTTGATCCAGTCTCAAAAAATGCAGTGCCAAGTTGGGTTTGCCTAGGATCTAATGGAGAATGTTTTTTGGTGCATAATTTGACATGCCTCTTAAGGTGCCAAGTCCCAAACGAACTCTTACATGTTAAAAGTTTCATACAATATTTGCACCGTGCCATTTTTTGTTCCTCACCCCTAATATTTTTTTGTGTTATTATATTAAAATGAGTCCAAATTACAAAAGTCCTAGTTTTTTGTTTTTTAGAAGTTTGAGTTGAGACGACTGGAGAAACCAAAGTTTCAGCAGCCTCATACCTCTGTGTAATATTTTTATTTTCTAAATTTAAATATGTTTTAGTTGTATTTATCATTTTTTATGATTTTTATTTTTCTTAATTTTGGTCTAGAGAGAGAGAAAGTTAAAAAAACCGTAAAATAAATTACCTGGTAAAAGCAGTGAGGTTGGTCACGTGCACGGTGCACCACAATCAAGCTCTAATGTTCAAAACTCAAGTTGAGATTCATGAAAATCCAAGCCGAATGCCAAAATCCCGAGGCCCGAGAGAGAGAAGCAAGATTTTTGAGAGAGAAATAGAACGATTTGAGAGAACTTATGTTTTTGCAAAACATAAATGTTAAAGGGAGGGGGGTAGAATTTATAGATTAAAGATATTAATTTTTTATAAAAAAAAAGATATTTTTTTATTTTTTTGAATTTTTATTAATTTTTAGGGGGCAGAATCATGAGGACCGTTAGATTCTGCCCCCTAGCCGTTGGAGGCGAATCCAACGGTTGAAAATATATATTTTTATTATTTTTTATTTTTTTTCCCGTTGGGGGAATAGGGGATCTAGGTCAGTTCGGGCCTCGGGGCTTCGGGCCTCGTGGAAGTGGGACCGAGGGTAGGGTCCAATCAGACCCGACCCGCGGTCTTTTTTGCGGGAGGGGCTGGGCATGGGTCTTTCGCGGGGTAGCCTGTGCCCTGTAGGCAGTAGGCTCGACCGCTCGAGTGACACCGGCACGGGACGAACCCGTGCCGGTGTGCCGTGCCACGGGTCGAACCGTGCCGGGTCAGGCACGACACGGCACGGCTCATGCCTAACCCGGGCACGTCACGGCTCATGCCTAACCCGGGCACGACACGGGCCCGGGCATGGTTTTTTCTCGTGCCGGGCCGGGCCGTCCGGCCCGGTTGACACCTCTATATATTATATTATAAAACAATCATGTGAGATACATGAGCATTAATGAATTTATCTTATCTTACATGAAATGAATTTAATCTTTGTTTCTAAAGATAGTCTGAACCCATTTTGAGGTGGTTCACCATTTTCTTTATCATCATTTGGATAACT
Source organism: Sapria himalayana (assembly GCA_029783825.1). NCBI lineage: Eukaryota > Viridiplantae > Streptophyta > Magnoliopsida > Malpighiales > Rafflesiaceae > Sapria > Sapria himalayana. Next base: position 2,483,289 of record JAREIK010001871.1, read on the forward strand.
AATGCTTTTTTATGTCCCAAAACAGATTTCCTTATAAAAATGAATTTTTCAATTTTTTTTTAGTTTGGTAGATTTGTGTTTTGGTGCACTAAGCACAAAATATTTGTGGTATGTACACTAAATTTTTCATAATTAAAAAAAATACCAAATTCTAAAATAATTATGTTTTAGAGTAATAAAATTAATCTACCCAAATTTGTCATGAGAAATTTGAATAAAAAAATTAAATATGATTTAATTAATTTGGAAACTATTATTACAAATTGATAAATCACATTCTCGAATTTGGAAATCATAATTTCTAAAAAGACAAATTTAAAATATTTCAATTAATATTGTAATAATGAGGTAAGATTCAAACCCGTGCACCTCAAATAATTAAAACACTCCCTTACCATTCGGTCACATCACACATGGTTAATATAAAGAAGCAAACAACCAAAATAATTATATATACATACAAATATAAATGAAAATACATATATAATTACACACACACACAAACACACACACACACATATGTGTGTGTGTGTGTGTGTATTTTTAGGTGTGTGTGGGTAAGTATATGTTTGTGTATATACATAGACATAAACATATATATGGACTGTAGAACATACACACACAGACACATATACATATATACATATAAATATATGTATATATATTAATATGTGTGTGCGTGAGTGTGTTTTTATTGGTATATATATATTTGTTGATTTATATATATGTTTATATACATATATTTATGTATACTTATATATATGTGTTTCCATTTTTTTCACCCTCCCCTCAATTATCTCATTAATAATCATGACAAAGCATGTTTAACTTTGAACTTCTTATGAGATCCAATGTATTAGTGATGGTTTAAACACATTTATAAGTATATATCCATTTACATTTATAAGTATTTATCTACCTTACCAAACATAGGGTAGATGCATATGATAAACTTTCACACTAGTCAATTATCTCATTAATAATCACGATAAAGCATGTTTAACTTTGAAGTTCTTATGAGATCCAATGTATTAGTGATGGTTTAAACACATTTATAAGTATATATCCATTTACATTTATATGTATATATAACTATTTTGATTTATTTATATTAACCATGTGATTATTGAGTGGCAAGAAAGTGTTTGTATAATGGGAATGGTGTGAATTCGAATCCCACCTTACTATTATAATATATTACATTGCAAGAATATAATAGAGAAAATATAGAGATATTAAGAATAGAAAGTAGATAAATACCGAATATGAAAGAGAAAGTATAAGGAGAAATTTTATTACAAACATCTCATTAATCTCTACAAAGATCAAAACTATACATCTATTTATAATAAAACAAGGATGCACATATCATTAATATCAATGTATTGAATTTATACATTAAATAGAAAGATGAACATTCATACATAGAATGTAGGTTACGAAAGTGTCATAATAAGTACATTGAATATAATGAATATTCATTCATGTATTTCATAACACTCCCCCTTGAATATTCATTGTATTCATGAATGTGCATTGAATGATACTACATCATTAAAAACCTTAAGCAAGAAAACCCTAGTGGGACAAAAATCAGACAAAAGGGAAAAAGAATGCAATGCATAGTTCACAATATCTCCTCCTCAATTTGAACTATATAATCACTGTTGGGGCTAGTTAATGTTGTATCTTATGAACTCGCCGCATACTAATGACATATACTAATTTCTCAAAAGTTAATGTTGACAATAATTTAGTAAAAAGATCTGCAATATTATTTATGTATCGAATATGCATAACATCAATTTATCGACTTTCTTTGAATTTGTGAGTATAGAAAAATTTCATTGAGATATGTTTGGTCCTATCACCTTTAATATATCCTCTCCTAATTTGTGCAACATAAGCATTATTTTCATAAATTATAGTGGGAGAATTTGTAATCGGTGTTAAGCAACAAGAATTATGAATATTTGTTATAACGGATCTTAACCAAAATTACTCTCTTCTAGCTTCATATAAAGCAATAATCTCAAATCATTGCTTCATAGAACACCAAGAAATGGTGGTATTATTATAACAAAAAAAATACCCAGTTTAAAAGCGAGCTTTATGTGGATCAGATCTATATATAGCATCAAAATATCCAACTAAAAGAGACATAGTGAATCATTGGGATAATATAATCTCAAATCTATGGTTTCTCGGAGATAACGAAAATATGTTTAGTTCCATTCTAGTATCTCCAAGTTGGGATAATATAATCCCAAATTCATAAATCTAGATTAATGACATATTGATGATAGATTCATTGATGACAGATTCATTGATTGATAAATTGATAGACATATATAGAAATTCCCTACTAATTATAAGGGAATTTCTGCTAGCCTCTTCTACGAGGTTTCGCAGCTGGATCTCGAAATGCTATCTATTGCATCAATGCCACTAACTATGACTTTATATAGGACATCTATTGTTGCATTATATTTTTAATTTCTTTCGTCTCATCATTCATTTCTTCAATTTCTTACATTTCTTCCATCAAATAAGTAATCTGCTTCTCCTCCTCTTCTTTCATTTCTTGCATTTCTTCCTTCAAATTAATATACTACTCATCCTTCTGTTCTTTAATTTCATATATTTTTTCTTCAAATGAGATATCTACTCATCCTTCTTTTTCATTCCAGTCTCCATAACTACAATACATTGATTTGTTTCCATTGCTTGTTGTTCGACCACCTCATCCATCATTACTAAGATAGATGAATTAGAAGTACGACTACTACAACAAAATGCCACTCCCTTCGAGCTAATGCTATACACTCACTACTTCTTACGACCTCCTATGGTCTCCAAATAAATAGGATCATAATCAATTGGTTGAAGATCCATGTAACCTTCAACTTGTTGATGAGCAGTTGTCACACGTTCCTCCATTAGTTCCTAAGATAAAATTGAGAAAAATACTATTCTAGATATAAATAAAATAAAATAAATATTTTGTATTCCAAACAATTTTTAAAATGTACTATAGTATTATAAAATTTTATTAATATAACAAATTCTTATAGCAATCATCTAAGACTTATTGTCAACAAACTGACCATCCACTTTCTTCACATGCATCTTCCTGAAAATCTCATAAAAATTGGGATATCGACCCAATTCTCTGGCCTAGAATATGTTTTTATTAAGTCATAAAAAAACAAATGATCAAAAAATTTAACAAAATTAAAAAAATCATGCAAATATTTGGTTTATTGGACTATTAGGACAACCACTAAATATATAAATGTTTAAAATTTTAAAATTGTACCAAATCTTGAGCGTGCTCAATACTCGACTTTGACCCTCCTATGTATCGACAGATTCTTGTACCTAGTCCAACTACCTCATTTCGTTGATTTTTGCTGATAATATCTGATTTTTTCTTCACATCTGGCTCCTCCCAATACTTAAGCCACTTGGACCAGTCGTCCTCGGATATAAAAACAAGCATTTCTTTCATATTCTTCAATTTATGGATAAAATTAGAATACCATTGAGCAGCTTTGATCTCCCATAATGACTTTATCTTTCCATCAAATTTGGGTGCCCATGTGCACTGATTCTAAATATAGAAAAAACACAAAAAATTTATATTAACAATAAGAACATAATTATTTACTACTTGAATAATAACCAACATAATAGTTAAGTAATTAGATAATTATTTTTCAATACTTTTGTTTTGTTATATTTACCTGAAAGTCATTAAAATAAGATTCTTTTATCGATTCAGAAACTTTCTTCCATGAGAATGCTTTATAATCAGTTATTTTCTTGAAAGACTTTGTAATTATAGTCGAACACTTGTGAGATGGAATAAAACTGTAAAAATAAATAAATAACATTGAAAATAAGTAAATCATAACAATATAAAAAAACCACTAACAAGAACATCAAATTTTTTTTTTCAAGTCATATTTACATATTTCTTTTATCTCCCATCCACAATCTCAATTACTAACTTTGCATTGACTACAGAGGAAGACACATCATTTGATGATGTCATTGGTTTTGTAAATGGGGGAACTATCGGTGTAAAATGTGGTGTAGAAGATAGAGATAGATCAAAAGTGTGTGAAGGAAACATAATAGTTGGTGGGCTTATATCTGATAATGGTGATAGTAGAGGTCGCAATGATGGTGATGATGATAGAAATGAAGATGGTGATTGTGATGTTGAAGTCTGGATATGGTGGGTATGAGATGGTACTGATTTTGCAACATGATGTAACATACTAGATGAATTTGGTTCATTTCTCCATCCACGTCCACCTCCACCACGGCCACGTCCTTTAGGAACCATCTGTTGTACAAAATAAAACATAGAACAAATAATAGAGATATGATGAACAAGCATGTATTTTAGAATAAAACACACTGATAGATTTCAATAAAATATAGAAAGTATTTGATAGTTTAATATTATAATAAAATTATAAGAGTTTAATTATCAGCATCATTGTCATCATTCAATGGATCTTCTCATATTTCGTCTAATTCCGATAGAAGTTCGAACTCATCTTCAGATAGAAATTCGTCATCTTCAATTTCTATTAGGCCACCATTTTAGTCACATAATTTTTTTGGATCTTCATCTACACACATTGGCTCAATATTATTTATGTCATTTTCCTAGAATGCCAGTGCAATATCTAAGTTTGCACTTCTTTGTTGAGATGTTTATACTTCAAAATTTGATTGAACTTTGATTTTGTAAATCTCCCATCAACACTCTTATCATGAGATAAACTCGGATATGTATAATAATAAACTTGAGCTGCTTGAACTTCCATAATAAATAAAATATACTAATAAATTAAATAATTCAAAAATTTAAAATTTAATAATTCTCACATATTTTTTGAACCCATTCATAAATTCAGTTTCTAGCATATAATTAACATCATTGTTGGAAATTACTAGTTGCCTATATTTTAACTGCTCAACATAAATACTGCATAAATATAAAAAGAGAGAGAATTATGTATATTAATTTTTAATAATTCCTATTAAAGATAAAATTAAATTATGATTAAACCTACAACCATTTTATATATACATACTCAATATATGATGCAACCTCCTCACAATTAAGTAAAACATAACTCCAGGTTGCTTTGTACTCTGCATCTGTCATGCATCTTTTCATTGCTCTTCCAAATGCTCTTCCAGGGTGCTTGAAGATAGATAGTTTGTCCACAGAATCATTTTCAGTAGCATTTGATGCATATAGTCTCTTTAATCAAGGAATTAATATAAAATAATACATCTTCTTAAATGCAACTTTCAATTTTTGTCGCGTATCTACAACACGAGGTACCTTCTTAAATCAAAGATGATCACAAGACTTACAGCTAATTAAATCACTATCACCACCCCAATATAACGTATATCCATTGAAACAACAATCAATTTTTTCCACTGGTAGAACCATTCTTCATAGTAACTTCTCAGTGTTGTAAAAGTTATTAGTGATCAAATTATTATCCGGAATAGTCTTCTTCATCAGTTCTGTCTCCTAATCAAATAATTTCTCAGACAGATGATTTTTAGACTTAATGCTCATAAGTCGAGCCAAAAGTGACAATTATGAATGTGTTTTACAACCAAGCAACAACTCTTTATTTGTAGCTTTAGCATTTCATAAAATTTATGAGCTTCAGGATTAGGTGAGTCATCCACATAATTCATTTTAAAGTCAGCACCAGCAGCTTCTGTGATCATTCTATGGTATGTGTTTGATGATTTTTCACCACAAGAAAATGATTCAGTACCCTCATTTTGGTCAATGTTCAGAGCCATTGTACTTTCCCCATGATAAATCAATAATTTGGCACAAAGCCATATTTAGCCAAATGATATCTTATAGTGTTTGCATCATGAAAAGGGATATTCTGACACTTGTGATAATTACATGGACACTTAATTTTTTCTCCATCCATCCATCTCGATTGACTACATACAAAATTGATGAAAGTTTCAAGCCCACTCAAAAAATCTTTATTCAAAATTCCATTCATAAACCTTCTGTACATCCATTGACGATTTGAACTAATTTTCCCCTATTTTATTTACAAAAAATAATGCTGAATCATTATTTTGATTTAATCATTCTATTACTTCAAAATATACTAATAATTAAATAAAATCACTAACAGATGAATATTTAAACATTTAATATCATGAATATCGAGACAATGTATTTGCAAATTCTACATGAATAGATAAAGTAATTTTTAGCACGATAAAGATTAATAGATATCATGGTAATACTAGATAAAGGGAGCAAAATACGATAATGCACAAGAAAGAAAAGCAAAAAAGAAAGACATTTAAAGTTTGAAGGGGGAAGGGGGAGAGAGAGAGAGAGAAGGTGGGGGAAGAGAGAGGGGCAGAGAAATTGAGAGACGGGGAGAGAGAGAGAGAGAAAGATAGAGTGAGAGAGAGACAGGGGAGAGGGAGATGAAGAGAGAGAAAGGGGGAGTGGGGGAAAGAAATGGAGAAAGGGAGAGAGAGAGGAGGAGAGAGAGGGAGAGAGAGAGTGAGAGAGGCAGAGAAAAGGAGAGAAGGGGAGATAGAGAGAGATAGAGCGGGAGAAAGGGGAGAGGGAGAGAGAGAAAGGGAGAGGGGGAGAGAAATGGCGAAAGGGAGAGAGAGAGGGAGAGAACAAGCAAGAAAGGAGAGAGAGGAAGATAATAACAAGAGAGTGTGTGTGAGTGACACATAAAGAAAAAGAGGAAGAGAGTGATACGAAAAGAATTAGAGGGAGAGAGAGACACACACTGAGAATGCAGTGTTAGAATGAGGAATTACATAAAAGAAAAAAAAATTGCTCCTGATAATCCTATCAAATATTATATCTTTTGTCATACATGTGTTCATATATGAGCCTGAGGCCCAATGGCTGAGATTATGAAAGGGTATGACACTTATTTGTATTATACCATATATAAGCTTGACCAACGGACACTCTCATGCTATGTGCTTACATATTGTTGATATTATATCTTTTGTCATTTAATTTCAAGTTAGTACAACAAATTAGTATTATCCTATATATATTTATATGTTAGTATACATATAGTAAATGTAGTTATAAATAGTTACATATAGTTAAACATATAGTTATATATAGATATATGCATACAAGTAGTTATAAGTAGATATAAAAAAATGTTTACAAAGTTATAAACAATTATATAGATTTACATATATCTATATATATATGTATACATAATAAAAAATAAAGTTATATTTATCTATATAGAATTTTTTATAGTTATACAAATATTTATATATAGTTACACACATATAGTTAAATATTATGATATATATATTTTTTATACATATAAATATAAAGATAGTTACATTTGATTATACATATAGTTACACGTATAGTTAAACTTATATTTATACATGTATGTATATATATTTTTTCATATAATTTCATATATTTATACATATAGTTATGTATAGGTATGGATATACTAAACTACATTTTTTATATTAATATATAAAAATGTATATTAAAAATATGTTGTTAATTATATTTTTAAATATAGTTATGTATATAAAGTTTTTATAGTTATACATATAGTAAGATATAATTAATTATAGTTATATGTTATTATACATATAATATATATAGTTATAAAAAATTATATATCGCTAAACATTTAGTTATATATATATATATATATTCATACGAGTAGTTATATTTAGTTATACATAAAATATACAAAGTTAGAAACAAATTTGTAAATGTACATAAATGTATGCATATATGTATAAATAGTTAAAAATATAGTTATATTTAATTATATAAAGTTTTATTTAGTTTTACAAATATTTATATATAGGTATACACATATAATTAAACAAAATGTTGTATGTTGTTATACATGTAATTATAAATATAGTTACATGTGATTATACATATAGTTATACTTCAATTTATACATGTAGGTATATATATTTATTCATATAATTTTATATATTTATAGATATAGTTATGTATAGGTATAGATATAGTAAAATATATGTTTATAAACTAATATATACAAATGTATATTAAATATAAGTTGTAAATTATATATTTAAATATAGTTATGTATAATGATTTTATAGTTATACATATAATAAGATACAATTATGTATAGTTATATGTTATTATATATATAGTATATATAGCTATAAATATTTTTATAATGTTAAACATATAGTTATATATAAATATATTCATACAAATAGTTATACATAAATATATAAAGTTATAAATAAATATATAGATTTACATATATGTATACATTGTTACAAATATATTTATATTTAATTATATATTGTTTTATATAGTTACACAAATATTTATATATAGTGATACAAATATTTATATATAATTATACACATAGTTAAACATAATGTTATATGTTATTATACATGTAATTATAAATATTGTTACATGTGGTTATACATATAGTTACACATATAGTTATACTTATATTTATACATATAGGTATATATTTTTTATATAATTTTATATATGTATACATATTTACAAATATAGTTATATTTAATTATATAAAGTATTATATAGTTATACAAATATTTATATATAGTTATACACATATAGTTAAACATAATGTCGTATGTTGTTATAAATGTAATTATAAATATAGTCACATGTGGCTATAGATATAGTTACACATATTGTTATACTTAGATTTATACATGTAGTTATATATATTTTTTCAGATAATTTTATATATTTATCCATATAGTTATGTAAAGGTATAGATATAGTAAAATACATTTTTATATACAAATATATACAAATGTATATTAAATATAAGTTGTAAATTATATATTTAAATATAGTTATGTATAAAGCTTTTATAGTTATACATATAAAAAGATACAATTATTTATAGTTATATGTTATTATACATATAGTATATATAGCTATATTCATACAAATAGTTATACATAAATATATAAAGTAATATATAAATATATAGATTTACATATATATATACATAATTACAAATATAGTTATATTTAATTATATAGAGTGTTATATAGTCATACGAATATATATATATATATATATATATATATATATATAGTTATACACATATAGTTAAACATATTGTTGTATGTTATTATACATGTAATTATAAATATAGTTACATATTGTTAAACATATAGTTACACATAGTTATACTTATATTTATACATGTAGTTATATATATATATATAAATAATTTTATATATGCATACATATAGTTATCTATAGGTATATAAATGGTAAAATACATTTTTATATACTAATATATAAAAATGTATATTAAATATATGTTGTTAATTATATTTTTAATTATAGTTATGTATACTACTTTATAGTTATGCATATAGTCAAAGACAATTATTTATAGTTATATGTTCTTATACCTTTGCGATCCAATGGCAAAAAGACACAAAACAGAAAACAAACAAGTTCGGCTTACAACAGATCAGAAAAAAGTAAATGCGGTCTTGTATTTTAGGCGTGCAATTTATAAATATAAATACAATTTTAATCCCACAAGAAACACATGATGACATCCACATAACAGAACAAAACTCAAACAAAATAGGCAAAGATTAGATCCACATCCAGATATGTCAACAAAGTATGTCTCATCCTACTAAAATTGTTTATGACATGCCGACAATGTAATTGGAAAGACAATCAAGACCCTCGTAGAGCCCCTCGCCAGAGGTAACACAGGTGCTCTGAATGTGCCAATGGTGTTGACGAAGAAAGTGAAGTCCTAGCTTGTCAGTAATTTCAGCTACATTCATCACATTAGGAAGATCTTGCTTATTGGTAAACACCAGCAAAACTATATCTCAAAGCTTTTACTCGTTAAGCATCCTATGCAACTCATCTCTGGCTTCAACAACTTGATCTCTATCATTGTTGTCCACCACAAATATAAGACATTGGGTATTTTGGATGCAATGCCTATAGAAAGGTGAATCTTGTCTTGACCCCCAACATCCCATAGAGTGAAATTGATGTTTTTGTATTCAATAGTCTCTACATTGAAGAAAATAGTAGGAATTGTGGTGACAATTTCATCAAGCTTCAACTTTTACAGAATGGTTGTCTTACTGCCAGCATCAAGACCTAGCATCAAAATCCTCATCTCCTTATTGGCAAACAGCCTGCTAAACAACTTTGTGAACGTAAACCCCATTTCTTCCACGAAATCTAAATTCCTTTGTCGTATGGCAGTAAAGAGATCTAATGAGAAAAAGAAACAGAATCAATAGACCTCAAGAGATGGTCACCAGAGAGGGAGGTCAACCTCTATATGTTCTTATACCTATAGTATATATAATTAAAAATAGAGTTATATATAGTTTACATATAATTATATATGTATATATTCATACAAGTAGTTATAAGTAGTTATATATAAATATATACAAAGTTATAAATAAATATATAGATTTAATTATATGAATACATATATGTATACATAGATACAAATATAGTTATATTTAATTATATAGAGTATTACATAGTTATACAAATATTTATATATAGTTATACACATATAGTTATAAATATGCATGTAGTTAAAGATAAAGTTATATATAACATTTTTATAGTTATACATTTAGTAAAATGCAATAAAATATAGTTATATATTATTATACATATGATATATTTTGTTACAAATATCGTTATATAGAATTACTTATATAGTTATCAAATATTATATTTTTAAATAAATAGTTATATATAGTTATTAATATAGTTATAAAAATAGTTTACATAGTTATAAATATAGTTAAATATAAATTATGAAAAGTTTTTTATAGTTATACAAATATTTATGAAATAGTTATCATATACTATGATAACAACACACTCTTAAATGGACAATTCAATTACACCACTATAAAGAAAGAACTTGTATCAACAATCTTTTCTTTTGGAAAATTAATATCATATTTATTAGGAACCAAAGTCATAGTATATACTAAATATTCTATAATCAAATATCTCATAGAAAAGAAAGATGCCATCCCTAGATTGATTTGATGGATTTTACTATTACAATAGTTTAAACTAGAGATATTAGATAGAAAATGTACATATAATCAACATTGAAAATAGCTTATCAAGACTAGAAAAATAAGCTAGAAGAGTTGTTGAAAAAGATATTAGATAGATACTTTTATTTGAACAAATTATAATATTGAATACAAATATAACTTCATGGTATGTAGTATTGAATGAACCTTATCATTGCAAGTAGTACTCTGATCAAATTTTGAGACAAAGTGTTATAGATGGAAGATTAGTAGTATCTTGAAATAATGTCACTTTTTGCTCCTACCCTCTTGAATTTGTGGAACATGTTAATATTTATGTGCTCATGTATTTCTCTTCTCAAAATTAATGTTGATATTTACATATATATGCATAAATATATATGTGCATATACACTACCCTATACACACATACACACATTTATACATCCATATACATTACTATACATTATATATCAGCATACACATTTTTGTACTTTGTTATATATTCACACATGTATCTACATTTTCAAAGTTGTGTGTTTATACTTGTATGCATGCATATACTACTATACACCCACACAAACACACACATATACCTATATACATAATGTATTTTTAAAGTTACACTTGAAACTATTATATGTGTGTGTGTGTGTAAATGTATTTAAAATTTTTTGATTTTGAAAATTTAATTAAAATAAAATATTATATATTGAACACTATTTATAAAATATTGTAAATTCTTTATATTTAAAACAAATATTTGTGTGTGTGTGTGTGCGTGTGTGCGTGTGTGTGAGCGTGTGTGTGTTAAGCATATTAATGGGTAAAATGAAATTATGAATTATATATATGAGCTTCTATTTTATTCAAATAGTTGTTTTTTTAATATTTATATTAAAATAACTATCATTATACTCATATAAATAAATGAAGTAGGCATATTTGTAAATTATTTTGTTTTTATAATTATGTTAAAAATGAAAATATAGTTCATAAATAAATAATTTTGTTTTTGTTTTTCTATATAATTTTTTTATTAAAATATTAATGTCTGATAAATTTCTAACTATTATTTAGTGTGTTTAATAAATTTTTAGAAACTTTAAAATTCAAACAAATATAATGTAGTGCATATAAATACATGCCTTTAATGTTTTGTAAAAAATCAATTATTTCTTTAGTTATGTTTAAACAAAACAGATTACCATATAAATACATGAGTATATTTTTCTACAAGTAATTATTTTTTTTTATTTTATTCAAAATATATAAATGAGCATATAAATAAATGAATTTGTTTTTTTTAAATAATTATTTTTAAATTTTATTTTAAATTTAATACTTACAATGTTTTTTTTTGTAATTAATAAATACATTTCATTGTTAATTTTATAATAAATATAACATATTGCATATTATGAGGTGCAAATTTTATTTTGTAAATAAATTTTAATGTTAAAGTTTTATCTTTGTAAATTGAAACTACATCACATATATATTTTAGAATTTTTTTATAATATTTATTACACAAACATATTGTTATTTGTTTTGAAATTTACAACTTGAATTTTAACAAATGAACATTTTATTAGAAATCAATTTTAATTAAATGATATTATGTGAAACAAAAATACAACCCCTAAACATATTAAATCATAATGATTATACAAACATATAAAAATATAATAAAATTACATTTAAGGTTGAAAAAATTATATTTAAGTTCCTAAAATATATGGGAAAATGATAAAGATTTATACAATATCCAAAAAAATATGTATGAATGAGATGAATGATATGAATGGATATTAAGTTTCTGAAGCATGTAGTTATACAATTTGTAGATGTAGTTATATATAGTTTTTCATGTAATTATATATATTTAGACATATGGCTATGTATAGGTTTTGATGTAGATAAATACATTTATATATAGTAATATGTTGATATACATATTATTAAATGCATTTATATATAGTTATATACCTATATATATATATATGTATGTATGTATTAAATATATGTTGTTATATTTATATATAGATATGTTTATGTATACTATTTTTATAGTTATAGATATAGTAAAATACACTTATATAAGAATTTCAAATTATATCACACATGCATATTGATATATAGTTATGTTTAAATACACTTATATAAAATACACTTATGTTTATGTATGTTGTTTATGTATACTGTTTATATATAGTTATGTATATTGATGTAGATATCAAGTCGGCATACCTTATATTATTTATGCATATTATTTATGGTTACTGTTTATATATAGTTATGTATATTAATGTAGATAAATGCATTTATATATAGTAATATGTTGATATACATATTATTAAATACATACAGACATACATACATACATATATATATATATATAAGTATTTTAAATATACCTTGTTATATTTATATATAGTTATGTTTATGTATACTATTTTTATGCATAGTTATGTTTAAATACACATATATAAAATACACTTATATTTATGTATATTATTTATATATAATTATGTATTTTGATGTAGATATCAAGTCGGCATACCAACTGTGCACCATCAACATCTATACAATGAGAACGTATTATATCACAAATACATGAAGTATATATACGAATAAGTTTATATAAGCAATCCAAGCTTACTATGGTGATTCATGAAGAAGAATTTCGGAATAAAAAATAATAGAATCAAAACACACACTCTTGCATTAAGATAATCGATGAAGAAATAGGGTAGAAAATGTACCTAAAATCAATAAGAAATCTCGCTTATATTACTCTTCGATTAGTTTTTGATGCGTCGGTGTTGAGAGATAGAGGTGGACTGCGGGGGACAGCCGCTTCGCTTGTTAGAGTTTTCTCTCGCGTCTCGACAATAAGTGATTATATATATTACCAAAAAATTAAAATTGTTAATTATAAAAACATTAAATAATATATATATATATATATATATATATAAAATACAAAAAGGCTAATTTTTTTTATTTATTATCAAAATTTTTTCAATAAAATTCATGTGCGTGTAGTGGTACACATGAAAAACAAACATTTTATGATTTTTTTTATTATAAAATTAATTAAACAATAAATATATAAACAATTTAAAAAAATATATGTTTAGCCTTATAAAAAAATATCAAATAGCTACAAAATTTACAAACTTTATATAATAAGACATATATGAAATGATGATTTGTCTTCTAGCCACTCTCCTAAAAGTTATAAAATACTTTTAATGTTAAAAAATATATAAATATATATATTTTATGGTTATGAATTTTTAAAAATTCATATTAATTTTTATGAAGATGATATGAAATAATTTTGAAGGCATAAAATTTCATATTATTTGATATCATTAATAATTTTTAAAAATCAAAAAATTACTTAAAGTGAGAAGATAATTAAAAAAAGTTATATTTATTATTTTAATAAATACAGAATATTAAAAACTAATAGTAAAAATATTTCCCAATTGTTTAATTATTATAAAATTTAGTAGGGGCAAACATCTATATATTTATTCAAATTTTATATTAATTATTTTTTTAAAAGTTTCCTATAATCATAAAAAATATTTTTATTTATAATAATATTAATATTTACTAGTTTATTCGTCAATTCAGATATTTTTAAAAATATTTTCTATTTAATCATACAATGACTTATTTTATATTTATATTAGTAGAAATTTTAATGTATGTTAATATAATTTTTAAAATATCATAAAAAATTATTATACTTATAAAATTAATTATTTAATATTACTTTAATACAAATTTTTAAGTTTCTTAATTAAAAATTTTAGAAATTTTTTTTGTATAATTTTTTTTTAAAATTATACATTATAAAAATAGTTATTTTAGTCCTTGTTAATATATTTTTTTTGTATTTTTATATTTTTTAAATTATTTATTTATAATATTTATTTTTTATAATTTTACTAGGAGGATGTATTTTTCAAAGATCATTCATCTATAGACCATCATCATACATTAAATAATCAAAATTAAATAAAATATTAAAAACTAATTATAAATTAAAACAAATTAAATAATTAAAGATTATCTAGGGAAATTCCATCACTAAATCCTTCAATATATTTTGGATGTAATTAGCTAGGAAAATTTTATCACCAAATCCGTCGCCATATTCCAGATGAAATTAGCTAGGAAAATTCTATCGTTAAATCCGTCGCTGTATTTCGGATGTAATTAGCTAGGAAAATTTCATCGCTAAATTTGTCACTATATTTTGGATGTAATTAGCTAGAGAAATTCCGTCGTTAAATCAGTTGCTATATTCTAGATTTTATTAGCTAGAAAAAATCTGTCGCTAAATTCATCGTTATATTCCAGATTTTATTAGCTAGGAAAATGCATCGCTAAATCTATAATTAAATCCGTCGCTATATTCTGGATTTTATTAGCTAGGGAAATTCTTTTGCTAAAAACATCACTATATTCCGGGTTTTATTAGCTAGAGGAATTCCATCGCTAACTCTGTCGCTATATTTCGGGTTTTATTAGCTACGAAAATTCCGTCGCTAAATTCGTCAGTATATTCCAGGTTTTATTAGATAGGGAATTACCATCACTAAATCCGTAGGTAATATCCCTGCTTTTCTTGAGAGGAATTTAGGACAATATTTTGTCGCTAATCCGTTTCAAATTTTTATTTTATTGAAAAATCATAAATTCCTTGTTATTCCCTAGCTAATTCCTTGTTATTTAGCTAGGGATTAATCCCTAGCTAAAATTCATTAGCTAAATGAATATTTTCTTGTAGTGAAATATATATATGTAACACTTTTATAAATATTATATAGTATATATATATATTAGATTTATCTAAACATTATAAATATTATATATTTATATAAAAATTTATATGTTATATAAATGTTTAAAATATGTATAAATATTTTATATGTTACATAAATGTTATCTAAATGTTATATAAACTATTATATAAATGGATAGTATTATGTAAATGTTGTATACATGTTGATAAACATTTATACATATGCATAAATATTTATATATAACATTATATGTTTATCTAAGCATATCATGTTTATATATAATGTTATACATTTATATTTATTAAAGTATATATATTTATTTTTTATTGTCATACTATTATATAAATGTATAAAAGTTTATATATAATGTTATTTTTTTATAATATTTTTAGAGACAATCAAAATAGAACCCATATAATTCAACCACAATAATTTGATCTCTCATCCTTATATGAGAAATCAAATTTAATTAAGTATTTCTAGTCATATTACTATTGATGTATCACAATAAAATATAATCTATTAAAAAATAAAAATATAATTATCTCAAAAAAACATCATTAAACAAAATCATTATATAATATATATTAGTCATATAAATTTTAAATTTCTAAATAATTTGATTCATATATTCATGATATGACTTAAAAAATAATCTAAATTAGGCTTCCATTTTATGCAAATGCTTTAAAATCAAAATATAATTGCAACTAATGACGATAGGGTGGTTTGGTTGGGAGGGTATTGAATTCACAACTACTTGAATATTGAGAGTTCGATCCTAATTCATAACTAGCTATCAATATCATCATTTGTTTTGCCAAAAATTAATTCCTCTCGTGGTTCAGGTATATTGCCCTAGGTCAGATACCACCCAATTATACACACACACACACCCACGTACACACATATATATCTATATTCATACATACATCCATACATACATACATACATACATATATATATATATATATATGTATGTATGTATGTATGTTTATATACGCATATATATGTCTATATACACACATATACATACATACATACATACATACATATATATATATATATATATATGTTTACACACACACACACACATCTATATATATATATATATATATATATATATATATATATATATATATCTATATACGTACATATATACATATCTATATACATATGTAAATATCTATCTTTTTATCTATACATACATACATACATATATATATATATATATATGCATACATATATTCTATGTTAATGTCAATTCAATTTAAGCAATCAATATTGATAACTATAATAAAAATGACATTTAATCAATCAATTGAGCTTGGTTTGTGTAAACATGTATGAGTACTCAATGCACAAGTTTCTTGGCTAACATAAGGTTAGAGAGAGGTATATAAATATATCTCTCAACAAATCTTACCATTGATATATCAAAGAGGTCATATATAATTGTCTTGAACCCGAGACTTATTGCTTTTGAGCGAATAAATGTATCATCACATCAAAACATGATCTGTTTTAATTTTAATTTAGACAAAGTAGTCAATATCAATAGACTATCATTAAAAATGGAATTGAATCCATTAGTCGAGCTTGAATATAAAGTAGAGTCAATAGTGTGTCTATTTTGAGGAGAGATGTGAAGGAAAGGTACATGAAGAATGTTCTCCAGCTCTCTGAATACAAAGTTATGAACTCCATGAGACTTTCCATGTGAATAAAATTTCAAATCATTTTCTCTTTAAAAATTAGATTGTATTAAAAAAAATAATACTACCCGAGAGTAAATTCTCTAGGCTACTTCCACCTGGGACATCTCCTCATCAAATGCATAAAAAGTTTCCAAAACTTTAGTTGTACTGGCAAACTGCATGAACCTTCAAATGAAAAAGTGACAATCAACTTTGGTTAGAAAAACAATTGGTGGGTATTGTTTGTAACCTTTTGAGTGTTCCTTTAGTAAAGTAAGTTTCATGATCTTAGAAATGATCTGCTTTGATCTTGATTGAAGATCCTGCAAGACCTCTCAGTGATTCTACGACTTCCAACTTACTCACAAATGACTTTAAAAGACTAGTATCAAGCTTCTCTGTCTTCCCATTGCTCTTGATGAACAAATAAACCTACAATGAACAAAAAATCAATGAAGATATACATACATATATATCTAGAAAGAAAGAAAGATAAAGAAAGATAGAGAAAGATTATATATGCACATGTAGAAGATATTTCATCATTATAGATAAAAAATCAAACAATGATGATTTAGGTGATAGTTGAGCACAACATAGTCTATGGGTGTATTTGCATTCATATTCTCCAATTATATGTACTTCCTCTTATTTCAATAAGTTTTTTAATATTCATTTATACTTATAGCAAATGAGAATATTAAGCTCGTGGTGTAGATCCAGGAAAAAGAAAAAATAAAAAAAATGAAAAAAGATGATCAAATCAAATTTGAATATTATGGTGCAAGTCTAAAAAAACATGCATAGAATCATAGGTCCAATTGAGATTAAAAAAAAAGAATAGCTAAATTTATAGAATTTAAATTCCAAATTAGAAATAAAACTCAATGAAAAATATAGTAGTGATCAGCTGAGAAGAAAAAGAAAATGCAGACATGATACCATCAAGGCTACAACCAATTCTAAAATCCAAAATAAAGAAGATTAGTTTCTAAGAAATGCTAATATTCTTCTAACATAAACTCGAATGTAAAGCCAGATGAACCACATGATAATCATTCATAAATAAAGAAACTATGATTTGTTGGGAATCAGAAACTAGATTATTAGTTAATGACAGATTGTACACCAACAACCTACATCGTAGCGATATTCAAGTGAAACAGATACATCACATTAGAATCAGTTGATGAACTTGAGTTACTTTGTTTTGAAACTACAAGATCTAGCACAGAATGACATATGCGGTTCATATTTTATCATTAATAGCAAATAGATCAAATTTAACTCTAGAAAAGTTAAATTTGATCTCTCATGGTGCTTTTTTTTCTTAAGTTACAGAAGCACAAAACAATATGCATACTTTTTTTTCTTAAGTTATAGATGTAAAAAACAATAAGCATACATTTTTGTATTTGAAATCCATAAAACCCAAAAAAATTAATCATTAAAAGAACAAAGTTTACACTAACCATATCTTGTTTCACTCATAGTGAAGAGTCAAAATCATATAAGTGATATTAAAATAGAAAGAAAAGCAGAAAAAAAATAAGGGGAAAATGAAAAAAAAAATTAAAACCAATTAATCTGTATCAACCTAACTCTGCCAGTGGAAAACAAATTGAGAGAAAGATAGAAATGTAATTAGTATTCTGAAGGAGAAGAGCATTGTTAATCTTACTTGGTAACAAGAAAAGGTAAAATAATGAGTTGCAAGTGCTCATGTAGTCCCGTTTCACTTCTCCTCTCTTCCTCTTCACAAAGATAGATAAAAAGGTCTAAGTGCTTGAATGCCTTAGTATTTTTATATTATCACGGAAACTATAAATAAAAAAAAGAATGTAAATATATATAAAAAAATGAGACAAATATATAAAAGTAAACTAAAATTATAAAAATTAAATAATATAAAAAAAAGAAATAGATTTTTATTTAACCATAAATGATATTATTTCATAAATAAAAAAATAATATATTATAATAAAGTATTTCACACACACACACACACACACATTATGGTTATAAATTTTTATGAATTCAATTTATTTTTTATGAATTCAATTTATTTTTTATGAATATAATATGAAATAATTATATATGCATTAAATTTCATATTATTTGATATAAAAGTATAATTTATAAAATTATAAAAATTACTTAAAGTGAGAAGTATAATAAAAAAAATTTTATTTATTATTTTAATAAAAATGAAATATTATAAGTTAATAGAAAATATCTTATTCAATTACTTAATTCTTATAAATTTCAGTAGGGACAAAAAATAAAATTTAAATTCAAATCAACTTAAGGTCAGTTTGGTAGTACTTTTCAAAAGTGTTTATAGGGATAAAAAAAAATTTAAGTGTTTTTAGGACAAGGACAAAGAAATTTCATTAGTAATATTTTAAATAACTTTTTTAAAATCCAAAAAAAAAACTTGAAGTGTTCTTTTAATAACTACACTAACATATTTATTTTTTAAATCATCAAGATTTTTTTATGTAATTAAAACATATATGTATTTATCTTTAAATATCAATTTATTTTTTTTTAAATTTTATGAAAATTTTCAATTTTTTTATAATTCAAAAATTTCAAATCTTCTAGTAAATATTTTTTTTAAAAATTCCTATAATCATAAAAATATTTTTTATTTTAAAAAATATAAATATTTACTTGTTTATTCATTAATTCAGATATTTTTATAATTTTTTATATTTAATTATACAATTAAATATTATAGCTTTTTATTAGTAGTAATTTTTATATATGTTTATTTATTAATTAAAATATCATAAAAAATGATTATAATTATATAATTAATTATTTAATGTTTTTTAAATACAAATATTTAAATATCATAATTAAATTTTGTGGAAAACTATTTTTTATAATTTTTTTTAAAATTGTATATTCATAAAAATAGTTTTTTTTAGCCTATATTAATATATTTTATTTATTTATAATATCCAGTTTTTATAATTATATGAGAAGAATGTTGTTTTTAAGGATTACTCATCCATAAACTATGACATACCTTTAATATACAAAAGTACATAAAATATTAAAACAAATAATATAAAAAAAATTAAATCATTAAAGATTTGCGATGAAAATTATCATAAGTCAAAATAGTTAGAAAAAAAATCATAGCTAAATGCATATATTTTATGAAAATTATCATTTAAGGAAAAATCGCTAATAATAAAATATAAAATCATTAAGAAAAAATTCAAAATATTATTTAGCGAGTGATTTTATCTTTAATTAATTAGCAAGGGAAAAACCATTTCTAAAATCATTGCTAAAATGCCCACCATTCTTTACGTAAAAATTTATGATAATAGTAGCTAGGGACAATTTTCAATCAAAAATTTCCAAATCTAATCCATCACAAATCCAGTGATAATTTATAATTCAATGTAAAATCAAACATCTCTTAATATTACCTAGCTAATGCCTCGCTAATTAACTTGGGATTATTTCCCTAGCTAAATTCTGTAGCTAAACAAATATTTTTTATAGTGAAATAGACATATAGATAGATAGATATATAGACAGAAATATAAATAGATAGATAGAAAGACAACTAGATAGACAGATAGACAGATATATAGATAGATAAATAGATAGATAAATAGATAGACAGATAGATAGACTAATAAATATATAGATTGATAAATAGAAAGGTAGAGATATAGATATAAAGATATATAGACAGTATAGAAAGAAAGAAAGATATATATATGGATAGATATATAGACAGACAGACAGATAGATAGATAGACAGATAGATAGAAATATATATAGACAGATGGATAGATAGATAAATATATCGATAGATTTTTAAATGGATAGATAGATAAATTGATAGATAGATAAACACAGATAGAAAGATCGATAAATAAACAGACAGATAGATAAACAAATAGATTGACAAAAAGATAGATAATCAAATAGATTGACAAAAAGATAGACAAAAACATAGACATATACATAGACAGAAATATAGATAGAAAGATTTATAGATAGATAGATAAATAAATAAATAGATAGATACATAGACAAATAGATATATAGATAACAGACATATAGATATACAGATAGATCGATAGATAGTTAGATAGATAAATAGATTGATAGATAGAGAGTTAGATAGAAGATAGTTAGACAAATAGATAGACAAGTAGAAAGATATGTGTATACACACACACACACACACACACACACACACACACACACACACACACACACACACACACACACACACACACACACAGATAGATATATATATTGATAAAGAGGTGTACATATAGACATATAGATAGACAAATAAATAGACACATTGAAAGATAGACACACAGATAGATAAAAAATAGACAAATAAATAGATAGGAAAACAAACAAAAAAACAATAAATAAACAAACAATCAGGGAGGCATACAGTCAATCAGGTAGGTAGACAAATAGATTGACACATAGATTGAGAGATAGACAAATAAATAGATAGACAGATTGATAGACAAATACATAGATAGATATATAGATAGTTATATAAATAAATTCATACATAGATTGATATATCGATAGTTAGACAGATTGATACACAAATTGAAAGATATAAAGATAGATAGATAGACAAATAGATAGATAAATATAGACATAGATAGATAGATAGTCAAATATAAAAAAGATAGATAGATAGACAGTTAGATAGATACATAGATAGATAGATAAATAGACATATTAATAGACAAAATGATAGATTGATTGATATATAGATTGATAGATATATTCATAGATAGATTGAAGGATGGACAAACATATAGATATAGAAACAGATAGAAAAATAAATAGATTGATTGATTGATAGACAGATAGATAAATATATAGATAGATAGATAGAAAGAGAGATAGACACTCAGGTAGGTAGAAAATTAGGCAGGCAACAATAAATAGACAGACTAACTGATAGACAATTTGACACATAAATAGAAATATAGATGGATAGAAAGAAAATTGATAGATAGTTTGATAGATAGATTAATAGAAAGATAAATAGACTAATAAATATATAAATTGATAGAGAGATTGATAGATAGATAGATTATTAGACAGATAAATATACAATAGATCGACATATAGAGAGAGAGATAAATAGATATATGACATATAGATAGATAGAGAGATGAGAGAAAGATAGACAAATAGATACATAGATAGATATATAGATACATAGATAAACAAATAGATAGATAGATAGACAGATAGATAGAAATATAGATAGAAAGATTGATTGATAGAGAGATTGTAGAAAAATTGATAGATAGATTGATAGATAAATTGATAGACTGATAGATAGACCAATTGATAGATGATAGATAGATTGACAGAGAGATAGATAGATAGATAGGTAAATAGATATATAAATACATAGATTCATAGATAAAGATATAGATAGATAGATTGATCGATAAATTATTAGACAAATAGATAGACAGATAAATAGATACATAAATGGATATATAGATAGTTAGACAAATAGATAGACATATAGATATACATACAAATATATATATATATATAGATAAATAAATAGATAGATAAAAAGATAGATAGAAAGATAGATAGTTAGTTAGATAGAAAGATAGATAGATAGATAGATATATATATATATATATATATATATATATATATATATATATAATTAGATAGATAGAGATATATAGATAGATAGACATATATATTGATAGATAGATAAATATAAGCACTGACATATATACAAATAGACAAACAAATAGATAGATAGACATTATTACTGACACACAGATAGAAAGATAGACAGACAGGCAGACAGATAGTCATGAAGACATGTAGACAAATAGATAGATATATATATAGACACACAGACAAACGAACAAATAGACAGACAGATACATACATACATATATATATATATAGACAGGTTAATATATGGATAGATAGATAGAAAAATAAATAGAAAAATAGATAGGCAGATAGATAAATAGATAGAGAGAGATATGTATATATATATATTTATTTAATAAATAGATAGATATTAAGATAGAAAGAATGAATGAATGAATGAAAGATACACACACACACACACACACACACACTGATATATAGACAGATAGATCCATAGATAGATAGTCAGATAGATTTACATGTAGATAGATAAATAGATAAAAAGATAGACAAACAAACAAATTGACAAACAAATAGATAGATAGATAGATAGACAAACAAATAGACATACAGATAGACATACAGATAGACAGACATATAAACAGAAAGAAAGAAAGAAAGATAGATTAGATTAAAGGATTGATAAATAGATAGATAGATAAATAGATAGACATAGATAAACAAATAGATAGGTAGATAAATAAATAGATAGGTAAAGAGATAGATAGAGAGACAGACAGATAGATATTATGATAGACAAAAAGATAGATAGTTAGATAGATAGACAAATAGATAGATAAATAGATAGGTAAAGAGATAGACAGACAGACAGACAAATAGATAGATATTAAGATAGACAAAAAGATAGATAGATAGAAAGACAGACAAATAGATAGATAGATAGATAAATATACAGATAGATAAATAGATAGATATATTTATTGTAACAAAGATAGATAGATTGAAATTCAGATAGATAAATAGATTGAAATTCAGATAGATAAATAGATAGATAGATAAATAGATTGAAATTTAGTTAGATAGATAGATAAATAGATAGATTGAATGATTGAATGATAATAGATTAATATATGGATTTATAGACAAAATAATTAATAGATTGATAGACAAATAGATAAATAGACAGATAGATATATAAATAGATAGACAAACAGATAGATAGACAAAAAAATAGATAAATTGAAACAAAGACAAATAGACAAATAGATTGATAGACATTAAAGTAGGAAGACAGTAAAGCAGGAAGGCTTACAAACAAATTGATTGAAAAATAGACTCACAAGATGAATGATAGATAGATATTTAGATAGACAGATAGATAAATAGTTTGAAAGATAAATTAATCTACAGTTAGATAGATAAATAGATATAAAGATAGATAGATAGATAGATTGATATATAGATTAATAAATAGATTGATAGATAAATTAATTTTAAAATAGATAGATTGATTGATAGATAGATTGAGTGATAGATTGATAGATAGCTTCAAAGACATATTGATAGATAGATTGATAGACAAAAAGATAGATAGTTTGTTAGATAGATAGAAAGACATATAAATATATAGATATATATTAAGATTATTAGAAGGATAAAAAGATAGATAGATATATAGATAGATAGAAAAACAAACAAATAGACAGACAGATAGATAGAGAAATAGATAGATAGTCAGGCAGGTAGACAGTTAGTCAGACAAGTATACAAAATAGACAGATTGATATATAGATAGACAAACAAATAAATAGACAAACAAATTGTTAGACAAATAGATACATAGATATATAGATTGTTTGATAGATAATTATAAGACACATTGATAGACTGATGGATAGATAGATTGAAAGAAAAATTAATAGACAGATAGATGAATAAATAGATAGATACATAAATAGATAGATATATAGATACATAGATACATAGAAAGAAAGAAAGAAAGAAAGTTAGATAGATAAATAAATAGATTGATAGATAGTCAGATAGATACATAGATAGTCATATATATAAACAAGAAGATATAGATGTACATAGACAAGTATATAGATAGTTAGATAAATAGAAAGATAAGTCAATAAATAGATAGATTAATAAATAAAATTATTGATAGATTGATAAATAGATTGATAGAAAGATTGTTTGAAAGATTGATAGACAAATCGATAAATAGATAGATAGACAAACATAAAGATTTACAAATAGACAGACAAATAGATAAATAAATAGAATGACATATAGACACATTGATAAGTAGGTAAACAGATAGAGATATAAATAGTCAGGTAGGCAAATAGTCAGGTAGGTAAGCAGATAGACAAATAGACATACTAACTGATAGACAAAAAGACACATAGATAGGAAGATAAATAAATATTTAGAGAGATAGAAAGATTGTTTGATTGATAGATTAAAAGAATGATTAATAGACTAATTGATATAAAATTGATAGATAGATAGATAGACAAATAGATAGATAGATAGATAGATAGTCAGATAGATAAATAGATTGAAAGATAGACAAATAGATATATAGGTAGATAGAATGATAAGATAGATAGATAGTTAGTTTTATAGACAGATAGATAGATAAATAAATAGATAGATAGATAGATAGAATGATTGATAGATTGATAGACAAATTGATAGATAATTTTATTTTAAAATTGATATATAGATTGATAAACAAATAGACAAAAAACAAACAAACAAACAGAGAGATAAATAAAAATTTAGATGCACATATAGATTGAGAGACAGACTAATAGTGAAATAGAGAGTCAGGCAGGTAGTCAGTCTATAGAGAGGTAGATAGACAAATAGACAGATAAACTGATAGACAAATAGACACATAGATAGAAAGATAGATGCATAAAGAAATATTTTTATAGAGAGAAAGATAAATAGATATATAGATAGATTGATTGAGAGATAGTCAATTAGATATACAAGTAGATAGATAGATATATAGATAGAGAGATAAACAAAAAAATTAAATAGACAAACAGACAAATAGATAGATAGAAAAATAAATAGATAGATGGATAGTCAGGTAGGCAGATAGACAAATAGAAAGATAGATAGATAGACATACACACAAACAAATAGGCAAATAGATAGATAAACAAATAGATAGGCAGATAGATATATAGTTTGATAGATAGGTTAATTGATAAATTGATAGACAAATAGATTAAAGATCGATAACATATTGATAGAAAATAGATAGATAGATAGTCAGATATAAAAATAGATACACAGATAGATAAATAGTTAGATAGATAAATTGATAAACAAATAGATAGACAGATAGATAGACAAATAGATATGCAGATAGATAAATAGATAGATAAAGAGATAGATAGAAAAATAGATAGACAAAGAGATTGAGAGATTGAGAGATATAAAGATATTTATAAAAAATAGATAGTTAGATAGACATATAGATATATAGTTTGATAGATAGGTTAATAGATAGATTTATAGACCAATAGATAGAAGATTGATAGACATATTGATTGAAAATAGATAGACCGATAGATAGATAGTCATATAGAAAAATAGATACACAAATAGATAGATAGTTAAATAGATAAATTGATAGACAAATAGATAGATAGATAGACAAATAGATAGACAGATAGATAGACAAATCGATATGCAAATAGATAGATAGAGAGATAGATAGAGAGATAGATAGATAGAGAGATAGAAAAATAGATAGACAAAGAGATTGACGGATAGAGAGATATAAATATATTAGAAAAATAGATAGATAGATAAACATATAGATATACATATAGATTGATAGATAGATACATAGATTGATAGACAAATAGATAGATAGATAGATAGATCAATAGATAGAAAGATAAACAAATAAATAGAAATAGAGACAAATGCATTGATAAACAAATAGATATATAGATAGAAAGGTAGGCTGACATTTAGTCAGACAGGGATACACACAGACATACACACAGATAGATAGACATACAAACAAATAAATGAATAGATAGAGAATGAAATAGCTAGATGTATAGATAGTTTATTAGATAGATTATTAGACATATTGATTGCTAGATAGATAAACAAATAGATAGATAAATAGAAACACAGATATATAGATTGATACAATGTCAGATAGATAAATAGATAGATAGACAGTTAAATAGATAGATAGATATATCGATAGATAAATACACATATTGATAAATAGAATTAAATCCAGATTAATAAGTTGATTGATAGACAAATTGATTGATAGATTAATATATAGATTGATTATCATTCAGTTAGACATACATACAAATATACAAATAGATATACAAATAGATAGTTAGATAGAAAGAAAGAAAGATAGATAGATAGATAAATAGATAGAGATATAGATAATCATTTAGGTAGACATTTAGGCACGTAGGTAGATAAAAAATGGATAGACAAAAAAATTGATAAATTAATACACATAAAGGAAGATAAACAAATATATAGACAGATATATAAATAGTTTGATATAAAGATTAATAGACATATTAAAAAACTAATAGATAGACAAATTGACAGACAGATTGATAGACTTCTAGATATATAGATAAATACATACACAAATTGATTGACAGATAGATAGTCATATAGATAAATAGATAGAAAGATAGAAAAATAGATAGATAGATATTTAGATAGAAAGATAGATGGATAGATTCATAGATAACATGATAGATAGATAGTTAGATAGATTGATAGACAAATTAATATAAAGATTAATAGACATATCTATAGATAAATAGATAGACTAATAGATAGGTAGTTAAATAGAAAGATACATAGACAAATAGATAAACAAAAAGATAGATAGATTATTAGATAGATAGATAGATTGATTGACAAACATATTGATAGATAGATAGACAAATAGATTGACAAATAGATAGATAAATAGTAGATAGATATACAAATAGATAGACAGATAGATAGGTAGTTAGTTTGTTAGATAGATAGAAAGATTGTCAGAAAGATACAAAAATAGATAGATAGATATATAGAAAGATATATAGATAGATTGAGAAATAGAAAGAAAGATTGATTGATAGATATGTAGATAAATAGTTAGATAGATAGATAGATAGACAAATAGATAGATAGATAGATAAATAGATAGATAGTCAAGTAGATAGATAAATAGATAGATAGATAGACAGATAGACAAACAAATAGAAAAATTGATAGGTAGATAGATAGATGACATATTGATAGACAAACAAATAGATAGACATACAGATAGTTAATTAGTCAATTAGTCAGGCAGGCAGACATTCATGCAGCTAGGTAGATAGACAGACAAATAGAGAAAAAGATAAATAGACAAACATACAAACAAATAGAAAAATAATAGATAAGTAAATATATAGATAGTTTAATATATAGATTAATAGAAAGATTGATAGAAAGATAGATAGATAGACAAAATGATAGATATATTGATAGATAGATAGACAAAAATATATATAGATAGATAGATAGACAAATTACTAGAAAGATTGATAGATAAATTGATAGATAGATAGATAAACAGATACATAGATATAATAATAGACAAATAGATAGAATGATAGATAAATAGATAGACAAATAGATAGATAAACAGATACATATACAGATAGGTAGGTAGATAGATTGACTGATAGTTATATAAATATATATATAGATAGATAGACAGATAGACAAATAGAGAGTTGATAGACTGATAGAAAGATAAAAAGATAAACAAATAAATCGATAGATATAGAGATATATAGATTGATAGATAAATAGATAAAATGATTAATTGATACATATATTCATAAATAGATTGAAAGAAAGATTGATAGATATATAGAAATAAAGATAGATAAATAGATAGATAACCAGATAGATAGATAGATAGTTAAATATATAGATTGATATACAGGTTGATAGATAAAAAGATATATAGATAGAAAGATAGATTGAAAAAAAATATAAACATAGATAGATAGATAGATTGAGAGATTGATAGTTAGACAAATTAATAGATAAATAGATAAACAGATCGATAGTCATAAAGATAGATAGATTGATATATATACACATAGAATGATAGATAGATAGATAGATAGATTAATAGTCAGATTGATAGATAGATACAAAGAAATATAAATAGTTAGATGGAAAGAAAGACACATAATTAGAAAATAGATAGAAAAATAGATAGATAGTTTGATAGATAGATAAATAGATAAACAATGATAAATATATAGATAGATAGATAGACAGAGATATAGAATGATAGATAGATTTATGTACAAATAGATAGTTAGATAGATAGATAGACAGATAGATGGATTGATTGATAGACAAACATATAGGTAGATAATAGATATAGAGAAAAATATATAGATAGATTATTAAATAGATACCTAGATATATATTGATTGATATATAGATAGATAGATAGATAGGTAGGTAGACATATAGAAAGACATATAGATAGACAGATAGATTGATTGATTGATAGATAGATAGATATATAGATAGATTAATAGACAAATTGATTGAAAGGTTGATTGATAGATAGATATTTACACATATAGATAGACAAATAGACTGATAGAAAGATCGATAGACAAAAAATAGACAAATATATTGATAGTTAAATAGAAAAATAGATAAACACATATAGAGAGAGAATGATTGATTGAAAGATATTCATATAAATAGATTGATAGATATATTGTTATATAGATAGATAGATAAACAGATAGATAGATAGTTTGACAGATAGTCAAATAAATAGACATATAGATTGAAAAATAGATAGACAGATTGATTGATAAATAGATAGATATATATATATATATATAGATACACACACACACACACACATAGATAGATAGATAGATAGACAGAAAGATAGAGATATAGATAGATATATTAATAGATAGATAGATAGACAAATAGATAGAAAGATAGTTAGATAGATTGATAAATAGATAGACAAATAGATATATAAATAGGTATATATATAGATAAATGGATAGTTATATAGATATATAGATAGATAGAGAAATAGATAGATAGATATATTAATGGATGAATAGACAGAGAGACATATATATAAACTAAGAGATAGATAGATAAACAGACAGATAGACAGATAGATATATAAATAGACACACACATATATAAATAGATATATAGATAGATATATTGACAGATAAATAGATATGCTGATACATAGATATATAGAAACATAGATAGAAAGATAGTTAGATAGATAGACAAATTGATAGACAAATAGATAAACAAATAGATAGATAGATAGATAGACATATAGATAAATAGATAGATAAACAAATAGATAGACATATAGATAGATATATTGATAGACAGATAAATAGACATAAAGATAGAAAGAAAGATAGACTTATAAATAGTTAATAGATAGACAAATCAATATACATATAAATAGAAAGTTAAATAGATAAATAGATAGACAGATAGATTGGAAAATAAATAGAAAGATAGATAGGAAAATAGATAGACATATAGCTAGATAAATGATAGATAACTTGATAAACATATTGATAGAAAGATAGATAGATTGATAAACAGATTAATAGAATAATAGATAGATAGATAAATAGATAAACTAACAATTAGATAGAATGATAGACGGATAAATAAATAGATAGATAGAAAGATAGATACATAGATAAATGGATAGGCAGATAGGTTGATAGATAGATATACAAATAGATAGTTAGATAGATAGACAGATAGACAAATAGACAAACATACAAACAAATAGATAGATAGTAGATAAGCAGATATATAGACAGTTTGATAAATAGATTAATAGAAAGATTGATAGAGAGATATATAGATATACATAATGATAGATATATTGATAGATGGATAGATAGACAAATAGATAGTTAATTAGATAGATAGAAAAATAGCTAGATAGATTGATAGATAAATTGACAAAAAAACTTGTAAACGGATTGATCTACAGATTCATAGATTGAATAATAGATAGATAAATAGATAGAATGGTAGACAAATAGATAGATAGATAAACAAATAAATACACGGATAGGCAAATAGGTAGATAGATTAATTGATAGTTATATAGATATATAGATAGATCGATAGATAGATAGACACAAAGAAATATAGAGTTGATAGACAAATAGAAACATAAAAAGATAAACAAATAGATCGATAGATATATAGATGTATAGATTGATAGGCAAATTGATAGATAGATAGATAAATAAAATGATTAATCTATAAATATATTCATAAATAGATTGATAGATAGATAGATAGATATAAACAAAGATAGATAAATAGATAGATAGATAGATAGATAGACAGAAAGATAGATAGATAGAATAATAAATAAATATACATATTGATATACAGGTTGATAGATAAAGAGATATATAGATAGAAAGACAGACAGATAAATAAATAGAAATATAGATAGATAGATAGATAAATCGATAGACTGATATATAGAAAAATATGAAGATAGATAGATAAACAGATCGATAGTCATAAAGATAAATAGATATATATACAAATAGAATAATTGATTGATTGATAGATTCATAGACAGATTAATAGTCAGATAGATAGATAGATACAAAGAAATATAAATGGATAAATAGATAGAAAGATAGACACATAATTAGACAAATAGATAATAAAATTGATAGATAGATTGATAGGCAGATAGATCGATAGATAGATAAATAGATCGACAATGATAAATATATAGATAGATAGATAGATAAAGATATATAAAGATAGATAAATAGATAGATAGTATATAGATAGATAGACTGATATATTGATTGATTAATAGAGAGATAGATAGGTAGATAGATACATAGATAGATATATAGATAGAATATTAAATAGATACATAGATATAGATTGATTGATATATAGATAGATAGATAGGTAGGTAGGTAGACATATAGATAGACATAAATATAGACAGATAGATACATAGATAGATAGATTAATAGACATATTGATAGAAAGGTTGATTGATAGACAGATATATAGGCATATAGATATACAGATAGATAAATAGAAAGATAGAAAACAAAAAGATAGACAGATAGATTGATAGTTAGATAGACAAATAGATAGACAAATATATAGATAGAATGATTGATTGAAAGATATTCAGATAAAGAGATTGACAGATATATTGATATATAAATAGATAGATAAACAGATAGATAGATAGATAGATAGAAAGATAGTCAAATAAATAGACATATAGATTTACAAATAAATAGATAGATAGATAAATAAATAGAAATACAGACAGATAGACAGATAGATAAATAGATATATATATATATATATATATATATATATATATATATATATATATACAGATAGAAAGATAGATAGACAGAAAGATAAAGATATAGATAGATATATAGATAGATAGATAAATAAATAAATAGAAAGATAGTTAAATAGATTGACAAAAAGATAGGCATATAGATACTCAAATAGATAGATAGATAGATATACAGATAGTTAGAGGGATAGATATATAGATTGATATACAGATAGATAGTTAGATAGATAGATAGATAAATATATATATATATAGATATATTGACAGATGGATATACAAATATACAGACATATAAATAGAGAGATAGATAGGTAAACAAACAGATAGATAGTTAAATACGCATACATATAGATAGATAGATATATATATACACACACACATATATATAGATAGATAGATAGATAAATAGATATGATGATAGATAGATATATAGAAACATAGATAGAATGATAGTTAGATAGATAAACAAATATATAGACATTTTGATAGACAAATAGATAGATAGATAGATAGATAGATATACATATATATAAGTAGATAGATAAAAAAATAAATAAACATATTGATAGATATATTGATAGATATATTGATAGACAGATAGATAGACAGAAAGATAGACTTATATATAGTTAATAGAAAGACAAATCAATAGACACATAAATAGATAGTTAAATAGCCAAATAGATAGACAGATTGATTGGAAAACAAATAGAAAAAAAGATAGATAGATAGATAGATAAATAGACCTATAGCTAGATAGATTGATATATAGAATGATAGATAGATTGATAGATATTTGATAGTTAGATTGATTGATAAATAGATTGATAGAATGATAAATAGATAGATTGATAAATAGATTGATAGAATGATAGATAGATAGACAGATAAATAGATAGAATGATAGACGGATAGATATATAGATAGATAGTCAGATACATAGACAAATTGATAGGCAAATAGATTGATAGATAAATATTAAAATAGATAAACAAATAGATAGATAGATAGATAGAAAAATAGGTATTTAAATAGATAGGTAGATATAAAGATATACAGATAAATTAATAAATAGATAGATAGATTGATTGATAGATAGATTGTTAGACAGATAGATTGATAGACATATAGTTAGAATGATTGATTGATAAATAGATTCATAAAAAGATTGAAATATAGATTGATAGACATATATAAACAAAGATAGATAAATACATAGATAGACAGATAGATAGATAGAAAGATAAATAGATAAAAAGAAATAGATAGAATAATGGATGGATGGATTGATTGATATACATGTTGATAGTTAGAGAGATCTATAGATAGAAAGAAAGATAGATATATAAATAGATAGATATATTGATAAACTTATAGATAGAAAAATAACTAGATAGATAGATAGATAAACATATCACTAGTTATATAGAAAGTATGATTCATTGATGATAGATTCATAAATAGATTAATAGTCTCTTCTGTATATTCCTAAGCCAAATATGTCATATTAATGACATATTTGATGAAAAATTCATTGATGAAAGATTCCTGATTGATAAATTGATAGACATATATAGAAATTCCCTACTAATTATAAGGGAATTTCTGCTAGCCTCTTCTGCGAGGTTTCATAGCTAGATCTCTAAATGCTATCTATTGCATCAATTTCGTTAACTATGACTCTATATAGGATATCTATTGTTGCATTACATTCTTAATTTCTTTCATCTCATTACAAAAATAAAATTACCTACAAACCATTTAATGTTCATCCATATAATCTATTTGATTAGCTTAAGTATTTCATTAAAACAAAAGACTTTTCATAAACCATCCTTAGGGTTGTTGATCTATATTTTAATGTGGATAATGATTAACATGTAATCAATGTATAATTAAAGTATAATCTCATCGTTGCCTAACTAAAGACTCCATTAATAAATAATTTTTTTTGTACCACTATTAGGGGGCTTGTTTAAGTCATACAAATTTTTTTGGAGTTTGCATACGAAACTTTCTTTTCTTTCTAATTAGAATTATCATGTAGATCCATGTTAAAGGTCTTGTGATGGTTATCTTGAAAAATTATTGTCTTCACATGGAGTTTATCGATTTCTAAATAAAGCTAGTAGCAATACTAATAATGACTCAAATAGAAACAACTTCATAATTAGAGAAAATATATCATCGGAGTCTACTCCTTTCTTTTGATTATACCTCTTTATGACTAACTGAGCCAAATATTTTGACTAAAAGACATCTTCACCTTGTTTTAGTCTGAAGATCCATTTATTTTTCAAAGTATGATTCTTTTTAGGTAAGAGTATCAAATCATAAGTCTAGTCAATATGAAGAGACTCTATTTCTTCTTGAATAGACTAAAATTATTCCTCTTTATTCTCAAAAGATATTACTTCATTAAATATCTCTTACTTACTGACATTCGTGAGCAATACATGTATTCATGAGTAATCATGGAATTTAGAGGATAATCATTTAGGCCTAAAAGATCTTTATGAACTATTGTGTCTTGCTAAGTTCCATTTGAAATATTACCCACCCACCCTATCGACTAGTAAATCCTATGGATTAGCATAATCATTCAACTATTCAATATCTTCCCTCAATCTATTTGATATATGGAAGGAAATGACATCATATTTGTCCAAATAGGAATATCCATAGATTCACTCTACTCATTATTCAGATGAATGATTTCAATTAATTAGTCATCTAGAAAAGTTACATCTCTACTCAACATAAATTTCCTAGCTATCAAGTCCCATACTATGTACTTGAACTTTTGATGTCCATAGACAATGAAGATGCATGGACTTATGGTGTCATTTAGTTTTGATTTTTCATCTTTTGAGCTACCAAATACTCTCAAGTAATCATATAAAATGTTTTTTCTTGTCTAGATTTTATTAGGAATGCTACCATCCAAGGAGGAAACATACAATATGTTGATTAAATTAATTATCATACACCTAGCTTTCCTAAAAATTCTTTGTGGAGATGTACATGATAAAATCATGCACAATAATCTCTTCTCAATAGTCCGGCTCACCTCTTGGTTACACCTTTTAATGGAGACATCTTGGTTGGTATGCTTTCAAGTATAATGTTATAAAATCTATAGTAGCTTTCAAACTGACTAATATATTCTAGCATGTTACCTAAACGTACAAAGACTAGCTTCTTATTATTATCTCTCATCTATGGTGTGGAAATTTTTAAAGATATAATAGACTTGATCATTGATCATCAAGGTAAATGTTCACATCTTCCTAGAGTGATCATCAAAAAATATAATATTTTCTTGGAGACATCAATATGAATAAGATCAATAATATTTGATCTTCTTGAAAATGAATGAGAGTGGATATTGTGCTTTATGAATTTTTCCAACCATATAGTTCATACTCTCATCAAAAGATGATCCTCAATCATATGATAAGATCTTCTTTTTATCTAGTAGTTGAATGCCCTTCTCATTAATACGAACAAATCTTTTATATTAGAGATCAATTTTATCCTCACTACTTCAAAAACCATAATCAAAGATGCTTAAAAAGCATTATTATATATATATATATATATAATGTCGCTTATCGAAAGCGTCATCCGCTAGCGTGACATAAAAAGTCTATACATATAATGATGTTTTTTTGCAGTGTCGTTGAATCATACCTTGACGCTAAAATAAAGTGTCATTTTTATTAACTATGACACTTAGTAAAAGCGTCAAGGATGATTATGATTTAAATAAATTTAAATTTAATAATTATTGTAAATATATTTTCACCTGTTATTGTAATACTGCATGCACATAAGAACACCATTCTTTACAATCCATACCAAGAATACAGTTTTCCAGTACAAAGGGGAACTTGGACTTCATACAAATCAAAAAAATATATATAACACAATTTCAACATTCATTTCTTAAATTCAATTCAAAATTTCTGATATATGCAACCCTTGTGTGCCTTAACTCCATAAAACTGGTTCCTGCTAGCATGACAAAGTTGAGAGTTAATTTCTAAATAATGTAACCTGCATACAAAAAGTTGAACAATAAATACTTACACTTGTAGAAAAAAATATATTATAGAGCATTGGAAAAAAAATAGGAATGATAATATCATACCATAAAAATAATTTATATAATAATTGACATATACGATTAAACAAATTTAACAACAAAAAAAACAAAGTTAGTAGTAATGGATAAAATATAAAGTAGGGGATGTATCAATTATGACATAAAAGTAGATAAATTTTTTTTATTACAAAACAATAATAATTTATTTAAAACCTGTAGGTGTGTAGTGAGTTTAAAGATCTCACAAACAACTTGAAAAAACACTACAAAAACAAATTAAATATAATATAATATAAAGTTAAATTACTTTCCATCTTCCCAACACATCAAAAAAACTCGATGAGATGCTATGTAATGTAATTTCAAGTTCTATTTGATTACACAAATATAGTAATCCAATCAACTTATAGTTCTAGATATATTATTAAAATATTGGCTGCATGAAAAAAAAATTGTGCCTTGAAATAATAATTGTGTTTTTAAGGGTGAAAAGGTAATTTACACTATTGTGGTAAAGTATTGAAGCCAAAAGTCGATATCATAATTTTTTCCATTGTCAATCTACAAAAAAAAATCTATGGTTGACAACATAAACAAAAGATAGTATGAAAACATAAAAATTGTAATTACATATTCAAGGTTTGAATATATAATTGAAAGTAAGAAGTAATAACTTTGATCTCATTAAAAAAATACTTTTATTATCACAATAGTTCATGGACCATTCAAAAGTTGGAAGATCTCCTAACTTTACCTAAAAAAAGTTTACCTTTAAATACCTAAGAATCATGCATACAATATACTAACGTAATTCAACATATGAAAATTATAGAAATATAATGAATGTGTAAGGATAATACTAAAATGTCTTCAAATGATCATGTCGAATAATTTACCTTTAGTCATAGTTTGGGTCAAAAGAAATATAAATTATGAACCTCATCAAAAGTTAAAGTTGGAAATACCAAAATTTGTTCATGCTTCAATACAAAACGGTGTTCACAATACTTTTCAAACCGAGAAAAGTATTAATTGAGTCCCCAACATCACCCATTCAGATCGTACTTCATACAACTCATTTTTGCTGTATGATTTCTTCCCATTAAACTGTTGAAAAGTAAAGTAATATCTTAATCAATAAAATTGGAAAATTAAAAGAACCTGATTTATTGAGAAACAACAGATCAACACATACCTTTATTGTTAGACATCTTTGATCAAGAATGATATCTCTCATATATCTCATCACATAGTATCCACATTCAACACTACCTTGTTGTCTTGGGCACTGAATGGAAAATATAATCATTATATATATATATATATTGGGGCTACTTGCAAGACTTATTATAATAAGTTTAAAATAAAGCAAAAGAAACTAAATATTATATTACTCAGTTAATGAGCTATGTACCCCTAGAATGAGTTAATGAGTTATTATATTATATAGAATCATTATATTACTTGCAAGACTTATTGCAAGACCTGCTCAATGCCAACAACAAGAATTACCTACTCTTTATCTCTTGTAATTAAAAAATTGGACCTTGCAAGATCAACTAGAGACTGAGCCTGAAAATGAGAAATGGAAAAGAAATCATTATTACTCTGTGGCAGAATAGTAGCCTAAAAATAGGGAGCAGATAACTCAATTAAGGCAAAATCACCGACAAAACCAGCACCAATATCACAAAATCTACATAGAATGATGAAAACATAATTAATTAAACTTCACAAAATAGCAACACAAAACACAATGCCAAATATATGATGCATAAGCCATGTTCAACTCCACTTTCCATAGTTTGTAAATCAAAACTGCGTAGAAACTGATGACAAGATTATTTGAACTACAATTTCTATTTTTCGATCACAATTTTAACTCCTTTTCATCTTTTTATTCCGTCCTGCTAATCTACAAAAAATATCAGTATAACAAGGGCAGCCATTAAGCATTATGCATTTTGGTAATATATATACTAATTTAACAATAAAGGGCGACGAGGACCTGTTGTGCACTGCATAATAATCTATTCACTGAGATAATGTGCGAGAATACAACAACCCCGAGGAAGAAAGATATAAATAAGCAAAGAGATTTCCATCCCTAAGAGAAATGAAAAATGACGCCATAGAGAAGCATGTCCATATAAATCCTCTCCCATAACCAAAAATGAGAACATAACGTTTATTTTTTTCCCCTATCTCTTTCTCTCTACTTGTGAATTATGATAAGTTTATGCATAATATAAGATGCAAAACAGAAGAATTTGGAAGAAGTTGTGAATAAATACAAAATGATTGGAACACGTTCACATTTAGTTCTTAGGTTAACCTCGTCAATTCCAGTGATTCAATGCACTTTTATTTTGATAAAAGTTAAAAGTATGGAAGAGATAATACAATTATAAACTTAATGGAGAAACTTACAGGATGCTGCAAATATGACCAATGATATCGAAGACACGAGCTTGAACCCGAGCTATTAGAAATGGCCGAACGTGATGAAGAAGAAGCCAACTCTTTCTAGTGATAGATTCTTCAATATATTAAATTAAGTTAAAAATAATATTACATTTTTCACATAATTTTATTAAATCACCTTATATTTACATTATATTTTTATTTCTCTTAGGGATAAATTAAATATTAACAAATTAATTTTAAAATTAAATATTATTACTTATTTTATAAAAAAAACTCAATTTTGAATGTAAAAATATTTAGATATTTTTTAATTTTATCATAAGTTTCTGTTTATTTTTAATAAATAATTTTCAACTAAAATTTGATAATTTTATTTTTATTTTTATAGGAGTAAAAATAAAAATATTATTAATTATTTAAAAAAAATAAATAAGAAATTAGTTAAAAATCAATAAATTCAAAATTAAATTTTTCACATCCACGACACTAATAAAAGTGACAAGGTTTTTAATTTTCAGCCCCTTATTCCTCAGAAATTTTTAAGGAGGTAAGAAATTTTCCTAACCTATTAGTCTTAACAATGAAAGATCTAGTAAGTGTCATTAAATGTATAATTACAAATATTATAATGACATTTTATAAAAGCGTCAAGATATAAAGCGTCAAGATATAAAGCGTCATTAATTATAAGTTTTGTTAAATTAACAATGATACTTCTAGTAAGTGTCATAAAAACAGAATACATTATTGAAATAATGACGCTTTTATAAAAGTGTCATTAGATGTCTAATTACAAATAGAATAATGATATTTTCTGAAAGCGTCAAGGAATAAAACGTCATTAATTTGCTCTTTTGTAGTAGTGCCTTTTGATAAATAATGCTTATCTAATCTCTAGATACTCTAACCTAAATGATATAAATCATACTCTCCTTCTTACCCCTCATAATGACTAATGAGATATTAACTAATTTTCACCATCCTCTAAATGACTCACATATCCAATATTATTTAACATACACGAGGATATCAGGTTCATGTGAATGTTTGCAATGTAACATGCATCTTTCAACACTAGCTGATATCTATTATGCAACAACATACATATCTCTCCTATACCCCTAATTTGTGAAGTCTCATTATTATCCTTCTTTATGATATCATAATCAATAAAATTATATGTAGTAAAAAAGTCATTGTAAGGTGTGATATAAAATGAATAACTTGAGTCAATTAGTCAATTACCATCCTAATTATGATCACTAGCTAGTATGATGTCACCTTCCAAGGGAATGTTTTTCTCTCTCAACTCTATGTTATGTCGAATACTCTTGTTGCAATCACTTCCAAGTATAATTGTCTTTCTTAATGTATTCTATCTTATTACCACGATAATAATTGTCTACATTTTCTTATTTGACTAACCTTTGAAAGGATATGTCCTTACATCACTATATGCATGCCTAGTGATACTCCATTCACATCTCTTAAAAACAAGGACACCAAAAGAGTTAATCTTCTTTTCCCTTTCTCCTCGCTTCTTCGTTCTTTAGTTGGTAAAGAAGTCATTATAAGGTGTGGTGTGAAATGGAGCACTTGAATTACTCAGCCAAACACTTTCCTATCTCATTAGGTTAGTAGAATTATCAATACTAATCAAAATGATGTCATCTTCCAAAAAAATATATTTCTCTCTCAACTCCGAATTCTATCAAACTTTCTTGTTGTAATTACTTGTAGGAATAATAGTATTTCTTAACATATTCTATTGTGTTATAGTGATAGTATTTGGATAGCTTTCTATTTCTTGACTTACATTTGAAATAATGTGTCCCTCCATCATTTTGGGCATTTCTAGTGGTACTCCTAATGCATCTATCAATTACAAGGACATTGAGAGAGTTTTCTCATTTTTCCTTTTACTTACATTTTCAACCAATAAAAAAGGCATAAGTAAAATAAAGTACCTAAATCAATCAACCAATTACCCTTTCAACGTATTAGGTTAGCATAATTATCATCACTAACCAATATTATGTCACCTTCCTATAAAATGTTTATATATCTTGATTCTATCTTCGGTCGAACACTCTTGCTACAATCACTACAATGAAAAATAGTCTATCTTAATGTATCCTACCTTATTATAGTGATAGTAATTGACTACCTTTTTGTTTCTTAACTAACCTTTGAATGGATGTCTCCTATTATTTTGTGTGTTCCTAGTGATGCCCCTACTACATTAAAAAAGGATACCTTGAAAGTTTTCTCAATTTTCCTTTCTTTTTGTGTCTTTAGTCAATAGAGAAGTCATTACAAGGTGCGATGAGAAATGAAGCACCTAAACCCCTTAGCCAATCATCTGTCTGACCCACTAATTAGTAAAATTATCATCACTAACCAATATGATATCAACTTTTAATGCAATATTTGTCTTTCTTGATTCTTTCTCCTATCGAATGTACAATCACTTATATGTATAATAGCTTTCTTAACATGTCCAACCTTGTGATTGTGATAATACTTGATTACCTTTCTATATCTTAACTCACTTTTGAAGTGATATGTCCTTCTATCACTTTGTGCATGTCTAGTGATGCGCCTAACATACATCTCATAAACAGTGACACCTAGAAAGTTTTCTTCCTTTTTTCTTTCTCCTTGCATCTTTAGTCGATAAATTTTCAATAACAATATGCATTAATACTACACATACACATGTATGAGGTGACAAGCTCAAGTATATCACGAAGGTATCCCAGATGTCTAGAAGTATGCTAAATAATAAACAAACAAATAACTATGCTTCTAAGTATATTTTCATTGATTTTAGCTGGTTCATTAGCCCTTATAAGTAGATGTGTCAAATGGGTTGTGCCGTGCCGACATTACCCATTTTTAGGCCTGTCCATGTCACCATGTCATGTCGGACATGACAGTTTTTAGCATGACCCCTATCATGTTGATTCGGCCCATGCTAAAAATAATTGGTTAAGCTAGGTCGTGTCAGTCTTGCCAAGTCGGACCATGCATGGTTAAGCTAGCCCAGTTCATTTCAAGCTAGCCTAGGTTAGCTCTAAACTAGCATAGAATGTGCCTCAAGCTAGTTAGGCCAAAACCCACCCGGATGGGATATTGTGCTAGGTCATGCTGTGTTGCACCTCTAGTGCCAAAAAAGTTTAGCCCAACAGAGCTCGAGTCATGCTACAGCCTGAACCATACCTTACCATGCTAGGCATAGTTGAACCTTGCTATTGTGGGCCGTTCCTGAGCCCCCGGCCCAATTGACACCTCCACATACAAAATAATGACGTGCACCAATATTTAATTTCTATCCTTGAATTTTAAATTTATTATTTATCAAAAGATTAACATATTATTTTTAAATATTTAATTTTCGTATATAAACTCTAGCTTCTATCATTATCTATCTACATTTTTTCAACAACATGGTGATAAGTATCCATGCATATCCATGGCCAAATAGTGGAAGTACCCATATAGTAAAATTTTTCTTTGTCTTGGACACTCATATTTTCAAGTTTTAATTTTTGAATCATAATATTATATAGTTACATAACATACAGATATTCTTAGATTATTTTTTTCCCCAAATAAAATAGTTAGTTTCATTTAATTTTATTATCAATGATTAATGATCCATAATCATGAAAATCAAATTCAACAAAAAGATAACTTACAAGCACAATACTCCAATTATCCTCTAATATCACTATATTAGTATTGAAATATTTTGATGCCAGTTTAAAAATATCAAAAAATTTTGATACCATGTTAGTATTCGTGACTAATTTTATTAACAATTACTTTGATGCCACTTATTTGTATCTGTTGTCAAACTCGGATGCCTCTCGATGGAGGCAACTCATGGGTGATGGTTATTCCAACACTATTTAATGTATTGGATATATAATTGTTTGGGTATTAATATAATATTTATTTTTCCAAAAACCTAAATTGAGATACTTCTTAAGTTTTAAAATTGCCTTTTTTTAACAAAAAAATTATGCCCAAAATTTGTTTTTTATTGAACCAATTTTACTAGATGAAAATTGTAAAAAACATTTATCTATTTTAAATAGTTTTAACCATGAGTTTATATTTTCAGCACAAAATTGTAACATAAACTCAGACATAATTTCTAGAAAAATAATATAACATTGACACTTAAAAATAGAAATTTAAAATTACTAATTATAACTATCAATTCAAGTTTAGATGAGTTTAAATCATCGCTAATGTATAGTATCTCATAAGAATTTTAAAGTTAAATATGCTTGGTCTTGTCTCACTACTGAGATGATTGACAAGTGTAGAAATTTATTGTATGCATCTGCCCTGTGGTTGATAAGAGGGGATTAGGGGGAAGGTGAAATATTTTTTTTAAAAAAAACTATCAATTTATGTTTAACAGATAGTAAAGACTTTCATGTATATAAAAGTCTATAAATTTTCACATACTAAAAATTATATTTTGAACCAAAAATTATAATTTGTAGAATATAAAAAACTAGAAACATAAATTCAAGAATAAAAACATAAAACTAGGATTTTTGAGTGGAAACTCTAGTAATTTTTGTGTTATTATTTAGCTTGGGGTGTTTAGTTATTTCACACCAACTGCATATCAGCAATCTTTATGTCATAAAGAAATGAGCACAAGCATGTAACATCATAATATCACAATATATTATTTTGGACAAAAATTAAGAGAAGATTTCCCTCCAGAATCATTCTAGAACCTAGAATCCTAAATATTGTGCACTCCAGCCACTAAAGAAAGGAAGGGGATATGATGTTTTTTTTTTATTTTACTATACAAGGAAGAGGAGCTTTGGAA
This sequence comes from Sapria himalayana, assembly GCA_029783825.1. Lineage (NCBI taxonomy): Eukaryota > Viridiplantae > Streptophyta > Magnoliopsida > Malpighiales > Rafflesiaceae > Sapria > Sapria himalayana. The sequence continues at coordinate 2,527,480 of JAREIK010001871.1, forward strand.
AAACTCTTTCCATTTCCTTTATGTTTCAGCTTTTAGATAAATAAACAAGGGGGAATTTGTTTTTGTGCACTCACCAAAAAATATTTAACAAAAAAGGAACCAATCTTTTAATATTTAAAAAAAAATACACCAAACTCTTAACAAATTAAAATTTAGTGTAATCAAATACATTAATCCTAAACTACCCTTTAGTAACACTCTCACTTACCTCTCCTCTCGCCCCTCTCCCCTCTCTCCTTTCCCTCCCCCTCGTCCTCGTCATGGCCTTTACCTAGAGGTGTCAAACGGGCCGGCCCAGCACGGCACGGCCCGTTTTTCACGTGCCCAGCCGTGCTGCCGTGCCGTGCCCGGCACGGCACGGCACGGTTTTTAAAATTCGGGCACGGCACGGCCCGTGGGCACGGCAAGGCCGTGCCGGCCCGCTCGGGCACGGGCGCACGGCAAGGCAGGGCAGGCGGGGCGGGGCGGGTCGGGTCTGTTTGGACCCGACCCGCGGTCTTTTTACCGGGGGCGGGGCCCGGTTGGGTCACGAGTCACGACTCAGTGAGTCGTGACCGTGAGTCGTGACTCGTGACTCGTGAGTCGCGACTCACGAGTCACGACTCAGGCACGCGGGCCGACGTGCCGTGCCAAGGCACGAGTCGTGCCGGGCACGGCCCGGCACGTGGTTTGTTCGGCCGGGCCCTGCACGGGCCCGGGCACGTTTTTTTATCGTGCCGGGCCGGCCCAGGCACGGCCGAACCGTGCCGTGCCTCGTGCCGGGCCGGGCCGGCCCGGCCCGTTTGACACCTCTACCTTTACCCTTGCCCCTCGCCCTTGCCCCTCGCCCTTGCCCATCGCCCCTGGCCCCTCTCCCCAGTGAGGACCCACTACAAGAAAATATCTATTTAGCAATGAAAATTTAGCTAGGTAATAATCCCTAGCTAATTAGTGATGGATTAGCTAGTGAACATCAAGAGATGTCTTATTTTACATTGAATTACAAATTTCCGACGGATTTGTGATGGATTAAAGACAAAAATTTTCGATTAAAATTATTTTTGGCTAATATTATCGTAAATTTTTGCTCAAAGAATGGTGGGAATTTTTTAGACTTTAGAAATGGATTTTCCAAGCTAATTAATCTGAGACAAAATTCGTCGCTAAATAATTATCTGAATTTTTTTTTTCTATTTTATATTTAATTGCAAGCGATTATTCCTTAAATGATACTTTTCACAAAATATATGTATTTGGCTAGGGATTTTTCCATAGCTATTTGGGCTGGGGATAATTTTCATAGCAAATCTTTAATGATTTAATTTTTTTATATATTATTTGTTTTAATATTTTATGTAATTTTGCATATTAATGGTATATCATGGTATATGGATGAGTGATTTTTGAAAGACAGATTCTTCTCATATATATATATATATATAAATATATAAATAAGATATTAAAAAAAAATAATTTCAAATATATATATTTAATTATGATTATAAAATTACTAAAATAATTATTTTTATGATTATAAAATTATTTAAAAATTACACATACTATTTTTCTGAAATATTTAATTATGATATTTAAATATTATATTAAAAAAACATTAAATAATTAATTATATAATTATAATCATTTTTTAAAATATTTTAATTAATAAATGAACATACATAAAAATAACTACTAATAAAAAGCTAAAATAATTAACTTAAAAAAAATTATAAAAATATCTGAATTAACGAATAGACAAGTAGGTGTTTATATTATTTAAAGTAAAAAAAAATATTTTTATGATTATAGAGGAAACTTTTTAAAAAATTATTTACTAAAATATTTGAAATTTTTGAATCATAAAAAAATTTAAAAATTTTCATAAAATTAAAAAGAAAATACTTTGATATTTAAAAATAAATACATAGATATTTTAATTACATCAACAAAATTTTAATGATTTAAAAAATAAATATCTAAGTATTGGTTATTAAAAAATACTTCAAGTGGTTTTTAGGAGTTCAAAAGAGTTATTTAAAATATTACTAATAAAATTTTTTTGTCCTAAAAATACTTAAAATTATTTTTAGCCCTATAAATACTTTTGAAAAGAACTACCAAACTGACTCTAAGTTTATTTGAATTTAAGTTTTATTTTTTCTCCCTACTAAAAGTTATAAGAATTAAATAATTGAATAAGATCTTTACTATTAACTTATAATATTCTATTGTTATTAAAATAATAAATATAATTTTTTTATTGATCTTCTCACGTTAAGTAATTTTTGAAATTTTATTAAATATAATTTTATATCAAATAATTTGAAATTTTATGCCTTTATAATTATTTTTTATCAAATTCATAAAAAATAAATTTAATTCCTAAAAATTCATAACCATTATATATATATATATAATACTTTATTATAATATAATATTATTTTTATTTATTTATGAAATAATATCATTTATGGTTAAATATAAATCTATTTCATTTTTTTATTTAAATTACTTAATTTTTATCATTTTAGTTTACTTTTATATTTCTGTCTATTTTTTTCTATATATTTACATTCATTTTTTTATTTATAGTTTCTGTGAAATATAAAAAAGTTAAGGCATTCAAGCACTTAATCCATTTTATCTATCTTTGTGAAGAGAAAGAGAGGAGAAGTAAAACGAGACTACGGGAGCACGAGCAACTCACAATTCTACATCTTCTTGTTACCAAGTAAAATTAACAATGTTCTTCTCTTTCAGAATACTAATTACATTTCTATCTCTCTCTCAATTTGATTTTTACTCACGAAGTTTGGTTTATACAAATTAATCGGTTTTAATTTTTTTTTATTTTCTCCCAATTTTTCTTCTTTCTTCTATTTTCACATCACTTATATGATTTTGATTCTCCACCATGAGTAAAACAACATATGGTTAGTGTAAACTTTGTTCTTTTAATGATTAATTTTTTAGGGTTTTATGGATTTTAAATACAAAAAGTATGCTTATTATTTTCTGCTTCTGTAAAAGAAAAAAAACACCATGAGAGATCAAATTTAACTTTTATAGAGTTAAATTTGATCTATTTGGTCTTTACAATAAAATATGAACCGCAAATGCCATTCTGTGCTGGATCTTGCATTTTCAAAATAAAGTAACTCAAGTTCGTCAACTGATTCTCATGTGATGTATCTGTTTCACTTGTATATCACTTTGATACATGTTTACGGTGTACAATTTTCCATTAACTAAAAATCTAGTTTCTGATTCCCACCAAATCATAGTTTCTTTTTTCCAAATGATTATCATGTGGTTCATCTGGCATGACATTTGAGTTTATGTTAGAAGAATATAAACATGTTTTAGAAACTCATCTTTTTTGAATTGGATTTTAGAATCGGATTTAGTGTTGGTGGTATCACATCTGCATTTTCTTTTCTTCTCAACTGATCGCTACTATATTTTTCATTGACTTTTGTTTCCAATTTAGAATTTGAATTCTACAAATTCAGCTAGTCTTTTTTATTAATCTTAGTTGGACCCACAATTCTGTGCATGTTGTTTTAGCCATGCATCGTAATAATCAAATTTTAATTTGATCATCTTTTTACATTTTTTTCTTTTATTTTTGTGTTTTCTAGGATCTACACCACAAGCTTAATATTCTCATTTACTAATAAGTATATATGAATATAAAGGAAATAATTGAATTAACAGGAAGTATATACAATTGGGGAATATGAATGCAAATACGCCCATTGACTATGTTGTGCTCCAACTATCACATAAATTATCACGGTCAGATTTTTTATCTATAATAAAATAATATTTTCTACATGTGCATATATAATCTTTCTCTATCTCTATTTATCTCTTTCATTCTCTCTAGCTATAATAATATAATCATCATGGTCATACTATGTTGTGTTCTTTGTTCATCACGAGCAATGGGAAGACATAAAAGCTTGTACTGGTCTCTTAAAGTCATTTGTGAGTTAGCTAAAAATCACAGAATCGCTGACAGGTCTTGCAAGCTCTTTGATCGAGATCAAAGAGGATAAATGCCAATATTTTGAAACTTGCTTTACCAAAGGAACTCTCAAAAGGTTACAAACAAGACCCACCAATTATTTTTCTAACCAAAGTTGATTGCCACTTTTTCTTTAGAAGACTCATGCAATTTGTCAGTGCACCTAAAGTTTTAGAAACTATTGATGCATTTGATGAGGAGATGTCCCAGCTGGAAGCAGCTAGAGAATTTACTCTCAAGTAGTATTATTTTTTTTAAATACGATCTACTTTTTATAGAGAAGATGATTCCAAATTTTGTTCACATGGTAAATCTCACGGAGTTCTTAACTTTGTATTTAGGGAGCTGGAGAACATTCTCAGGTACCTTTCCTTCACATCTCTCCTCAAAATATACACATTGTTGTATTCTTCTTTATATTCAAGCTCAACTGATGGATTCAATGCCATTTTTGGTGAAAGTCCACCGATAATGATTGCTTTGCCTAATTAAAATTAAAATAAATCATGTTTTAATGCGATGATACATTTATTCGCTCAAAAGCAATAAGACTTGGGTTCAAGGCAATCAGATATGTCCTCTTTGATATATCAATGATAAGATTTGTTGAGATATATCTTTATATACCTCTTTCTAACCTTATGTTAGCCAAGAACCTTGTGCATTGAGTACACATACATGATTACACAAACCAAGCTCAATTGATTGATTAAATGCCATTTTTTATTATAGTTATCAACATTGATTGCTTTAATTGAATTTCCATTAAAATAGATTATGTGTATGTATATATATATATATATATATAGAAAGATATATATATATATATATATATATATGTATATGTATGTATGTATGTACGTACGTATATAGATATAAAGATATATATTTACATATGTATATAGATATGTTTATATGTATGTATATAGATATATATATATATATATATGTGTGTGTGTGTGTGTAGACATATATATATATATATATATATATATATGTATGTATGTATGTATAATGACATATATAGATATATATATATATAGATGTATGTGTGTATATATATATATATATACACATATATATATGTATATATATGTATGTGTATTTATATATATATATATATATATATGTGTGTGTGTGTGTGTGTGTGTGTGTGTGTGCGTGTGTGTATAATTGGGTGCTATCTGACCTAGGGCAATACCCTACCACACAAGAGGAATGAATTCTTGGTCAAACAGATGATGATATTGATGGCTAGTTAGGAATTAGGATCAAATTAGCAATCTTCAAGTAGTTGTGAATTCAATACCCTACCAATCAAATCACCGTGCCGATATTAGTTGCAATTATATTTTGATTTTAAAGCATTTGCATAAAATTGAAGCCTAATTTAAATTATTTTTTAAGGCATATCATGAATTTATGAATCACATTATTTAGAAAATTAAAATTTATATGACTGATATATATTATATCATGATTTTGTTTTAATGATATTTTTTTTGAGATAATTATATTTTTATTTTTTAATGGATTATATTTTATTGCGATTCGGTGATAGTAATAATACTAGATATACTTAATTAAATTTGATCTCTCATAGAAGAATGAGAGATTAGATTAAAGTGGTTGAAATATATGGGTTCTATTTTGGTTGTCTCCAAAAATATTATAAACAATTGACGTTATATATAAAATTTTATACATTTATATAATCATATGACATTATATATAAATGTCTATACATTAATATATATAAACATATAATATTATATATAATCATTAATATGTTTATATAAATATTTAATGTTATATAAATATTTATACATATGCCTAAATGTTTATAAATATTTATACAACATTTGCATAACACTATCAATTTATATAATTATTTATATAACATTTATATAACATATAAAATATTTATACATATTTTAAACATTTATTTAACATATAAATTTTTATATAAAAATATAATATTTATGTTTATATAAATGTGATATATATACTATATAAAATTTATAAAAGTATTACACACACACACACACACACACACACATATATATATATATATATATATATATATATATATATATAACATTTATAAAAATAGTTTAGACACAACATTATATCGGAGTCAAAAGTAAGCCATTGAAGAAGATGAGCTCTGATTCATTCCGTTCAAATGAAAAAAGGAAACATAGACGAGCAGATTAACCAGTTGATGCAGTGCAAGCCATTGAGTGAACAAGAGGTACCCCCCCTTGTTGCTTCTTTATGCATATTCAGCGTGTAGCATAAATCACGTTGTAATTTGTTTCAAATTTGTTAAGTTGGAATTTTGCATTCCAGATCTGGTGGGGTTATGTTGGCTTTGGTGATCATGAATATGACTAGGTAAAAATATACATGAAGAATGCTACTTCTGCTTAGTTTTCTTAGTTAAAATACGAGTCCTTATTAGGTAGACTTATTGTTTTCATTACTGGAAGGTTTGAATATGTTATTTTGGTCCATCATGGAGTCGGCAGCTAACTCCCCACTATTAGTGTCACAATTACCACCTTTCTGCTATTGACTCCCTTCTTAGTCCGTCAGTGCCGTTGCCCTCTTGATCATTGTAATTCCCGCAGCACCTATGCATCATAGTTTGTGTTTATGAGGAAAAGCATCCACAAATTTCTTCCATTTTTGGGCGACAATTCCCGGGGCTATTGCTATATTTTTGTTTGATGAAGAAATTAAGTTGCAGATACAATGGCAATTTTTAGCAGCTGCTGCAGTTCATTTTTTCATTAAGTTGTGCATGATGAACATCCTCCCTAGTTGGTTAAAGTATTATGTGATAAAGCAAACCGCGCAGTTGAAATATGGTAGAAATGGGTAGAAATTATATTTAAGTAGCAGATACTGACTTGTAGTTTATCTTGCTGTGAATTTTCCATAGATATTGAAAGTATCTGTGGAAAATCTTCATATTATTATCTTGCATGTTGAAATACCCTAGGATTTTGTTAAAATATTTCATTTAAGAGAGCCAAATCTTCATATTATTTCTATTTTGATAAATCTACAATTTTATAACCTTGTTTGTTAGTCTCAATTTTTTCATATCAAATTCACTAGCTAATTATACTTTTTATTCTTAGATTCAATTTTTGTTGAGGTTTGATACTGACTTGTTATCCATGTATAATAACAAAATGATGAAGTTATTTTTATTCTCAAATCTCTTGTATTACATGAAATAGTCTAAGTTGAGTATATTGTACCAAAGACTAATGATAAAGAAATTAAATCTATTATACCAATACTCTGGCATTTAAAGTCTATTGTTTAAGATTGTATAATGATTTGTTCAACCTATAAACCAAGTTCTTCTTGCTTATTTAACTAAACATTATAGTTGTAGCAATAAATTTCTTCTTCAAGTTCTCTATGAAAAAAAGATTAGTTTTGACATCTAAATATTTCAAATATAAATTGAACATAGCACACAAATTTATCACTATTTTGATTGTTATAAGTTGAATCACCAGGAAAAAAAACTTGTTGAAGTTAATGCATTCTTTTTGAGCATATATATCTACCACCAATCTTATATGATACTATTCTACTTTATTACTATTATCTCACATAATCTCGTAGATCTATTTTTTACCAATAGTTATTCTTTCATGTAATAATGATACTAGTTTATATGTCATATTATTGTGTAGAGCTTCAATTTATTTTTTTATTATTATTATCCATATAGATATATCTCAGCTACTTGTAGTTTCATAAAATATTAAAATACTTTAATTTCCTTTATTAAAAGATAGTATGCAATATTTCTTTTATTAACATACTCTAATTTCCAAGCTAACCCTGTTGACCTTCTTTCATGAGTTGATCAACTAACTTTTAGAACATCAAACTCTACTTTTTTTTGATAGCTAATAAAGGCATTGTATCAAAAAACTATACATGTTAGGATTTTTCTAGAGTGTTACATAATGCTACAAATATAATATAAATTTTCTTCTTGAGCCTATGTATAATCATGACATCCAACTTTTTTCCTAATCTAAATTGTTTTAGCCTCGGCTCATTCCCTGATTGCATGTTGCGAGATGATGAATTGATATAAATTTGATATAATTTTACTATTTTTCCACATAGCTAGAGCTTTTGGCGAGCATTCTGAATTCCTTCAATTAGCAGAATCAGACTGTCCCTCAATGCAAGGAGGGACTTCTAGGATGGAGGGTCATTCTTGGATATTTGGCAATTCCATATATTGCATGAAATGAGATAAGCATGATAAATCCATTTAATCCAACGAGAAACATTTTTTTTTGGTAATTTTTCATTGTGTTTTTATGAAAAAGGATTTATTCTAAGTGGAGATATGGAGGATGCCTAGCCTACCATGAGATATGGGTGCATAAACCTTACCCAATATACCCTTAGCTGATATTTCTCAATTTGGGGTGCACACAATAAGAATCTCCTATAAACATTGTTTATAGAATTGATCACTATAGTTGGTTGGAGGAATAATGAGAAATAGTATCCTTTAATTCCTTGGAAAATTGTGCATATAATATCTTTTATAATATTTAGTGACCCACAAGTCATAGATTTGAATAATTATCACGACTTTGATATGAATAGTTATTACTCTATAATTTATGTAGCTTAAAAGCCATAACTTTGTAAAAAGGACATATCACTAACTTGAGATTACTAAACCATTTAAAAGATAAAGCCATGGTATTTGGGCCTGAATGCAACCTTGAGCACCATTGGGACACTAAGTTGTTGTGCTGAAGAATTAATATCATAGATATTTAAATTTCTCGAGATAAGTATGGCTGCAACAAAATTATAATTTCACAACTACTAAGATTGTGTAGCATAGTAGAAAGATTATACTAATAAGTTGATATGATCATGATATACAAGGATTACTCAAACTAATTAGATATAGTTTCAACCAAAAATGGATACCAAAATGACATAAGACTCAATGATCTATCTCATCTACTAAACAGCCGTCGAAACTTATTAATTTCACAATTATTCATCAAAACTCTCTAAAATACTAAGTAGTGAAATCAACCTATATTATCTTAATTTTCATGTCTATACATCATTATAAACCATCAAAATTTACAAGAATATTTGATAGTTTGAGTAGAAAATAGTGTATATAACTTGAATGAGAAGTTTAATGTCAAAGCACATATAGTTTCCTTTGTTAGAAGATTAGTTTAATTAAAAATTATGTGGCTTAAATATACAAAAAAAAAATGAGTGAGCTTCGATAACAATACTCCATTTATAAACAAAGTGGGCATGTTATAAAAGAATATTTTTCTATTCCCATGAGAGATTTATCCCTTGATGAAGACAATGTCACTGGAAGTTTCAAATAATCTCAAAACTTCTCATATGGCAACACATAGAACTCCAGTTACAAGAATAACGCAAACTTTTCCTAAATGAACAATGAAGGTCAATTATCTTCTAACTTGGAAACTACACAATAATCCTCACTCACATAACCAATGATTACTAACATAAGCTTGATGGTGAAAGATTTTATGATAAAACATTTTTCCATTAAAAATCATTCCAAACAAAGAGTGGATAATTTGTAATATATTTTAAAATAAGATAGGTAATTAGAATGTCATCTTTCTTAAAAGATTGATAAGATGAAGCATCACACCCCAAGACTTGCTTGTCACCATTCAATTCAATAGAATAGAAAAGTCCAACTTTAACGTCAACTGAAATAGATTAGTGTTCTTGATTTTAGAAGTTCAAGTGAAAAAACATCAACATTGATGCAAGCTATTATAATTAGAGGAATGGCAAATAATTGAAACAATCAATATCTCTATCACAATCTAAAAATGAAGAGAAGAAAATCCTAGTTTATGAGAAGCAACAAGAAAATGAATAAAGAAAAAAGTAAAAAATTAATTTGAACAATATTAGAATAGCAATCAAAGAAGATGCTAGGAAATATAAAGGAAGATGAATTTTTATCAGTAGAATCAATGTGTTGGTATAAATTTTTCATAACTATACTATCTAATCGCCTTATCAATTATCCATACAAGGCCTATCGAGTTGAAATGTAGGATCAATATTTTAAATATTTAATTTTTATATCAACAACTACTATGCTAAATATATGAAATTTTTTATATTTGTTAAACATATACCAATAACATATATACACTTAAGTGCAGTGTAAGTGATAGGGGTATGCATCAATGAATACATATTTATTGTGTTATAAAAAGTTTTTGGAAATTTAAAAAAATAAAATAATGTATTCCAATTTAAATTAATAATAAGTTCGTTATACTTACTATTTACGGAGTTAGATATCATGTATTGGCAGTCAATACATGATTTTAAATTAGTTTAAGTATAATTTCAATTATCTTTCATATATGTTTAGAATTTTTTATAAGCCCTACCAAAAAAATAAAGATTACTAAATTCTTGTTGTCTGTTAGGCATCCTTATGTATTTTAATGAATTTCTTATTTTATATAAAATGAGAAAAATAATTTTTATTCTCATCTATACTAGGTTAATTACATGATACAAATATTTAATATGAATAATTTTACCTAATAGCTCATCTATAATAGTTCTAACAAACATATCGATAGTTACTTTGTTATTGAAAATATTATCAAAAGTTATACTAAATATTATATTATGAATGCCATACTTTTAAAAAATTTTCATTATGAACTCATATATGATAAGACTATCATAAGAATGGAGAATCACATAAATATTATAAGTTTTATAACTATTCATTATGTAAAATACCAAATATTCTTGTATAGATGTAGTAATGTTATATGATGTGTACGTATGAAAATAGGTCACAATTGGGTTGATTTCATAATTTTGAAGTTTTTGTAGATTTTAGTGAATAGTTTTGAAATTATTATATTTTTAGAGGTAATTGGTAACTTGGTAATGTATAGTTTATCAAATAGTTTTAGCATTCATTTTTAGTTAAAACTTTATGTATTTAGTTATGATAATCTTTATATGACACGACACCATATATTTCCTTAGCACAAATTTTTAATTATGTAAAATATTCTTATTGGCTAAAAGTCTATTTATTCAGTTGAAATCATTATTTTTCAAATGTGTAAACTCTATGTATTATCTTAGAGTCACAATTATTTTTATCTCATAATAATTAAATATGTATGATATTAATTTTATATCATAGTAACCATGTACCCTACTAGTGCTAAAAGTTATAGTCACTTTCCAATGTCATAGCTTTATCTTTATCAATACTTTCTATTCTCAAGTTAGAGTCATGACATTTTTCCAAAACTATGACTTTTGGGCTATATAAATTTATAGTGCCAAAATTACTCTAGCAAAGATTATGGAAATTATCAAACACCATGACTTTTGGTCACATAATATTATAGAAGGTAATACTCAAGTGGGTCATTTCCAAGGTTTTTACTATAACCCTCGATAAAAGGTAAAACTGTGACTTGGATATATGGGCTAATTATCAAAGCCATTGCCATTCCTAGTGTCGTGACTATTTGATACAAAAGAAAGACCAAAGTCAAAGCCACGACCATTCCTAAAATAGTAGCTATTTGATGTAAAATAAAAAAAAAGCCACAACCCATTCACATTGCCAAAACTTTATGTTATAGAGACAAAATACACAAGTCATAGATTTTTATTAGTACTGTGACTTTATATTACAACAAAATTTGGAGGTATTCCAAAGTCATAGCCTTTTTCTTGAGTCATGACCTAAGCTTAAGAGACTAAATCCAAAGTTATGGTATCTTCTTAAAATATTGACTTTCTATTTAGATAAGTATCATATTTATAGAGTATAAAAGCAAAATAGGAGAAAAAACAAATCATCATCTTCTTCTTTAATCTTTGGGACCAAAATGCAAAATGTATCGATAATGCTATAAAAAAATTTTACACTTCCTAAGGAATCCACAAATAAGCAAGAGACACAATATTAAAGCTAAACGTTAGCATTGAAGGTTCAACTCTCAAACCCCTCTCTCTAGGATGAATTCAGAAAAATCAACTAGAATAGAATGTGATTAGGGTTTGCATTTTAGATTTTCATGAGGGATATCATTAGAAACCTGAGATTCACGAGACTTCTTTTCTTGTACCTCATATGAATCTCTTCTCAATAATAAGCTAAATTAAAGTCTAAAGTTTGTGTAATTATGATTTATATGATATATGCATGATTTTATTATTAAACGATGTATTTTTTATATTGTGGGATAGAAGTTGATAGAAATAATGATTAAATAGAATTTAAATTAGGGTTTTGACTATTTATGGGTTTGTGCATATTATCTTTGTAGATAGTGATAGGTATAACTCTTTCGATCACAATTCATAAAATAAACATATATGTTAAAACCTCAAATTAAGGTATATTAATTATTAAAAGTATAATACTCATAAAACCAAAAATTCAAATGAGTTTACACACCACTCAATTATACATGTCTTAGATGAATTAATCCTCAATTGATATGTATATTTTATAGACTATTCTCTTAAGTATTTCATAGTTGATTTGAGATTTGCATCATTAGCATGGAGGATGGTTGTAGGTAATTTGTAAGACATGCACATGTAGTTATGACTCACATGGTGGTAATAGTCCATTGAGTTGCATTCACTCATATTGTTCTTACTGATGATATTTATGAGAAGTATATATTAATTATGTGAGTATGATACTTACGAAGTTAAAAGTATAACTACTTTTAACCACACTATATCTTGGTCTCTATGATATCCAAGACTAGAGAATAAAAATATATATATGAAGCAACCATCAATGGTAGTTAAAGAGTTGTCTAAAAGATATACAGTTGTTAATGACCATTGAATAGAGTTGATTTATTTTTTTGGTGGTAAAGTATCAAGGGGAAAACTATTAGGAGACTATCGTTAAGATGGAATCAATGTTAATAACTATTTTGTATGATATTTAGGCAAAGGGACATTCTAATAATAATCCATCCCACATTTTTTATTCTAATCCAACATAAATTGAATTATTTGAACATGCATCATATGAACCAAATGAAAAAACTTTAGGATCAAAGAGTCATACCAAAATATAGAATTATTATCTTAGTAGAAGTCTAGAACTATGTTATCTCACTAATAAATGACTAAATTGTTGACATAATCCATATGCGATCAATATCTAGATGAAAATATTTTTTACTATTTGTATGGCCTATATACTTGCAGATCTTTGTTGATAAGATACACTTGTCAAGAAGCTTTTGGAATACTATCTAACCAATAAAATTAGATAAATCCTATATAAGTTATTAAGTGACTTTCATAAGAATGAGAGTCATTTGTATGACTTATATACTTGTTGATCTTTGTATTATTGAGTGAGAGGAAGAAAAATGAGAGATCCCTTTGAATTTTTCTATCTTTAGATTATATGCTCAATCAATTCTATATTATTCCAAGTAGGAAGTCATGAATTTTAAAAGAAAGTCACTGCTTTAGTTTTCATCTCATAAGCTTGATGTTGTGACTCTAGAAGGTGGTCTTGACTTAAGACTACATCATGATCTTATTATAATACAACGTTGTGGTACAGATAATAACCATGACTTAGATCTAATATTTCTATAACACAAAGTTATAATATTATGAAGTGGTTGTGGCTTTTGGTATTTATTTTATTATCATTATATAAGGGACACAATACTAGGGAATGACCATCACATGGTAAAGGGCTTCTCACATTGATATTTGGTCAGCACAAGTAATAAAGCTATGACATTGGCATTAGTCCTTCTTGATAATTATTAGGCCATAATACTGGAAATTGCTATTTTATTAACAATGTCTTGTATATCTTATGGCTACAACACTAAAAGATGGTCATGACACAATATTTTAATTTTATATGTCTTCAAGTGTCCACAACAATATGACATTTTTCACATGTGACACAGATTTTAGTCGGAATTCATTTAGTGGTATTTTTCAATTCTATGAATGTTGCTCTATTTGCAAATTGGCACTGTCTTGGAAAGAAAAACATTACCTCTCACGAGCTGGAAATTATGAATCCACTCTCTAAAACTTATTACAAGTACTAGTCATAAGCAAAGAAAGGTTATATTTTCAAATCCCTTATGCATTTGCCAATCCACTCTTTATTATTATTAAAATGTTTGGATTGCTTTACACTTGTATTAAACATGTGGCAGGTTGATATTTTCACATAGTTATACATGTCCATCCATGCATATAAGTTTGGTTAAGGATCACAGAAAATAGAGAATAAATGCACAAGGGATTGATGTGGGCTGGTGTGATTTTATATTTGATTGTATTGTATGATAATATTTTTGCTTGATTATATGAGAAATGTGTTCTGATGAAAGTGATGTGATTAAATTATAACATAACATGCTCAATGAGATCAAAATTTCATTTTGACCGAAGCTGTCTTCGCTACTTTGATTGGAATCTCATTCTACTTCTGCCTCTTCTGTTATCTGCATGCTGCATCTCCTTTTTTTCCCCTTAACCTTTCTTTCTCTTTGGTGCTTACAAAGTCCAAGAACCAGCGGTACCCTTGGCTTGGTTTTCAATTTCCTTCCTTATTTCATTTGCATCAATCGTGCCTTGCTCTAGTTCATCATGTTATTTTTGAAGATCATCAAATTCTTTAAGCCACAAACTTATTGTTGTCATTCTTTGTAGGAGTCTTAGTTTTCTTCAAGCTTATCACTATCATTACACAGCTTCTACACATTCTCAAGAGTCAAGGTTCCTATAGTCATGGACAAGAGGTAGTCATAGTCTCCAACATTTACTCCATTGGAATCAGGCCCCTGCTCAGAGTCTTCTGCATCTTCGTTTACTCTAGCTACTGCAGGTGCAGGCTCAGAGGATTTGTTCTTTGGGAAAGGGGTGAAGCCCATTTGTTGTAGCTCTTGAATCATCTTAGCTTTCCCTCATGTTCCTCACCATGATCTCATCATGCACTGCTTCTAGAATAAATCTCAAACACCATAGTCTGCTAATCTCCATACCTTCTGAAATCTTTGATAAAAGGAGTTTTGTCATCCTTTCCCACTTCATTTTTCTGAAGTGGATTTCCTTCGTTGAGAGAAGTTAGAATTCGTTGTAATCTGATGTCCATTTATGAATTGGCAGCTCTATGATCTTCAGTGTCATCTTGCTAATACCTTCCACAATCTCATGAATTTCATAGCTGCCTTCTTCTTTTGACACGTTCTTCTTAATAATCCCTCTAAATCCTTCATACCATGGATGCATAAGAACAAGCATCTCTTCATTCAATAATCACTTCAAATTTTCTATGATATCTCTTAGGTTCCTTCCCACCCATTCACAAGAACCATTGGTATAATTGGTTTGTGCCATACAGGTTCAACCAAGATCTCATATTCATTCAAGTAATCAAGGATATTGTCATCATTTTTTGGGAACAAGAATCTTGTGATGGGAGACAAGTGGGTTGATATGTATCTTGGGCTTGCATGATCTTTACCTCCCATGCTTTTGCTGCCAAACTATCCTTTTGGAGCAAGAAAATTAATGTTTTTACTGCCAACAAAATCTTTTGCCATACCCACGATGGTACTATATAGGCTATGTTCGCCATGGTGATAAACAATGATCTTCACCACAATACCTCCCAGCTGGACTAGTTTTTATTCTTTGATTATGTTCTTCTTGAAACAAACAAAAAGGATCATTCTCTGGCCTAACTTTAGACCATTGACCAAGGAGGGGATGGATCTTTGAAGATCAGCCATGGAAAACAGAACAAGCTACTTGTTGATGAAGTCTCTGTATCTTATAAACTACCCCTTCTAATCAAGGTATGTTCCCGGCTCAAAGTCTTGAAGCCATGTTTTTCTTGCTTCAGCTTTCTTCTTGCCGAAGGCATGCTCTATCGCATCCCCATCTTGAAGCCATGTTTTATGCTTATTCCTAGCCCCTTGTAGTACTTTATCATCCAACACTTTGCATTACCTCCTAAGCTTTATATCCATGACTTGTACTCAGGCATGGTGTATAAGGGTACAACTCTTCTACTTGTATGCATTGCCTTCATGATTGGGGTGATAAACTCAACTTAGAATGATGGAACCCTAAGCAAAGATGACTAGAAATAGTGAATGAAATTGATCACTAAACCTTTAATGTCTGAGTCATCATGATCCTGATATGCCATTATCATGAGATGACCATATCTCAATGCATTGACACTGTCATACTGCTTATGCTGTTGCATCCCAATAATCTTCTTGACCTTTTCAATTTTTTTTGCATCTCAACTTAGACATTGATCGGCCATCCTTTGCATCAGCATTAATTACTTCTTCAGAAGGAATGGTTAGAAACTTAGAATCCACTCATCCAACAGACGAATTCATAAAGATATACCTAGTTGATGGAATTGGTAATGGGAAACCTTGTCAGACTGGAAGCCAAAATATTTCATGAGCTCTATATTTTATGTACATCAGATTTTTTTTTGTGTTTTCTGATCCTTATTGTTCAAAACCAAAATGCATCACGAGTTTCAAATATAATGTTTGATTCTAGTATCGTGCAAGTTCAATAAACTGAAAGATTTGCATCTAAGTAATGTTGATTTCTTCGTCCAAATTATGTACGGGTCAGTTCTGAAGCTGATGCATGAGAAGACAAAATACAGGCTTCAAAATCATGATGTGCCATATGACTTTGAAAGTGGTCAGCAATCTGTTACTAGATTCTTTCTGGTTGATGATTCCAATAGCTACTAGGTAATTATTTTATTTCTTCCATGTTCTAAAACAGTATGTTGGAAATTCAATATTTGTTTTATGGATGAAATTTTGCACAATGATTGGTAAATGCTATATATGTGCCGCAAAACTCCATAATTCTTTCAATCAGTATTTATCGTGCATATTGGTAAATGCTATATAAGTGATGATCATATATATAATTTTTGCTAAATTAATAAGTTGTCATTCTTCATATCATTTAAGTTTGAATTAATGTGCATACAGGAAATGAAAGAAGTGAACGATGAGATAAAAAAAATGAAGAATACAATACAATAGCAGATGACCTATATAGTCACAGTTAGTGGTCTTGACGAGACAGATAGCACACAGAGTTCCAGCAGAGTACCCACACAGAAGAGTCTAGCACAAATACATAAGCTAATGATGAGAATTATTTAATTTTAAATGATTATATACCTATGTTATATTTTTGTTTTAACTATGTAATTATTGTATCAAAATAATTTATTAACTATTTTTTTTTCTTTTTGTTAATTATAAATAATGGTTTATACTATATGTTTTTATTTAATTTAATATAAAAATTTAAAAATATGTTATCAAATTTTTTGTAAAAGAATAAAATTATGAAAATAGCTTTGGAATGAAAATAGCTAGGGAATTTTTCCTAGCTAATTTAGGTAGAGAATTTTTTATCCATTTTTAGTCGAAAAATATTAATTATTATTCTTAATTATGATCAAAATTAGCAAAGGAAAAATTATAATTAGCTAGAGAATTTCCATCATTAAAAAATTTGCTAGAGAATTTTTTTTTTGTTAATATTTTGTGATGAGCACTTTAGCTTGGGATAATTCCCATTGTTAAGTCATTGTTATTATATTTTATCGAGGGAAAAAGCCCATATAGCTAGGGAAATTTTCCTAGCTATATGGGATTTTCTTAGAGGTCCCCTCTAGGAAGCTCCATCGAGCTTTCCATGGAGAAGGGCGAGGGGTGAGGGGTAAGGACGATGGGTAAGGGCGAGGATGAGGGCGAGAGGCGAGGAGTAAGGGCGAGGGGTAAGGGTGAGGGCGAAGAAAATGGGAGAGGGTGAGGGCGAAGGAAATGGGAGAGGGCGAGGGGAGAGGCAAGTGAGAGCATTCATGAAGGATACGTTAGGATTATTGTATTTGAGTGTACTAAATTTTAATTTGTTAAGAGGCTTGTACCATTTTTTAATATTAAAAGATGGATTCTCTTTTTTAAATAATTTTTATGAGTACACCAAAACACAATTTCTCCAAAAATGACTATGTTCACCTTTTCTTCTTTTTCTAATCAGAGATTTAGAGCCGAAAAAATGACGCAGATCTACCTCGCCTATTTTATGCTTTGTTTTTGTTAATGGAAAGAGGATGGAACATTGGTCTTAATATTTTGTGAGAAATTATCTCATGCTTTGTTCCATCATGCATCAACCTACATAAAAAACTTTAAAACAAAAAATAAAAAACAAAAACTAAAAAACAATAATAATTGAACAAAATAAAATCTATAGCTACAACATTAAAATTAGAATTAGACACAACATTTTAATTAAAAAAATAAGTAGGTCAGACAAAGTAAATAAACCAAATTGATATTTCCAACTCAGATAGAGAGAGGTGTCAAAGTGGCCTTTTTTCCCCTTATCCTAAATCATAAAACCTAAGACTACCTAGGGGTAAGACCTAATATAATCTTTGTAAATTTAATTGTATTCACTTTAAAAGATTAATGGGTAAATCTAATAAAAAAATTTCAAAATTTAAATTGAAGAAAAAATAACAAAGTATAATCCAATCCAATATTTAATGCAATACATACTGCATATATTTTATATCATACATCAATAAAAAAATCACAAAAGTATAGAAATCAAAATGGAAAAAATAATTCAAACATAAACAAGCAATAACACTATAGTATACTATTATGACATGAATTAAGAATTATATCATGGTGTTAAAGCCCTCAATATCCTCAATCTCCACATCATATCGCTACAAGAAAAATCTCATATACTTAGAGAAATTTTTCTAGCTATATGGAATTTTTTCATCGCTAAAATATAATAATGATGGATTAATGATTAAAATTATCCCAAGCTAAAGTGTTCGTCGTAAATTATTAATGAGGAAAAAAGTTTCCTAGCTAATTTTTTAACGACGAAAATTCCCTAACTATTTATTTTTTGTCCCTAGCTAATTTTGTTCGTAATTAAGAGTTACCGAAAATTCCATGGCAAAATCAGTGAGGGAAAAATCGCTAGCTATTTTTATTCTAAAACTATTTTCACATTTTTATTCTTTTACAAAAACTTTGATTACATATTTTTAAATTTTTATATTAAATTGAATACAAACATATACTATAAAGCATTATTTATAATTAACAAAGAAAATAGTTAATACATTTTTATGATACAATATGTTACATAGTTAAAACAAAAACATAACATAGGTATATATGTTTCTGCCTTTCGACAACTTTCTTGTTCCTGTCATTCCAACATGTGATGAATTGGACAGGTTATCTATTTTCTTCATCAATGTATCTAATGAAAATACATAAAGTATAATATGTTTCTGATATTGACGTTGCTTTCTCTCCCCCAGCTCCTTTGGTCACTATCTTTCCGTTGCGACAAATCTATCTATGTAGACGACTTTGATCACATCTCAAATTCATGGGGCAGACTCACATTCATAAGATATGAATCTGAGCCTGTTATGTTATAATTCAATCACATCACTCTTTATCAAAACACATTTCTAAAATAATCAAGCAAAAATACAGTCATACAACACAATCAAACATAAAATCACACCAGCCCACATCAATCCCTTGTGCATTTGTTCTCTACTTTCTGTGATCCTTAACCAATCTTATATGCACTGATGGACATGTATAACTATGTGCAAATATCAACCTGCCACATGTTTAATGCAAGTGTAAAGCAATCCAAATATTTTAATAATAATAGAGAGTGGATTGGTAAATGCACAAGGGATTTGAAAATATAACCTTCCATCGCTTATGACCAGTACTCGTAACGAGTTTTAAAGAGTGGATTCACAATTGCCAGCTCATGAATTGAACACTAACTCATACATAACTTGTTAGCTCATTGAAATAGAGCTAGTGCAGAAAACACAACCTCAAAATGATCAAATACATAAATCAAACGATTCAATTAGATTATGAAGTTACAGTTCATCTTTGGAATCATCACCATGCACTTCATCTACCACCTCACTAGGGTTTGTTTTGGTTTATGGTTCAAGAACTATTTCTTCAGCATCATCATCCTCATCAACTACATCATGGCTGATGTCGAGGCTAGACTTGATGGAATTCTATATTTGAGAAGTGAATCCTCTAAGATCATCAAGGTTGAAACTGCTCTCCATTAATGCAGTCTGGTACATTAGCCTGGCTATTTGCCCAAGTTATAGTTTGGCAGCAGGAGCATGGGAGGTAAAGATCATGCAAGCCCAAGATATATACCAACCCACTTATCTCCCATCACAAGATTCTTGTTCCCAAAAGATGATGACAATATCCTTGATTACATGAATGAAGATGAGAACTTGGTTGAACCTGCAAGGCACGATTGATGTAGATGGAATAAGAAAGAAAATTGAAAACCAAGCCAAGGGGGCCACTAGTTCTTAGGCTATGAAAGCACCTAAAAGAAAGAATGGTAAAAAAACAAAAAAGGAGATGGAGCAGGTTGATAACAGAATAGAAAGAAGAGGAATGAGATTCCAATCAAAGCAGCAAAGCCAGCTCCGGTCAAAATTAGATTCCAAAGAACAAATGCATATGAATAGAAATATAACTTTTTAACTTCAATGAGCCCATGACCTATAGATAGTTTAATAGCAGGCAACTTAGAAACATGAATTGATGTATTCTCTAAAGCCTTCCTTACATCATATGGACTCACATGAATACTCACGGTCAACACAATGTTGAGCAGTGAACAACATCAATTTCTGCACAAATAACACACCAAGATAAAAAAAATATAAAATTAAAAAGCACATAGCTTCATTGCACTAATGAGCAATGCAATTCCTCCACAAGCAGATGGGGAGGCCATTGATGTTCCATTCATCAGCATGCGCTTTTGGAGAGTCCATCTGGGCACTAGAGCCACTTCACCACCAGGAGCACTTACACTAACCCCAAAATCACCACCATCTATTGGCCCTCTTCTCGACTTGTATCCAGCTTCAATTGGTAATAGTTATAGCTCATACTTCATTAACAAGATCAACAAAATGATAATAATCTAGAAGTAAAGTGGGCTCGCAATAGCTCATATTGATGAGATCACATTTATGCATGCATAAAAACAAGTGTTTTCATCATGTGAATGTCATTATCTAGAATAAATTCAAATGACTAATAAAAGTTAGCTGACCTCCACCACAGCTATCAGGGCTTGTGTCAATCTAGTCCCTGTTTCCATGACCCCAAGCATGAGTCTCCAATCTTGCATGATACTATTTGTGTCCCAGGTGCAACTTCATTGAGCAATGGCTCCTTATATTGAAGAGAGAGATGAAAATGTAAAACCACCATGAAGGAATAAACCAACAGCAGCAGACAAGTGCGATATTTGTGGGTGGAAAGCAGCAGCAATAGCAGCAACATGTATACCATGAGCAGAGGAATCAGTTACGATGCTCAGAGTATTTCCTTCATCATAAATATTAAGAGCAAATGTACAAACATCTAGCTTGCTTAATATTCCAAATTTCCTTTCCTCCCTGAGAGTGTAATTCACATCGCATCACAACACAACCCAATGATGTCCATCAGTAGGAAAACTAGGCACTTATAATCAAGAAACAAAGAACATACGTAGCTAATTTCTATATATGTCCCATGCATCACAATAAAAAGCTTTAAAAAAAGCAATGAATTCTAAGATATATGATGCAAGATTTCAAAAGAAGCAAAACTAGAAAAGAATGTTAGTTTATGAATATTGTCTTTCATACTGTTAGGGTTTATATTTTTTTAATTTTCTCATTACACATTTTTGATTATGAGTTTGTATGAGTTTTTTATGAGTTTAATTTTAACATGAAATCAAATGAAGAGATGTGAGTGTGCAATAATAGGGTGACACATCATGTAGCAATCTGGCATGCAATAATAAGGTGACACATCATGTGGTAGTCTGGCATGCAATAATAGGGTGACACATCATATGGCAGTCTGGCACATAATAATAGGGTGACACATCATGTGGCAGTCTAGCATGCATCACATGGAAGTCAACCATGCGCCAGTGGCAATCTGGAATGTACCATGAGCATTGTGCAACAGTCTCAATGTGATGTAGTGTGAAACAAATCAGGTGGCAGTGTGGCATGTGCCATGTGATAGTGTGCACTGTGGATGCATGTGTGGAAAGGTAGCGGGTAGTTATATGCATGTAGTTTGGCATGCTTTGTGAGGCAATGTGGGCAGTGAATGCATGTAATGTGTTATGGTAGTGTGCACAATAAAAATATTGATGAAAAAAAAAATAAAAAAATTGATTTAGTGTGTAGGTTATATTTTGGCTGATAGATATAGATATTTTTGTGATATATATTCTGGTTGCACCAATTTGTGTTGGCTCGCACTAAAGGAAGTAATATGGCTTTCTTCTAGTCACATCTGTCTTTCCTCTTCTTGGCGCAGGCTCAAACTACATCAATTTAAAGGCTCAAACAGCATCAACACAAACACAAAAACTCTCATTTCGTAGCAGAAACATTTCAAAAAACAAAAACAAAATCAAAATCAAAAATAAAATCAAATTCAAAAAACAAAACCTGTATGAACATATGACACTTGAAGTCGTCAACTTCCAAAATCGACGTCAAGTTCGCACAACAGCTATCCTGTAAAGAATCATGGTTAGGTTAGTCGGCCAAGCAAAGAACAAAACCAGAATCAAGAAAAACAATGTCACCAAAAAAAAAAATCTCCTATTTAGCTACACATAGGCAAAAATCATGTGCCAACAAGTTGCTCACTGTTCCTTCTTCAAGAAGTGAGGAGATAATAGCTTTGAGACTGCAAAACCAGTGAAAGACTTGTGTTGGAGTAGCTCTTTCAACTTATCATCACATATTATTCTTTATCTATCTGATGGATCCTTTTAAAAAACAAGAACATTTAATGATTAATTGAAATTGAAGAATAATACCACGGATTCTCATCGGGGGGGGGGGGGGGGGGGGGGGGGGGGGGGGAAGTGAAGATGATGGCTGTTGGTATACTTGTATATTATTTTCTTTTATAAAGTCTCACATCTTATTTACAACATCAGAATGAGATTATGCATCTTCACCTGTACAAAAAAATTCTATGAGCATATGAAAGAGGAACATGAAGCCAAAAATCCAGAAGCTTTCTTCTTCTCTTGTTTCTCACTCGGCTTTGATTTATCATCCAAAGCTATGAAGTAATAATATTTATTTAGACGCATTACGAATTGACTTCACCATGACATAATTAACCCTAAAAAACTTTTACCTGTCTCATCTTCTTCCTCCATTTTCTTCGATTCCTTGTTCTTTAAAATAAACAAAAACTAAAAAATAGTTCAAAATAATTCTTATGCAAAAGTTTCATGGTTAAAACAAAAACATAACATAGTTTCATCATCATTTAAAATAAAATCTTTTTCATAATTAGCTGGTGCATTTGTGTTAGCCTCTCCTACGTGGTTTCACTCCTGGAACTCGGAATGCTATCTACAACGTCAAGGCTGTTAAAGATTAAAAGATATCATACTATTGCTAGATGATGGGAGCATACCATGTGAAAGGACAAGAAAGGGAAACAAAAAAGAAATAAATTGAATGTTTGAACTTTGAAGGAGTAAGCTTCTCACTTCTTAATGAAGATTATAGTACAAATTTTTATTGTAATTCAACTCAATCTTTGAATATTAAAATAAATAGGAAAGAAAAAATTAAATGGAATGAAGATCCAATTCTAAGAACTCTTGGAAAATTAATTAATAAAGAAATCAGACATGAACAAAAACATATTAGGACACATAGATGTAAAACAAACTACAATTACAAATTTATAGCATTACAAATATGAACTAATTAGAGATACAATAATTACAGGCATTAACATTAACATAATTTGTGTAAAACTACAATCAAAAGGTAGTTTGGTAAAGAAAACTTACATACACATTAAATAATATCTAATCAATACAAAGGATGTGAACTTATTAATTTAACAAAAATTATAAATATGGCCATCACTTATATATTTTTGATGATAAGATATATAAAAATAAGCTAAATTTTGGCAAGAGCAGCCCGAGATGGCTATTTTTCACAATGCCCAAATAGTTAACGAGTAAATCAACCAAATGGTCACATCACTTTTTTTAAAAGCTTCTAAAACATGTTGATTAATTTCATCAAACAATTGCATAGCTATAATTGCAAATAACTCAAAAAAAATTTTAATATACTCATATAATAATTGTACACCAAAACAAAAAGGTGCAAATATATAAATGACAAAAAAATACAATGATACACATAAATACAAACAAAAAACTATACATACATACATACATACATGTGTGTGTGTGTGTGTGTGTGTGTCATATATCAAGCATATAATCATATGCACAAAAAAATTATTAATATATGCTAAATCTAAAATAGCTGAAAAGAAAAATAAAATAAAAGGAAACTATATGCTATCAAGAGTATAATATATCAAGAGTAATATATTATGCATTAATGATACTTTTTGATTTTTGTTTATCATTAAATTTTTATATCTAAATGTTGAATTTATCAAAAAATATACTTTTATAATAACATTAAATCTAAAATAGCACCCCATTTTTAAAGATATTTTTTCATATGAATATTTTTGATCCAATAAACAATTTTAATTAAAAAACTTTACTTTGATATATTAATTTTTAGTAATAATCATAGAATCAACATTAAATCATAGTCAAATTATTGAAAATCATTATTAAATAATGTGTTTCATCTTGTTTGATTTTTTTTGTTTTTATTTAGTTGTACGATATTATTTTCGATCATTTCTAATTTTTTGTATGTGTGACAAAAAAAATGGTAAGTTTTTTGTTTAAAGAAGTATATTAGTACACATGTTTCATTGTAAACAAAAAAAATGTGCATGTAAAACAAACATAGACTGCACTAAATAGGCAACTTCACATGCACCACACAACTACTACTTTGAATATATATACAATATGCACATTTTTTTTAAAGAATGGTATACTCTATTACTAATCAAATTATCTATCATATTACTCATGTTAACATTAAATAATGATGGGATAATTACTTATTATAAATGTATACACAACATACGTCACCATGCATGGCCAGTGTTCATGTGTTTTGAAAATGCTTGGTATCTTGCTCTTCTTTGAATTTAAAAAATTATAGTTCCTTACTCTTCTTCTTCTCCTATTGTTAGTATTTTTTTCGTCATATTTTAGTATTCGTCTTTGAATTAATAGTTAGCACACTTTTTGTTGATTTAAAATCCATTAAACATTAAAAAAAAAATAATCATTAAAAGAAAAAAACTTCACACTTCCAATTTATTGTTAACACACAAGAACTCAACAAAAAAAAATAGCATTTAGATCACTGCATATTTTAAATTTGCAAAACTCATTACTAATTTTTCAATAAATTATAATGAAAATAAACAAATAAAAGAGAGAGAGAGAGAGAGAGAAATATTCTTTATTTGATACGTAGAGATGACCAGACGGGGGAGAGATGGGTCACAGATGAAAAAAATTAGAAAACAAAATTATTTTATATTTAACCATAAATTATTATTTCATAAATAAATACATTTATGGTTTATAGTTAAAGAAATTTGTAAGGTTATTTTTTATAATATTATTTATAAATTAATAAAATAAATTTCAGAAATAAAAAAAATTAATTTATGGTTATAACAATGGAGAAAATAAATAATATTACTAATAACCCATAAAAACTATTTATTGGTAATTAAATTTTCTTATTATTTTATTTATTAAAAAATATATTATTTCATATAACCATTGATAAATTGTATAAATGTATAATAAATACAAAATTAATAACATCTCAATTAAAAAAAATAGATAACCAAGTAAATAATGAATATGTGGCATATTAATAATATTCAAATAACTAATAAAATATCTAACAATAAAAAATATATAATCTTAACATTATCTAAAAAAATAAAAATAAAATTAATTACTTAAATATATAACTCATTAAAATAAGACTACAAATAAATACATTAATAAAAAAAAGATAAAAGTAACCAAATTTAAACTTGTAAAATGATTTATCAACTTGTATATTTACTTAAAAATATCCCACTATGATATATCATTTCTTTATAGGATATATGCACCATGGTGATAATTCCTAGTGTATGCATACAAGCATCATATTGCACATCACTGTTATCTTAATTGCACATTTATATTAAAATATAAACTTTTATATATAATGATATATGATTATATAAATATACAAGTATTTAGATATGATGTTGTGTTTAACGTTTTTTAATAAATGTTACACATATATAATTATATATATGTAACACTTTTATAAATATTATATAGTATATATATCACATTTATATAAACATTCTAAATATTATATTTTTATATAAAAATTTATATGTTATATAAATGTTTACAAATATGTATAAACATTTTATATGTTATATATATGTTATATAAAAAATTATATAAATGGATATTTTTTATGTAAATGTTGTATAAATATTTATAAACATTTATACATATGTATGAATATTTATATATAACATTAAATGTTTATATAAACATATCAATGTTTATATATAATGTAATACATTTATATATATTAAAGTATAAACATTTATATATAATAGCTCACGATTATATAAATATATAAAAGTTTATATATAAGCATATCTATTTTTAATATTTTTGTAGACAACAAAAACAGAACCCATAAACATTGAGTTTGTTTTTTCTTAAGTTACAGAAGTAGAAAACATTAAGCATACATTTTTTTCATAAGTTACAATAGCAGAAAACAAAATGCATGCATTTAGTATTTGAAATCCATAAACCCTAAATATTTAAATAGTAAAATAATAAAGTTTACACTAGCCATTTGTTATTTCATAAATAGTGGAGAGTCAAAATCATATAAGTGATGTGAAAATAGAAGAAAGAAAAAAATTTGGGGGAAAATTTAAAAAAAAAATTAAAACCTAATATTCTCTATAACCCAAACTCTACCAATGGTAATCAAATTGAGAGAGACAAGAGAAATGTATATAGTATTTTGAAAAAGAAGAGCAATTATAATATTACTTGGTAACAAGAAAAGATAGACTTTCTAGGTTACTCCCATAGTCCCATTTTGCTTCTCATCTCTTCTTCTTCGAAAGATAGAAAAAATATTTAAAGTGATGAATGGCTTAACATTTTTTTTTCATGGAAACTATAAATAAAAATATGGATGTAAATATATAGAAAAAAAAGAGACAAAAATATAAAAGTAAACTAAAATTATAAAAATTAAATAATTCAAATAAAAGAATGAAATTGATTTTTATTTAACCATAAATGATATTATTTCATAAATGAATAAAATAATATTATATAATAATAAAGTATTTCATATATATATATATATATTGATTATAAATTTTTAAGAATTCAATTTATTTTTTATGAATATAATATGAAATAATTATAAAGGCATATATAAATTTTATATAATTTAATATAATTTTAAATTTATAAAATTCTAAAAATTACTTAAATTGAGAAGATTAAAAAATTTATATTTATTATTTTAATAAAAATAGAATATTATAAGTTAATAGTAAAAATCTTACTCAATTGTTTAATTATTATAAATTTTAGTAGGGACAAAATAAAACTTGAATTCAAATCAACTTATCGTCAGTTTGGTAGTACTTTTCAAGAGTATTTATTGGCCAAAAAATAATTTTAAGTATTTTGAGGAAAAAATTTCATTAGAAATATTTTAAATAACTTTTTTGAAACACTAAAAAAATACTTGATTTTAACCGCAACAACTTAAATATATGCTATTGGAGCTGGAATTACTGCGGCCGCTGGCACCAGACTTGCCCTCCAATGGATACTCATTAAGGTATTTGAATTGTACTCATTCCGATTACCAAACTCTCGCGAGCCCGATATCATTATTTATTGTCATTACCTCTCCGTTTCAGGATTGAGTAATTTTTGCGCATGCTGTCTTCCTCGGATGTGGCAGCCATTTCTCAGGCTCACTCTCCAGAATCAAATCCTAATTCTCCGTTACCCGTCAAAATCCATATTCGAGAAATATTGAAGATGAGACGGCGCAAAACTCGAGGCCTCGAGAACTCACGCACACACCATATAAAGAATTTCGAGACTTTTCCAGGCTCAAGAGGACCCGACGTGAATGTAGTTAAAGAGAAAAACAAGATTAGGGACCGAAAAAACTTAGAGGAAAACACTCCAAATTTCAGGGAAGTGCCCACGAGATTTGAACTAACATTTTTACATACATTTCATCAACAAAAATAAATTAAAGACCGTGAAAAAATGAATTTAGGAGCCCGCATCTTTTAGCAATCACACTGAGATATTTATTTTTTAAACCATCAAAATTTTTTTAATGTAATTAAAACATCTATGTATTTAACTTTAAATATCAATTTATTTTCTTTTAAATTTTATGAAAAATTTGAATTCTTTTTAATTCAAAAATTTCAAATCTTTTTGTAGATATTTTTAAAAAAAATTACTATAATCATAAAAATATTTTTTTATTTTAAATAATATACATATTTACTTGTTTATTCGTTAATTTATATATTTTTATAATTTTTTTTATTTAATCATACAATTAATTATTTTAGCTTTTTAGTAGTAATAATTTTTATGTATGTTCATTTATTAATTAAAATATCTTAAAAATGACTATAATTATATACTTAATTATTTAATGTTTTTTTAATACAAATATTTAAATATCATAATTAAATATTTCAGAAAAATTATTTGTATATTTTTTAAAAAATTTTATAATCATAAAAATAATTATTTTAGTCTTTATTAATATATATATATTTATTTGTATATATATATATATATATATATATATATATATTTGAAATTATTTTTTTATAATATCTTATTTTTATAATTATATGAGGAGAATGTGTCTTTCAAAAATTACTCATCCATAGATCATGACATACCTTTAATATACAAAATTACATAAAATATAATAATAATAATATAAAAAAAAAATTAAATCATTAAAGATTAGCCATAGAAATTATCACTAGCTCAAATAGCTAGGGAAAAATCCCTAAATAAATGCATATATTTTGTGAAAATTATCATTTAAGGAATAATCACTTGCAATTAAATATAAAATCGAAAAAAAAAATTCAGATAATTATTTAGCGATGGAATTTGTCTCGATCTAATTAGCTAGGAAAAATTTCTCGCTAAAGCTGTTGCTAATTTGCCGCCATTCTTTGTGCAAAAAACTACGAATAATATTAATGAGGGAAAATTTTCAATCGAAAATTTACGTCACTAATCCATCACAAATACATCATAAATTTGTAATTCTATGTAAAATAAAAAATATCTTGTTATTCCCTATCTAATTCCTCGTTAATTCGCTAGGGTTTTTTTCTTAGCTAAATTTCCGTAGCTAAACTGACATTTTCTTGTATTGCATTAATCATCATTCATCATCATTTCTTTTGTATTATCTTGAATGTTTAATCTCAAATCATCTCAATCCTTTATGCATGTAAATATCTCTATGATATCTGATCATAATCTTAATCTCATATCTAAAATGATATTGAATTCTATAGAAAAAGTATGCTTTGATGTTATGCTGAATACTAGAGAGGCCAATAAATCACATGTCATCTTAGATAATAGCACGATATAAGTAGATTTGTATGATTTTTATCATAAAAAATATTTATGTTCTTATTATTATCATGTGATAGGTTGGAGCAGTAAATAATATCTAAGTATCATGATAGTTCCCTCCTATTCTATAAACTACCCCATCATTTACTCTTAGCTAACTAGATGGAGAAGTCATCATCTTTGAACATAATTTCCATGTATGTACTCGGAGCATGGCTGCAACTACCATACCTAGTATCATAACTCAAAATATAAAAACAAGTCAGTTAATTGTTCATGAATGAACCCTTCAGGTTGATATACATAGTTCATGCATGTGGATCTGAATGTCAAAATATTTTATACCCCTTTTACCTTAATCTTAGGATCCATATATATAGCCAAATAATAAAAAGTTGGAATGGAAGACAAGTATTTCAAATACTTGGTTTCCATCTTGACAACCATGACATTAAATGCAGGGTGACTTCTATATTTGTAATATAAGTGTAGATTTGTACATAGACAAATACATGTTTATCATATTATAAAAAATTTTTTTAGAATTCAATAAATAAAATTCTGTATCCTAGTCAGAATTATTAACAATAAGCTTATCACTCTTACTTTTGATGTAGTTGGATATCATGTATTGATAGCTAATACATTACTATAATATCGAGTAGATATAATTCTAATAGTGCCTCACATATGTTTGAATTTTTTCTTTTTAAGTCCCAAGACAAACATAAGCTACTAAACTCATGTTGACTGCTAGGCATCTAAGGTATTTTAGTGAATTTATTTTTGTCTAGTGTGAGAAATAATATTTATTGCCACCTATACTATCAGGTTAATCATATGACACATTCATCTAACATAAAATATACTATCTAATAGTCTATCTATAATAGTCCTAGTATATATATACTAATAGCTACTCTATTATTATAATCATTATTGAAAGTAATACTAAATATTTTATTTTAAATTTTATATCCCCTAAAGATTCATGTCATACACTCATATATGGTAGGTCTATCATGAGGATGGAAAATATCAAGAAATTCTAATATCTTTTTATTAAGTTTCCATTTAAAGTCTATGTAATTGATAGTGAGGAATGCAAATAATGTATCACCATGACTAGTCTATATATCAGGCACCATATATATCATCCCACTAAATTTCCTAAATTTATTAATTATTAATTATTATTTATTAATTATTTTTCTAATTTATAATATTTTATTATGTCATTCCAGCATGTAAATCTAGGAATCCTACAATAATTAGGCTAGAAGTAGGTCTGCATAATACTAACTACCCTAGTATCATCTGAAAATTTAATTCAGAGATCCACGATAATAATCAATTTGAGTATGCCTTTTCTCCCAACATCATTGTAATATATGAATGGGATCAATGAAGTTGAACTAGATTCAACTTGAAAGACCCCACAACTAAATTAGATTTTTTTAGTTTTTATTATTTTAAAATCTGTTCATATTACTTTTGTTCACCTAGTTTTTTTTTATTTTACTAAGGCTATCATTATTATCTACATTTATGTCAATTTGATATTCATTTTCATTAAATTCATTGTGATATTTTTTTATTATTTATATTATTAAAATAAAATATCAAAATAAAGTTGTAAAAAAATTTTTAAAGTACTATTATTAAAAAAATTTAAAAACTAGTACCATACCATAGACTCCTTTGTTGTAAATTCTAACCTCGAGATTCTAAACAACCAACTTTTAATATTGCATAAGTTGACAAGCACACCCATACCACTATGAATCATCTATCCCAATCTAGTACGCATAAGCATTGAATGCAAATTGAAATAAAAAAAAATAGTATAGTATACTATATGTGTGTGTGTAATATTTATATTATAAAATGATATACTAAAGAGAAACTACACTATACAAAATGTAAGAAGATGAAAATAAATGAAACTAAGAGAGTTAGATAAAAGAGAAGAAATCGAGAATGAATATCTAAATTTCTTATTCTCTATTTATAGAGAAAAAAAATCAAATTTATTTTAAAAAAAATATATTTTTTATATTTTAATAGGATATAATCATGACAACTATTGGATTCTAGCCACAAATCAATGACACTAATAATTATAGTAATTCTAGATGTTACATTATTTTTTATTACTATGGATAGGTCGACATGGACAATGACATGCACATCCTATCATTGTCCTTATTAAAAGCCAATTGCATGAAAATATAAAGGGTGATCAGCTTACATGACCATCCAATTATAATCAGCTACGTAAGCAAGATCCAACTTATATAGCTGAATTTTTTTTTTAAAACCCACTCCATCAGGTGGTCACTCAATGAGACTTGACCTATGACTCAATCTTAGTCAGTTCCAAGTCCCCAAGCCAATGAATTATGCCACCGTGCTTAGCCTGGCATGAGGCATGACTCGTACCAACCTAGTATGACACAAGATGTGCCATGAGTGGCATGATCCAGGACTAGGCATGGTTTCATACCATATTGATGGATGAACCATGTTCCATTGGCCATGCTCAGGCCACCTACCCTTTGACAACTCTAAATAGATCCGATACCCTCATTGCCTCTCTCTCTCACTCTCTACATTTATCTCTATCCCTCCTCTCTCTCCATTTATCTTTATTATTCTCTCTCTCTCTCTTGAGAAGATCACAAATAGTCAAATATTGCAAACTCTCTTCCCCCCTATATGATCATGTTTCCTTCTCTATGTTCTTCTCTCCCTCTCTCTATGTTCTTATATCCTCTCTATACCTCTCTCTTTCTTTCTCCCTCCCTCTTTTCTCCCTTTCTTTCCATCCCCCCCCCTTCCTCTCCCTCCCTCCCTCCCTCCCTCCCTCTCTCACTCTCTCTCCCCCCCTCCTTCCCTCTCTCCCCTCTTCCCCTCTCCTTTCAAATGTTATAAACTTCAAAAATATTAGAAAAGTAGGCACTCTCTCAAGCATTTCCTTTTCTCTCTCTTGTTTGTCTTTATGTGAATCACAAGTTCATGTGTTTATGTGGCATGGAGATGGATAGTTAGATAGATATAGAGAGAGAAATGAAAAAAAAGAGATAAACATTCAGAGAGAGAGGGAGAGGTGAGATAGATTCAGAGAGGGAGATGATATAGATATTCAGAGAGGGAGATTGAGATAGATATTCAGAGAGGGAGATGAGATAGATATTCAGAGAGGGAGATGAGATAGATATTCAGAGAGGGAGATGAGATAGATATTCAGAGAGGGAGATGAGATAGATATTCAGAGAGGGAGATGAGATAGATATTCAGAGAGGGAGATGAGATAGATATTCAGAGAGGGAGATGAGATAGATATTCAGAGAGGGAGATGAGATAGATATTCAGAGAGGGAGATGAGATAGATATTCAGAGAGGGAGATGAGATAGATATTCAGAGAGGGAGATGAGATAGATATTCAGAGAGGGAGATGAGATAGATATTCAGAGAGGGAGATGAGATAGATATTCAGAGAGGGAGATGAGATAGATATTCAGAGAGGGAGATGAGATAGATATTCAGAGAGGGAGATGAGATAGATATTCAGAGAGGGAGATGAGATAGATATTCAGAGAGGGAGATGAGATAGATATTCAGAGAGGGAGATGAGATAGATATTCAGAGAGGGAGATGAGATAGATATTCAGAGAGGGAGATGAGATAGATATTCAGAGAGGGAGATGAGATAGATATTCAGAGAGGGAGATGAGATAGATATTCAGAGAGGGAGATGAGATATATATTCAGAGAGGGAGATGAGATAGATATTCAGAGAGGGAGATGAGATAGATATTCAGAGAGGGAGATGAGATAGATATTCAGAGAGGGAGATGAGATAGATATTCAGAGAGGGAGGGAGGGAGGGAGGGAGGGAGGGAGATGAGATAGATATTCAGAGAGGGAGGGAGGGAGGGAGATGAGATAGATATTCAGAGAGGGAGGGAGGGAGGGAGGGAGGGAGGGAGGGAGGGAGGGAGGGAGATGAGATAGATATTCAGAGAGGGAGGGAGGGAGGGAGGGAGGGAGGGAGGGAGGGAGATGAGATAGATATTCAGGGAGGGAGGGAGGGAGGGAGGGAGGGAGATGAGATAGATATTCAGGGAGGGAGGGAGGGAGGGAGGGAGATGAGATAGATATTCAGGGAGGGAGGGAGGGAGATGAGATAGATATTCAGGGAGGGAGGGAGGGAGATGAGATAGATTTTCAGAGAGGGAGGGAGATGAGATAAATATTCAGAGAGGGAGGGAGATGAGATAGATATTCAGAGAGGGAGGGAGATGAGATAGATATTCAGAGAGGGAGGGAGATGAGATAGATATTCAGAGAGGGAGGGAGATGAGATAGATATTCAGAGAGGGAGGGAGATAGGCATTCATAGAGAGAGAAGAGAGAAATTAAAAGAGGGGAAGAAAGATAAAAAGGACTCATCATAGAAATGGATCCCACTTTATTATACCAAAAACATAACGAAGTGAAATGAAATTGAAATGTTACAAACTTTATTTCTATCTTACTAATTATTTATCCTTCCTCTTTTCATTATGCCAATCTATGGTCGTGATAGTGAAATTGAAATGTTAGCACCCAAAAGCATTTATTATTTTGTATTGATAAAAAGTAATAATATTTAAATGAATAAAATTATAAAAAAATATAATAATAAAATTATTGAATTGAAAGGACAAATTATACTAAATAATAAAAATTATAAAATTATTTTTATCAACATTAACATCAATATAAAATCATAAAGAATTATAATCAATCCTAATGATTTGGGATCAATTATATGGATATTGTTTTCTAATCTACTATGTTAAAAATCATGTGTACTTTCTATTCTTTAATTATTAAATATTTATTTATAAATTCTACTTAATTCATCATAGGGCCACCCTTAGTTCTTTTTCATCATTTCACCTAAATAATCTCACTTCCTATCTGATGTACTTTGATTACGAGACATTTGTTGGACACGACTAAATAGAGGTGTCAAATGGGCCGGGCCGGCCCGGCCCAGCACGAGGCACGGCACGGTTCGGCCGTGCCTGGGCCGGCCCGGCACGATAAAAAACATGCCCGGGCCCGTGCCGGGCCCGGGCGAACAAACGGCCCGGCACGAGCCGTTCCGTGCCGTGCCTGGCCCGGCACGCCGGCCCGCGTGCCTGCGTCGTGACTCGTGACCCAACCGGGCCCCGCCCCCGGTAAAAAGACCGCGGGTCGGGTCCAAACAGACCCGACCCGCCCCGACCCGCCTGCCCTGCCTTGCCGTGCGCCCGTGCCCGAGCGGGCCGGCACGGCACGGCACGGCCTTGCTGTGCCCACGGGCCGTGCCGTGCCCGAATTTAAAAAACCGTGCCGTGCCGGGCACGGCACGGAAGCACGGCTGGGCACGTGAAAAACGGGCCGTGCCGTGCTGGGCCGGCCTGTTTGACACCTCTACGACTAAACAATCTTAGATGATTCTCCCTTATATTAATATAAGACTTATTCTAATCATTTTTTTAATAAATTCATTTCTAATTTATCTTTCCTAATTTTATCACGTATTTATCTTGTCATCCTCACCTTTATTATCTTCCTCATTTAGATATGTTACTTTATGGTTACCTAATATTCACTTCCATAAAACATGATTTGTCTTATATATACTCTATAAAATTTTCCATTTAATCTATTTAATACTCATCTAACAAAAAGAACTCATTGGGACAACTCTTCATTTGGTCCATCTAATCTCAATCTTATAAGATACATAATCATCAATCTCTCAGCCTTTACTTAATATATAACCTAGGTACTTCATTATTTGAAATGATTGAACTTATATTTCCGGCGCTTCCTCTTCCTATAACTAATCATAAACTCCTTAGACTGAAGTGCTATCCTTTATATTTCTAGTTTCTTACCTAATGCTTTTTCAATCTCATCAATGAATACTAAGAAATCTGCAAATAACATAAGATACAAGATATTTTCTTGGATATTTTTTCTGAATTCATCTATAATTAGTATAAATATATAAAGCTTGAGTGATGATAATTGTTAAAGTCCCATAGCTATTAAAAATTGGTGAGTAACACTTGAACCAATCTAACTCTTAACATCATTCCGTCATTTCTAACATTATACCTACCAAATTGATAAAGGTCATGAATATATCTTTCTTATTTTTCAATTATTTTTCGATTAGATATCTAATTTAGTAAAAAGCCTTCATAGTAAACCTACCAGAGATAAATTTGAGTTGATTCTATAAAATTCTCATTTCTATTCTTAGTTTATGTTCAATTACTCTTTCTCAAAGCTTCATAACATGACCCATGCGTTTAATTTTTTGATAATTATTATAATCTTGAACATTTCATTCGTTCTTATAGATGGAAATTATAATAGTTTCTCTTTATTACTCTACATACTGTTGGTCCTAATGATTTTTTTAAACAACATAGTCAACCACATCATGATTTTCTCACCCATATTCCTCTAAACATCAATAGAGATAACATCGGCCCATAGGGCTTTTCTTACCTTCATCTTTTTAAGAACTTTTCTTGCCTTCGTAAGCTTTATTTTTACTACATATCTAAAGTTCTTTAGCTTTCTACCACCTTCCATACTAAATCTGAATTTGTGAACATATTTAATAGATCATGAAAATATATTTTTCATCTCTTTTGAACTTCTTATCTTTTTAGTATATAATTTTGTATTCATTTTCAAAGCATTTTATATGACTAATATCTTTTTTCTTCTCCTCTCTCATCCTAGGAAGCTTATAGATATTATTTTCCTTTTCTTTACTCTGTAGCTTATCTTACAACTCATATATGCCATAAACTTAGTTTCACTCATCACATATTTAGTTTTTTTTGCCTCTTTATATAACTTAATAGTGTCTTTAATAGTTTGTTGAACATCAAGTTTTTAGCACTATATTTTCCTTTGTCTGTAAATATTTATTTCAGACACACCTAAATTCCTTTTAGATACCTTTTTAATGCAACTAGTCATTTTATTCCACGTATTATTCATATCTATATTCTATCACCAATTAATTTCATCATCCATCTTTTTTTTAAGCTCTTATCTTTTTTTGTTTCCTTTAAATATCATTATTTCATTTTTTTTAATACCGATTTGAAGTCTTTCTATGATTATACTTTTTAAATGCATTAACCCACTACACCTAGTTTATGATAAGTGGTTAGACTCGCACCATATATCATTTCATAGCCTTTAATCCTATTATATTTAATCCTTATATATATATATATATATATATATTTAATCCTATCTATTAATAAGAAACACACACACACACACACTCACACATAAATAATCCTATTATAATGATGTTTGATGATTATCAAATATTTCTCTGTCTTCTTAAAGAAGATATTAGCACTATAAAAATATCTTAAGTTAAAAAAAGATTAAATATTGCTTCTCTCATTTCATTCCTTTCTCCAATTCCATATCCTTCATGGTGTCCCTCATATTACATATTACTTACCCCTTACAAGCACATTTAGGTCAAAAATATTGCTTAAATATTACTTAAATATTGCTTCATGGTCTACTAATTATGATCTTTTCTTCCCTTCATATATCACTAATTCATCTATATCTATCCAAAACAATTTATTCATTCTTTCACCAAATATTATTTATGGAGATTTGATACTGATTATATTTAGGACATCTTCACCTACTACTAGCTTGATTGTTATAAACTTATTACTAGTTCTCTTGACTTCTACAATCATATTTTTAAGTCTTTATCCATAATAATCCAAATATTATTTTTTATATAGCAAAGCTTATAACTATTTATAATCCTATATTTCTCACTCTTTCACTTAATCTCTTATGCACATCTTATTATAGCAATTCTATATTTAGAGTTTTAAATAACCTCATATTCATACTATCTAATAACTTAAGGTTCAAAGAACATACCTTAAATATATTAATTTAGGCTAACTTCATTACATGTATTTGTCCAAACAATTGTGAGAACTCTTGCTTTTTTGACATTATGATCAAGGCATCAAACAACATTGTAGTGGCCCTTGTCAAACCTTCATACTCGATGATGTAACATGTGTCTTAAAGCATGTAATTTTCTAATATTAGTTCATATCAATAATTCAGGAATAAAGTTACACTATTTAAAATTTTATATAATCAAGTAAATTGTAAGCATTATAAAAATTATTCATATTATCTAAATTATAAGAAACATAAGTATTATAAAATTATAAAAATTATAAGACATAATAAAAAGTAAAAATATAAAAATTTCTCTATTATAACATAAACAACTAAAAAAATTATAAACTATAAAATTATAAAAAAATAATTATATAAAAAGTATGAAATTTATTAAATTTTGAAAATTATTAACTATAACATTTATAAAATTTATGAAACTATAAAAAAGAATCCATATTTTGAAGAATATAGAAATTGTAAAATAAATAAAATTATAAAATTATTTAATATTTAGAGAATTAGAAAATCATAAAAATTATAAAATATATAAAAATTTTAAAATTATAAAAATTTTAAAATACATTTAAAATTTTTTAAAAATAATTAAGATATAAAAATTATTAATTTAGGAAAATTTGAATATTGTAAATAGTATATTTTATAAATTATAATGAATTATAATGTTTTCATTTTTAGTTATTTTAAAATTTTATTTTTTTATAATTTTTTACATTTTTAATTTTTATAAATTTATAATTATATAGAGTGTGTGTGTTTGCAATTTTTAAAAATATTATAATTTTGTGCATATATTTAACTTTTTTATTATTACAATATTAGAAATTTAAAATATATGCAATTATAATAATTTTATTAATTTCATACAGATTTTTTTTATGAATTTTATGATTTTTAAAAGTTTTATAATTTGATTATTTTATATATTTTTAAATAATTTCTAATGAACTTCTCTGACCTTGTAAGTTTGTAGGTTTCATATGCTTTATTATATTTTCACCTCAATTGTTTTTTTAATTATTTTAAAGTTATAATACTTTTGAAAATTTTAAAATACAATAATTTATATAACTTCACAATATATTATAGATATTATATGTTTTATAATCTTTAATGGATTTATAATTTTTACATTATTATTTTTTTTGTCAATATTGTAACAAATTTTATATATTTTTTATTTTATATATGAATATTTTTCATTAAATTAGTGTTATTATTTTTTATGATAAAAATAATAATAAATGTTGATTGGATGGTGCCATTCCACTATCTTTATGAAGACTCATTATATAGACCGACCACAATGGATATGAAAATAATGGCCTAATGGAGTCTGCCTCGTGCAACATTTATTACACTTTAACATATTTTTATGAGAGAATATTGTTATGGTACATCATGTTGAAATATATTTAAAATTTTGAAACATAAATTTTTTCATTTGTAATATGTTTCATCAAACTCTCATATATGTATAATAATATGTGTCCTATATTATTCCCTCCCAACACTCTCTTTTTCTCTAGACATCAGCTTACTTACTCTTCACTTCAATAACCACATCATTCTCAAAAATATTGTTTCTTATACACCACATCACCTAATATTATATATATATATATAAGTATGTATGTATATATGTATGTATGTATATATTAATGTATATATAAAAATATATTTTCTTGTGCATTATTGTATATATACAAATATCATAGTATATTATTATAACTTTATTATAATGCTAAAACTTATTGAATATGATATAACTTTAAAAGTTCGTTGGGTGATTGATTTCCTTCAGAAAATATATACAAATATATGAGTCATAAAACTAAAAATGTAGACATAAGGCGAGATATTGATCTCACAATAATTATATGAGTAATTTGACCAATTAATAGTAATTTAATAGCTGTTCGACTTGAGAAGATAGATTTGGGTATTTGATTGATACTCATACTCAAGGGTTGGATTGCTTTCTTGTGTATAATGACTTTCTTTAAAATTGAGACAATATTATGCTTGAATGTTAGACAAATGATAGAATGATGTAGATATCCTCATTTTCCCTATTGACATACAATATGTTTGTCAACCTTAGACTATCACTACCAAAGATGGTTGTCTCATAGTTATGCCTTTGATATTTCACCATTAAAATCATACTTACTCTGTTTTAGGGTCATCCATGATTATACTCATTTTAGGAAATACATTAATTTCCCTTAATGATTGCTTTGATTATGAATTTTTATTTTATAACCTCAATTGTCATAAAAGATACAAGACCCCAACTACATTTGATTTTTTAGTTCATAAGTACCATACTCATATCATTGAACATACAATTCTCTAATAATTTCATCTATGGAACTCATACAAAGGAAAATGATCATATGGCTATCACCACTTTACAAAGTACATCTGCTTGTGTGTGTCTCATGACTTACAATATCACCATCCATCACAACTAACATATAAGTCCCAAACTATAGTGAAACTTCTATATAACCCCCATATCATTTGAAGGATAGTTCTTTTATAATATGCACAATTGAATGGGTATAAATAATTTTTTTTTGGCTTCGTAAGCATCAAACTTGCATCAATTAAATTACATAATTTTAGGATTATTACATATAGATTTATCTCATGAGTTAAGAATAGATGAGTTGTCACTTCCTTTATATCTAATCTCATGAATGTATACCATAACTAACCTATCACCAATCATCATGGCAATATATATAAATCTATATTAGTGTAGAATCCTAAATTTATATTCTAATTAATATACATAACCATCAACATTCAAAATATAAAATTTTCACAATTAATTAGTTTACAACAACAATCATCATATATATATCACAATAAAATATCATAATCACGTATATAAACCAACCCTAGATCCCACCTTAGCTTGACATTGGAAAAGATTTTGTATGATAATTATGATGCATCATCATGTTGAATCAAAAGTTTCCATGAAAATCGAAAAAAGGATTTAGGCCTAAAATAAAGTTCCCAATCAATACTTGCTTGTGTTTGACTTGAATTTGTCCCTAATTAGGGGTTAGAAATCATGTCCTCTTAGGATTTTTGTGTTATTGGTCTCGAAATCTGAATCACTAGATCTCATTTTGAAATCTTTTAGTCCCCCTTTTATACAATCAAATTTATATCAGTTTGTTGTGCAGATCTTCAAGTTGAGAGTTGTGACACTAGCTTGAGTTCATGACTCATGACATTCTTTGAAACTCCTCTAGAGCACAAATTTGTGGCACTACAATAATATCATTATCAAAGTGATTCTTCTTTAGAACATAAAGTTATGGTGACAAAAATAATTATGACCAAGATAATTACTCTTTAGTAGACAGTAATGATGACAAGAATGATTATGATTAAGGTAATTATACCCTGTAATACATAGTCATAACAGAAAAAATTACTATGACTAAAAATTACTTGATATTGTGTAATATTTGGCTATGTAATAAATATATGATGGTGTTAAAAATATTGTGACTACCCAACAATTAGGTATTTGGTTGTTATGACATAGAAATAATATTATTGCCGAATATGTATTTTAGAACTAATGTAAATACAAACTCAAAGATAATATCATAGTCATTGAAGAATATATTATACAATAAAAGATTATGGTAACTTCTCAATATACAAAGATTGTCATGACTTATTATTTGTAGACTTGTGGCCAAAAAAGACTGTCATAACTTCTCAACAAGAATGTACTAGTGTAAACAAGTTATTTCATATAAAATATTTTTATTTTCCTTTATTATGCCATCTAATTTAGTTTTTTACCAAGTTCACCAATTATACCTAATTTAGATCTAATTTCACAAATATTCATCTAATTCCATAAAAAATACAATTCAGTGAAAAATTTTCATGTAAGGCCTATATTTAGTAAATAATATCATGAAAATAATACAAAATAATCACAAAAGTCTATACTTTGAGTATCAAAAAAATTCTCACACTAAAATAAATATTTGTCCTCCAACAAAGAGAGATCATCTCTCTCTTTGAAACTTTGCCTAGAACAAAAAAAAAGGAAGAATACAACTAGAACCAAAAAGAGAAAAAATACAATACATCAATGTGGAGAAGAAGGTTGACCAAGTAGTCAACCATTGGCATCCAAATCCTTTAATAGAAATTGCATTTTTAGGGATCAAATATGGGCATATATGTGACAGGGGGTCTCTCTGTATTTCCTCTGTTGCTCATTTCTTATTCCATCATATTTGAAATCAATATTACATAATACAACTTGTCTTTTACTAATTGAATTAATTAAATTCAAAAGAACACTATGCAAAATACACATTTTCTAGTTTTCATTATACTTCTTTGAGCCCTCTATCTATTGTTTCTCTATATACATCAAATTAACATCTATCTACCCATCTTTGCTCTTTATCATTCTTTTCCATTCTTTTGACAGATTAATAGAGTCCTCCAAAGCCCAAAGGCTTCATTGCTTCCCATCACTCTGATTTCTACTCTTTTCGTTGCCTCTTCCAAGATCTTTATAATCATGATCCTTAGACTTCTATTGGGTAGATATTAATAAGATCACATTTTTACTACAATACATCTCCTACAATGCATGGTATTTCTCTACCTTGGTTTTGTCTTTCTCTTCCTTATTATTTATATATTCTTCCCACTTATTGTCTTTTTTCTTCAATTCTATTACTAAGGATCTATGCATTATCATTAGCTCTTCCTTAAATCAAATCTCCATTTTGTCAACTTATGACTTCATGTTCTTTAGCAGGGTGAGAATTTATACCATGCCTCCTTCCATATACTCATTGGAAATTCATATTTGAGTGATGATTCTTTCTAAAATTTCTTTCTAAAACGTTCCATTCTATCTATGTTGGCTTTGAGAAAGGCCAACGCTACTTTCCATGCATCAGTTGATTCTTTCGCTTCTAGTAGCAACTTTTCTTTATATCTCATTTAAATCATCTCTTCATACCAACCAATGTCGAGGGGACATTTGTGGATACCATGCATCATTATCTTTATTAGTCTAGCTCCTTCAAAATGGAATAACATAGCAATCAAGGAGAGATAAATTATATGGCCCAAAAATTTCCCTCCTTAGAAGTTAGAGAATTGACTTATCCAAAATTTTCTCTAACATAAATTTTGTATCCTCTCACCAAGACAAATAGTAAGATTGACATATCTTGCATGATGATAAAGAGGTGGAGAATTTGCTACAAAATAGAATACAAAAAATACAATTACACATTGCTCTCATCTATTTATTCTCTCTTCACTAAGTATCCATAGGTACTTTTAATGATATTGTCCAACTTCATTTATCATCTATCAATATCTTGATAATAACACTGTAATTTGATTTCATTTTTAGGGTTTTGAAGGATGTACCATCAATAGCCCCTTGTAATTCAAATATTTCTTTTATAAAATTCTTATGAAAATATACTCAAACTTCTTATATATAGTACCTTTTGTCTTACATGTCTTTAAGGTTGCAGTTGAATTCTCTCATGACTGTTGCATTGTCTCTTTCTATGTGGGTGTAGAGCCTGTCTTAATTCCTCCTCTTAATCATGTATTGGAAAAATGAGTTAAACTCTCCAAATTCATGCTCACCCACAAAAATTTATTTTCTAGGATAATAAGTATCTA
Organism: Sapria himalayana; assembly: GCA_029783825.1. Lineage (NCBI taxonomy): Eukaryota > Viridiplantae > Streptophyta > Magnoliopsida > Malpighiales > Rafflesiaceae > Sapria > Sapria himalayana. The sequence goes on from JAREIK010001871.1 coordinate 2,571,156, forward strand.
TCTTCTCTCTTTTTGTCAAAATCATAGGTTTGGGCTATGAGACATGGGAGGAGATCGTGGTGATGATTATCTCTAATCACTTCTATTTAGCTTTATGACTCAATTATGCTTCCTATCTTCTCACCCTAAGCTTCGAAATGAGAGTTTCTTCATTCATCGCAGCTTTGAATTTCAGCAATGGGCATCATGACAATTTTCATCAACAGTGGGAGAAGAAAAATAACTTTTAGGAAATCATTATGATTTTTGGTATTTTATAGAATTAAGATTTAGTTGTGGCTGATAAAAATTAGGTATGACTTATTATAAAAATATAATTGCTATTGAGTTCAAGTGTCATCACTTCTTTTGTCAAGATAGAAAGTTATAATTGAGTTTGTATGTAATAACTTCTTTTGGTGTATGTGTAAAATTATTTGAGTGAAATGTATGCATAAAAGATAATGAAATAAATTACAATACATAGCATAAAAATAAATCTTAGGTTTTCTCCCAAGTAGCACTATATTTAACATCTTTAGCTAGACTAATTTTTTGATTTCTGTTATAATTAGTCAATTCATTAGTCCATGTTATCCTCTCCAATGTAATTTTTCTCCTTATCATGTTTTCTAAACTTCTCATTTAATATTGGGTCATCTATCAGGTTCCTTCATTCAAGAAGTTCTTTGGTAGATATCATAACTTTATTAATTTCCAAGGCATTATTAAATGCGATTACTTTCACTAATGTCATGACCTTTTGTGAAGTTGTAATTTCAATATTTGTTCTCTAGAATAGTTGTCATGAATATAGAATAAATTGCAGCCTTCTCTCATAGCTTGGTAGTTTCTTCAATATATGGTTAATATCATTGTAGCTTGGTGGTTAATTAAATGTGATCAATTTCACTAATGTAATCTCCTTCACTAATCCGATCTCCTTTTCCAATTCTACTTGTTCATGTGTGATAGCTAGTGTCATAAGTAAGGTAGTGATGTTTCATAGTGCCATGACTTTGGAAGTCATGATATTGAATATTATGATGCTGGGTTGCATGACTTCGAAAAAAGGCATGACATTATTAGTCAAAACTTTATTTTCTGCATCAATAGCCCCTTTAGATTTCTCTCATATTTTCAATCCTTCTAATTTTTTATCAATTTTGAGTATTATAGGCATACGACACATCAGATTCACTTTAGTATCACTTGATAGTTCATCACTGCTATTTTTTTCATCATGAGTGCTAGTTGCCCAATTTGATTCTTAATAGTTTCTTTCATCATGTCCATATAATCTAGCATTGTTTCCAATTATTCTATTCGATTTTTTTGTATATTGTTATTTTTCTTTGTTTTTGTGAGTAGCACAAGAATACTCTTATAAAATGATTGATTTTGTACTCCCTTCAAGTTGTTGTAGTTGGAACTCAAAGTTTCTTGCTTTTGGTATCTCATGGAGTTGCTTCCAAAATTCTTTTGATATTATCTCACATCTTATTGCACATTCATATGACTTTCATATGATAAATTTTTGTGACTTTTCATATTCATATGGTAATGTGTATGTGTATTATTCTTGGATCTAAACATATATCTTTTATTCTATAAAATATTAGCTTTCTTTGCTTGATAAATAAAATTAAAAATCTCCAATTCTTGTTATTACAAAATAATAATTTTACCCACACTTTATATTTTTTCATGTTGGGCTCCAAATATGCTGAAAAATATATCAAGCTTTGCCTCTATCACCATCAGTTTGGTCAATTCCAATACTTCAGCTTGCTTCCTTCCACTTGCTTTTATTTGAAGTTTGGAAATTATTTTTGACTAACTCTTCAATGAGAAATAGGTCTCCTCGGGTGACTTGTTCATGATGGAACCACTCATCATCAACAATGACCCTAGCCATGTTGTACAAACCATTATATAATATATGGGACAAGATTTATAATTTAAATTTTTGTTGTGGGCACATCCTTAGTAGTTCTTTGAATTGATCTCAAACATCATATAATGTCTTAATCACCTCTTGTCTAAATTAGATTATCTCTCCCCTTAGCTGAAAAATAATTTTAGGTGGAAATAATTTAGTTATACAATTTTGTTTAAGTTCGTTCCAACTCTTATGTATCCTCTAGATAAGCAATGTAATCAACTTTTAGCTTTGTATCTCAAAAAAATGGAAAAAGTTGCAAGTTTATTGCATTACGACTACTTCTATTTACCTTCACAATGTTGCACAAATCTAAAAAAGTTGCAACATGGCTATTCAAATCTTCTAAAAATTATCTGCCATATTGATGTTGTTATATCATGACTATTAGGCTAGGCTTAAACTCAAAATGTTTCACATGTATTAGTTTCAACTGAATTCTAGTGTAGTTGTCCTCCAATATTTCCAATAGTCTTTTAAAATTTGGTGAAGGATGAGCTATTGAATAGCTTGCTGCACCCCTTGATTATTTCTATTACTGAAATTATCCTTCATACTTTCTCTCTCATCTCTCTATTAAGATATGTTTCTTCTCATTCTTTTAATTTTTAGGACTAGAGATATTGGCCCAATCTCATATCTTTGGTTCATAAAGTATGATGACTATAAAAAAACAAACAAAACAAAAACTACAAAACAAACACAAAACAAAAAAAAAGGTATCCAACAACTAGAAACAAAGTAATCCATTTTAAAATTTAGTTACGTCAACTCAAATTAACCAATCAAGCTAAAATAATATTTATCAATTGTGCCAAAGATTTATTGTAACTTTGCTATAGTATCAACACTTGTTGGTTATGGCACGACTCAAAAAATTTATTGTGTAATTGATTTTACCTAATAAATATCTACAAGTATATGGGTGTACATGTAGTAAAGTGGACATAAATCTTGATATCTATCTCACATGAATTATATGAGCAGTTTGACTAATTAATAGTAATTTAATGACTACTCAAGTTAAGAAGATAAATTTGGGTCTATATTTATATTTAGACACTATAGTTGGTTTACTTTCTTATGTATGATGAGTTTTCTTTACAATGAAATGATATAGTGCTTGATTATTGAATGAAGGGTTGGATGATATGGATTCCAACCTTTTCCTTTTGAGATACATGGTGGTTATCAAACTTAGACTATCACTACCAAAGATGATCCCATTGTAGTTGTGCCTTAGATATTTTATCACTAAAACTACTCACTTTATTTGTGAGTCATTCATACGTCTACTCATTTTAGATAATATGTCAATTATACTCGATGATTATTTTGAGTATATATTTATATTCTCCAATCTCAGTTATCATAAATAACTCAAAATTATGTGATATTAATTGAGTTTGAGCTTTTAGCTTTATAAGTATTATACTCGCATCAATTAATATACATCACTCTAATAATTTTGCCTATAAAAGTCATACTGCAAGCATTGTTGAGTATTTTGCTTTGCTAGTTATGAATGTCAATAGATGAAAAAACAAGGCTTTGAATATTTGCATCAAGTTGAAAAAAACCAGCATACTCCCATGAGTTGGAAAATGAATGAGTTGATAGATACATGGAAGGAGATCTCTGGAGAAAGCATGAAAGGAAGATTGGAAGAAAGCTCTAAGACAACCTTGAAAAGAAGCTCTATGGGATGCTCAAAGAGAAGTATGAAAGGAGGCTCAAGAGAAAGCTCAAAATAAAGACAAAGACTACTCAAAAGAGAACACCTATTCTCTCCTAAAAGACCCAAGTAGTTCCTCGGAGTGAATATAGCAGACATATAATTTCATCCTAGTTTGAAGCAAGAGAAAACACAAAGAATCTCCAGATCCTAATGAAGGATCTTTTGTCAATAAGAAGATTAAGGGGAAAATGAAAAGCAACTACAAAAGAAGTTTTCCCCTCTAATAACTTTCTTACAATGGGGTATAAGAGACCTCAACTCATTAAAAACTAATGTCTAGATGATAGTGTTGGTATATGAGGGACTATACATGGGCATATACCTATCTTGTTAAGGATTTAGTGTTTGGAAAGGATTATACTCAAATGAAATATACCCAAGATATTACATAAGGGTTTATTGGGGGGTGGAAGGTTTTCTTCTTGGGGTGTGGCATGGTTTATGGATGTACTACTTGGCATGTGAATAGTATATGCAATTGTGTGATTACATGGATCATGTTCTTATAATGTACACATCATACCAAAATTTGGTATAGGTGGAGGATATTGGGGTATGATGTATCTCGACAAAAAGCTATTCATAATATATAAATGGGCAAATGCATGGATTTTTTGAAGGTAAAAGAGGAGTGAGACAATGAGATCCTTTTTTTCCATGTCCTTTTGTCATATGCATTGAATACCTATCATGCCTTCTTAATAAAATCATCAAAAATATGGGCTACTCATATCATCTAGGATGTGCTCCATTAAGGATATCTCACTTGATATATGCTAATGAACTCATTGTATATGCCAGGCGATACATTCCCTCAACAAATATAATTTCAAGCATTGTCTTTATCTTCTAGCTGGTTGATCAAATCACAATTCACTCCACTAATATGGAAAATCACTTCGGTCATTCAATTATGTGAAGGGAAAATCCTTTCCATAGCAACAAGGCTAAAATTGTTATGAATAGTGATCCAAGGCATAGATGTATATTAATTTTCTATATTCCTCATACCAAGATCAGTCATCAATTCCATTGACAATGTGTATTGAAGATTTCTATTAGGTGTAGGAACACAAGGTAAATATCACCATAAAGTGGCACATAGTAAGGTTTGCACCACAACTTCTCGGGGAGGGTTGGGATTACTCCATATTTCTTGTTGAAACAAATCATTTTATCTAATTTTTTTTTGGTGAATTCAAAATAAAGAATACTTCTTGTGGATCAAATGTGTGATCGTATGGATGCACTACTTGATTTGTGAATGACATATGCAAAGGTGTAATTGCATGGATCATGTTTCATATATCATACACTCTATACCAAAAATTGGTATAAATGGGGATATTGGGATGTGATGGATGAGACTCCAAAATAGGGGCATAAGCACCCATCTCTAAATAACCCATATGTGGATTGGGAGCTAGAGGCTATAATTTCATGATAAAGAACAAAGAAGTGTGGAGAACAATCAATGCTTATAATATTGATATATTTGGTATGATGGAGATGAAATTGAACAAGACTACATTGTCTTGGATAACAATATGCAAATTTGCAGGGTTTAAAAGCATTGATAATTTTGAATACCACACAAGTGGAAGAATAATGATATTGTGGGATGATAGCTCGACCAATATTAAAGTGTTGGACTCTTCATCCTAGTACATCCATTTGTAAATAGTAGAGCGCATGAAAGGTTGGAATTTATACTAACTTTTGTTTATAACCTCCACTTTATGGTAATCAAAAGATCAATCTAGGATAGTCTAATCACTCTTAGAACTGTGAAATCCTCTCCATGAATTATAATGGGTGATTTTAACTTCATCCTATCTAGCATAGACAAAAGTGGAGGTAGAATATTGACAAGCTATGAATGTACAAAATTCATTAAGTGTTGTTCCACCCTTATCCTAGAGGATATTCTAGCATCAGAAACATTCTTCATTTGGACTAATGGTAGGATTTCATGTAAACTAGGCAGAACACCAATGAATCATGAATGGGCTAATATGAGCCTATATTGCTACACTCACTTTCTCCCTCTTGGAAAATTCTTTAACCATTGCATGCCACTTTTCTCTCCCTCAAAGGAAAATAGAGAATGTAGAATTCTATTCAAATTTTGCAACATGTGGGTAGCTTACAAAGAATTCTTGCTGATGGAAATTAAAATCTAGAAAACTTGAATAGAAGGATCATACCTTTTTCATCTTGCCAAGAGACTTAAATTACTTAAGTACTCCCTTGAGCCGTTAAATAATAAGCACTTTGGCCACATTAGTGTCAGGATCACAATGGTACATAGCAAGTTCTTTTTCTCCAAGATGAGATGTTGGGCTCTTCGGGAAGGCCGACCCTCCAAGTGGAAAAAATGGTATTAAGACTCAATTTGCAAAAGCTAGAGAAAGATAAGTTATCCTTCTTGTGACAAAAATCCAAGATTAGATACTTAAAGTAGAGCAACAGGTGTACCAAATGCTTCTAGGAACTAATGAATGATCGATTCCAAAGAAGTAAAATAATCTCTACCATTAATGAAAATGAAGATTTGACTACTTCTCAAGAAGAAATAAACATGAAATTCCTAGATTATTACACTAAGCTCTTGGACTACTTTAGAGAAAGGCAACACATAACTAAAGAGGTAAACTCCTCTGAAAGAACCTTGCACAGAAGACATCTAGACATGTTATCATTATCTTGCCTCAGACATAATCATAGTTTTCTAGGGTTTTTTCACAAATGATAGACTACTTAAGTAGATCAACCATGCATACATAGTCTTAATACCTAAATCTTCTCATGCATTATTGAGAGATTTCAAACCCATTTCATATCGCAATGTCTTCTATAAGGTTATCTATAAAATAATAGCATCTTGATTACAATTGATATAAGAAGATATCATCAACTCGACCCAAGTAACTTATGTTAAAGGCAAGCTCATCCTAGATAACATCCTTCTTGCCCAAAGCTTGATTATATGGTATGTAAGGAAAATAATATTTCTGAGGTATTTTTTTAAGATTGACCTTCAAAAGGCAATGGTGACATTAGAATTTTCAAAAACTTTCATGAATAGAGTGCTCGAGTGTATCTTGACAACAAGCTATTAAATGGGCAAATGCATGAGTTTTTCAAAGCTAGAAGAAGATTGAGACAAGGGGATCCCCATTCCTAATGTCTCTTTGTCATATGCATTGAATACCTATCATATCTTTATAATAAAGGTATCAAAAATATGGGCTACTCATATCATCCAGGATGTGTTCCATTAAGGATATCTCACTTGATATATGTTGACAACCTCATTGTATTTTCTAGGGAAGGCATCCCCTCAACAAATATAATTTCAAGCATTATGCAATAATTCTCGTTGATTTCAGGACTCGTGATTAACTCCTATGAATTGAAAATCTTTTTTGAAGGAGTGTCGGATGGGATCAAACAATAATTATTACCAATACATGATTACTTCTGGATCACTACCATTTAATTTTTTTTGTAAGTGCTTTTGTCTTCCATTAGGTTGATCATGTCACAATTTTCCCCCAATGATAGAGAAAATCACTCTGGTCATTCACTTATGGGTAGGGAAAATCCTTTCCATAGTAAGAAGGCTAGAATTACAATGAACAATGATATGAGGCATAGGGGTGTAGGAGCACAAGTATTCCTTCTACCAATCTCAGTCATTAATTCTATTGATAATGTATGCCGAATATTTCTATGGGGTGTAGGAACACAAGTAAAATATCACCCTAAAGTGGCATGGAGCAAGGTTTGCACACGTTCCCCAACTTCTCGACAAGGGCTATGATTTCTCAATATTTCTTGTCGGAATAAATCATTTTATATAAAAATATTTTGGCAAATTCATAATAAAGAAGACTCCTTCGTAAATCAAATGGATCTATCACTACTATCTTAGAACCTGTAATATATGGGATAATTGGATATCTAAAGAAAACACTCTATTTCAGAAGTCCCTCCTATCATTTAGGGACTATATGATTCAAACCACTGGAGGGGCCAAACATTCCATGCAAGAAATTACTCTATGGGGAGAAATTGGAAGCACTATTGCTGACTCCTACAAACTATAGGCTAGATAAAAATAATATGGGTGCAGAAACATATCCCCAATCATGTGATATACCTTTTGATTACAAAATGGAATAGACAAGGACCATAGATAATTTATTTTCTACCCCCAATAATATTAAATGTGACTTTTGTGATAGCCTAGAATACATATAGGACATCTTTTTTCAGTGAGAATTTTGTAGAAAAATTTGGGAAGAAGTGAAACAAAGGGTGGAAATCTATGGAAGATTGTTGTCCTTGCACAACACCTTTAAATTGGAGAAGGAATATGCTAGAAGCTCCAGTATGAACCAATTGAGGAAAACAACATTTGCTACAATAGTTTACTACATTTGGAGGAAAAGAAATAGGAGATGACACAAGGGGCAAACATTGGACACAAGCATAATAGTGAAGAAGTTGAAAATAAAAATTTATGTTGTATTTGGTTCATTATGTGCTTATTTAAAAAAAGTAAATAGATTGTATAGATTTTTGATATAGTTCATTTTATTACTTATAAAAAAACTAAGAAAATCATACAAGAAAAAATAATCATAGAAATGTCATCACCTTATGAAGCATATCCTCTTGTGTGTGTCCCATGTCCTACATGCCACTATCCACTACAGTTGACACATGACTCCTATACTATAATAGAATCTTTAGGTTAGATATTCTATATAACTCTTATATTATTTAAATGATGATTCTTCTAGAATATGTACAATAGAATGAACATAATTTTTGTGTACTTTTGGCATCATGAAATTTATACTCACATTAATTAAATTTATATAAATTTAGAGTTTTCACATAGAGTTATCTCACTAGATAAGAATAAAAAGGTTGCCACTTACTTCATATTTTATCTCATTAGTATGTCTCATGGCTTACTTATCAATGTTAATCATAGCTAACACACATAAATCTATATTAGTGTGGAACTTTAAATTTATGTTCTAATTAACATTTATATCTATCAATATTCAAAACATTATATTTTCATAATAAAATGTTATAGAATCATAATCATCATACATACATATATATATATATATATATCAACCCTAGATCCCTACTTAGCCTGATAGTGGAGAAGATTTTACATGAGAGGTTTAATACTTCATCTCATTAAATCAAAAATTTTTAATGATAGCCGATGTGAGGATCTAGGTCTCAAGTTTAATACCAATAAATCAATGCGTGCATTTGGCTTGAATTTATACCTAATTAGGAGTCAAAAAGCATGCCCTCTTAGGGGTTTTATGTTCTTGGCCTTGTAATTAGAATCACATCTCCTTTTTTAAAATCTTTAAGTCCCCCTTTTATATCATTATAGTTCCATCAATTTGTTGTGTGGATCTTCAAGTCAAGGGCTGTGAATGGATTGAAGCAGACATCTTGGAGTCTACTTGGTGGACTTTATGAAAATATAATGAAAGAATAATGAAATGATATGTAAGCTTCAAAGATCCATTTATGGATTCAAGCAGACATTTTGGAGTTGGAATCTTTATTTTCATGAAATAATGAAATTAGTTAATTTTATAAAAAAAAATCAACAAAATGTTTATAATATGTTAGTGAGAGTGCAGTAATTATCCCAGTGCTTTATATTGATAAAATCTTACTTGTATTGTATGAAATGATATCACTACCTTACAAAATATCAAGTGTTTGCTTAAAAATTATTTCTCAATGAAATAAAAAGGTGAAGCTATCCATGTGTTAGCTATAAAAATCAACGTGTATATATCTAAAGTGCTAATTGGCCTAAGTCAGGGTATACATATACATGATATTTAAAAGATTCAAAATGCAAAATTCTAAGAAATATAGTTGTCAATATCTTTTGGTATAAATCTAAACAAGACTTAGTGTCCAACAAGACTAGATGAGAAGCAATGCATGTGTATGATTCTATATGCTTCTGCTATATATTTATCATATATGTCATATTTATTATGTACTTGACTTGATGTCACATAAGCTGCAAGCATGACATATATAGATACCAGTTTGATTCTAATGAGAGTCATTGGATTGCAATAAAAACATCTTTAGATACTTTAAAAGAACTAAGTATGTATCCTTATTATATGGAGGAAGCTAAGATGATCTAATTGTAAATAAGTACGCAAATATTATCTTCTAGTTTAATAAGGATGACTATATATTATAATCATGGTTCGTGTTTTGTTTGAATAAAGGTGTAGTAACGTGGAAACACTTAAAGCAAGGTGCCATTGATGATTCTATTAAAGAGGTCAAATACATAGCTTCTTCATAAGCAACTAAGGAGGATGTTATGATCAAAAAGTTTGTTTTTTGTCACGGAATTGTTTCTAGCATAACAAATCAAGTAGGCTTATATTGTGAAAGGAATGAAGCCATAACATATGTTAAAGAACCAAGATCACATCAAAGATCAATATCATATTTTGAGATGTTATCTCAACCCAGAAATCATTCATAGAAGAGATGTACATTTATGTAGAATATTTACCAATGATAATATTGTCGAAGTACTAACAAAGCCACTTCTCACAAAAAAAAATTAGTGTCATACTATGACAATTATTATGAGATGTGTTTGATTAGGCAAAGTGTAATTGTTAGTCATGTGCCCTGGTCTAATTGTTTAATTATCGTCATTATACACTTTTTAAAATAAAAGTGAGATTTTATTATCATTTTATTAATAATTAATTCCATGGATAAAAGCTTTTCTTATAACTATCAAGCACGTGACTTGATAGTAAAATCCTAAATCTTAAAGATTACTATTTTGGACACACCTAGCCGCTTATTATTGATGGAAGAATAATTAATTAAGACTAATATAGAGTAAAGCTATTGATTATGCAATACTGATAATGAATATATGATATTAAGTTAGCTCATGGGTACTTTTTGGAGAACAATATATTGAATCAATTTGCTTGAAAATATCATATGAATTAAATTTCATAACTAGTTCTCATAAAGTGATATTTTTAGTTATTAGACATGAATTCATAATGGATCCCTTTATAATTTGTCACAAGACAGTGTCATTTATAATAGTGTAATACTACAAACTATGATTGGAAAATTACTGAATCATGCATAGGGATAAGCATGGAAATGTTGGAGTTTGTCCCTCTTTTAAAGAGAAATATCTCTAGGCCCATTGATAAATGAACTGAAATGTATATGATCATGCTCAAATGAATTAATAAATATTATTATTATTATTTACTTCGTCACTTTATTTTATATTGAGAAACACAATTAACCTATATATAGGCGACTCAAAAGGACAATAACATTGACTATGGATTACATTATGTTTTATATTTACATAATATGAATATTCATAAAGTCTTGCTAGAGGCTGCTTATGTTTTTTGATCTCAAAAAAAGTTTTTAGCTTAGTGTCAATGTTATGCTAACATATAAGGTCACACACTAAGAATAAATTGAATACCAGGCACTGGGTTAGACTCAAAGTAAACATTACATCAAAATGTGATTTTAATACTAAGTTAAATGTATTATTTTTAATAAAACTATGAGATGATTAAATTTAATAAAATGAGATTTTATTAAATGATTTTTATTTTTAGAAAAATCATGAGAAAGCACATATGTGTTTTATTTAATTTAATAAAATGATATTTTATTAAATTTAAAAAGATAGTTTGTAAAATATGTGCTTAATAAAAATATACAAATGTGTTTGGAAAGCACATATAATATGTGTTTTAAGAAAATACATATTTCTTAATATATATTTTTAGATATACATATTTAAACAAACAATGTGTTTTTAGAATAAACTCAACAAGTTTTTAAAATAAGTTGTGCATATTTTTCTAAACTTGTAGTGGCATGTTTGTAACATGCAAGCATGTTACCAACATGCTGGCATGTTACCAACATCCCTGAGTGTTTACTAAGAATATGTATTGTGTTTTTATGAAAATACATATGTGTTTAATTAAAAATAAAAAATATATATATAGTATTCAAAATAAAAAACTATAAATACATGTCTCACATGTAAAACCAATCACAATTTAAATATGATAATATCAAATAAGAAATTAGAATTCATATTATTTTATTTATATATGATACGTAATATCATAATATTTATGTGATATATATGAAAGATATAGAAAATAAAAAAAATATTTTTAATGTTAGAGAACATAACAAGATATTTTTAGAAGTGTGAAAATATAAAAAAAATCTTTTCAAGATAAATAGTTTTGTGAGACAAAATCAATGTGCTAGCACATAAACTTTAGGTTTATAGAGTATTGGTCAGTATATTCATTTATGTGGATTACTAATAAAGGATGTCAGTGAATAAAGCTATAGATGAAAAATAAGGTGTGGATTTCCAAAAAATTAAGGCCATTTTTTATTACATAATTAGTTAATTAAATTCATAAGTGATGTAATAAATACAACTTTAGTGTTGGATAGTACTATTCACTTTTGTAGCTTGGATTACTAGGATATTGCTCCCTCTCAAAAGGTTATAACATAATCTGAGGTGGACCTCTTTGAGTCTAAATCATTGGCCATATTGGAATCAATAATATCAGAGAAAAGCATACCTTTGTTTGCATAGATACATAGAAAGTTGTGATGTTCCTCATTAATACCTTAGGATGGATTTCAATACAACTCATTAAGATATACTCGAGTTCAAGAGAAACTAACTAACAATACTAATAACATATGTTAAATCCACTCTAGTACAAACCATAACATGATTAAGACACATGAAAACTAAGACATGAAGAATATAACTCATATTTCTTCCTTTCTCATCAGTGTTGTTACACACTGCTTGCCACTTAGCTTTAAAATATTTAGCTAAAGGGATTTAGATCGGCTTAACCTCTTTAATAAAGAACCTCAAGAACTTGTCTGATGTTTCATTCATAAGATAACTAGATATAATAGGAAGGACTATATCGGATGACACTCAATCTAAGTCTTTTATTTAAAAGACTTTGCACATCTCCTTCTTAAATTTGTCATCTATGCTTTTTATCGCCAATGATTAACATGCCGTCTAGATATAATAAAAATATATATCAGTCATCGCACAACTAATAATTGACAAATACATAATAATCATAAGTGATATGCTGAAAATTCTCTCATACTCCATAATGAAAAATTTTTTTTGAAGTATTGCCTAGGGGTTTGTATAAGTCCACACATGCTATTTTGCAATTTGTATTTAGGACATTTTTTTCATTATATTTTGAATCCCATGAGCTGATCCATGTAGAGGAATTTGTGAAGATCACCTAAAGAAAAATAATAATTTCACATAAATTTTTATATCCAAGCTAGTATACAGACTCATTACAACTACAATAGATGACATTTGTACTACTAGAGAAAATATCTCATCAAAAATAATTATTTTCTTTTAACTAAACTATGTTACTATTAAAAGAGCCTTATATTTTAGTCAAGAGTCAAAATGCTCTTATGTTTGTCTAAAAACCATTCATTTTTTAAAGCCCATTTTCCTTTAGGAAAAGGTTCTATATCATAAGTATGATTGAGATGAAGAGATGTATATCTTCCTGCATAGCCTAAAGTCATTTCTCTTTATTCTAAAGAGAGATGGTTTCCTAAAATGGCTCAAGTTTGTTGACATCTATGAGTAATACATAATCATTGAATGTAGAAATTCTTAGCAATGCCTGAATGATCTTCTCATCATAGACTGAGATGTGTCATCAGAAATAACTAGGTCTTATCAATTTACAACTTGAATTTCATCCCTCACCTACTCAATTGGCATATCATAAGGCTCGAAATCATCTAGAAAATCCTATGGACCATAATTATCATGCAGCTCCTCAATTCCTCACCCTTGATCTGTATAGTCTATGAAAATAATATAAATCTTTAAGGTTCGTTTTTTCCTACTTGGATGACCTCTGTTAACTAATTGGACATCTAAACAAAATCATATATTTGTGTCGAACAAGCTTTCTAGTTATTGAGTTTTATAATATATACATGAACTCCTCATGTCCATAGCAAATAAGATATAAGGTGGTGTATGCCATATAGTCTCAATCTTTCATCTTTTAGAATATGAATAAAGATTTTGTAGCCAAATACTCTCAAGTAATTACATGAGATATCTATTCTAGTCTAAATTCTTTAAAGAACATCTCTATCTAGGGCAATAATATGATATATATTGATTAAATTAATAGCCATAAGTATAACTCCTAAAAATTATTTGGAAATATAAGTGTGAGAATGTATGTATTAGACATTCTCATCAATAGTATAATTCATCTTGTCAGCCACACCATTCAAATGAGATATCTTGGATGACATCTTTTCAAGTCTAATACAATGAGATGCAAAGCTTTCAAGCTGACATATGATTTCTCACCAATTTTGATAGAATGTACAAAGATCTATTTCCTATCAATCTTTCTCTCAGCTATAGCATGGAAATCCTTAAAAATAAGAAAGACCGAATCTTTCATCTTTAATGTTTCTACCCAAACCTTACTAAAGTGATCTTCAATAAATGAAACAAAGTAAAGGGCACACTGAGTATTCTGCTCTACATAGAGAAAACTTAGTATATATAAGATTGAGGATATTTAATTTTCTTGAAAGAGAAAAAGAGTGAAATGATGTTCGATGGTTTTTTCTAACCATAAAATCCATACACTCATATGACCAAGTCTCCTATATTAGATATCAATATTACTCTTTTATTGAATAATATTTACTTAATCTTCAAGCACTCTCACTTGAATGACATAAAATATATTCTTCTTCTTACCCCTTCTTCGCTATGTCAAATACTAAATAATACTAGTTATTTTAATGATTATGTATAATGTGTTTGTATATAAAAAAGCTTTATATAGAACTACTATATAAAATTATAGCTTTGATGAATTAAGATAATAATACAGAAGGTTTGATGATTTTTAATGTGAAATATAAGACCTAGTGAATTTGTTGAGAATGAAAGGAGTGAAAATTTATATAAAGTCATATTATTTTTTATGTCATGACTTTATTACACCTCATTAAGCATATAAGATAGTTTTGGCATTGATTCTTAGCGCAAGCTCTACAAAAATAGCCATGACTTTATCATCTTATTGAAATATTTATTTCACTAAGAAACACATTTTTTTGTTATAAAACTTTCTTAGTGTTTCAACCATACTATCTCATGATATTTTTAATGGATGTGATATTAATTTTATGTCGTAGTAACCAAGTACCTCAATGGTGCTAAAATCTATGACATTCCTCTAACACCGTGATATTTTCATTATAGAACTGCCAAGAAAAAGGAAAAAGTTATGGTGATTTTCTAGTATCATAATTTTTAGCTACAAAGAGTTCTAGAGAGTATTTACTTGAGTCATAATAATTTTTAATGCCATAATATTTTGTTCATGAAAAATGATCAACGGGCTCATTCTTAGTGCTGCAACTTTATGTTATAGAGACTAAATGAACAAGTTGAATGCAGTCACAGTGTTGTGACTTAGTATAATAGAGATGAAATAAAAAGTCATAGCTATTCCTAGTGCCATGACAATCTGATGCAAGAGAGAGATGAAAATCATGGCTCATTCTCAATAACATGACTTTGTCTTATAAAGACAAAATGAGATCAAAGTCATGACTCATTCTCAGTACCATGACTTTGTATTATTGAGATAAAAATTCAAAGTCATGGCATTCCTAAAAGTTATGATTTTTCATTTAAAATTCATACCTAGCCATTCGAGTATACAAGTGCAAAATGAGGGATTCTCAAAAAATAATTGATGTATATATAATTTGTTTTTACTTAATAATCTGTTTTAATATTTTCATGTAAGTGCAGGAAATGAAATATTAAAAGCCCGGGGATGCAGCAGTAGCACAATAACAGAGGTCCCGCTGACCGGTCAGTGGGCCGAAATATTTTGAGCAGAGCCTGGCCCGTTCCATGATCCGACCCGCTTCGGTTAAATAAACCGGATGCTTATTTTTCATTTAAAAACGATTTGTATTTTTTTTCGGGCGGCTATTTTTGACCCGATTGAACTGTTCATCTTCCCTCTCCTCTCTCTCTGCGCGATTTCGTGACTGCCGAATGCTGCATACTGTAAGACGTTCTGATTCTTGGTTTTAATCTGCAACGCATAAGTATTTTCTGGTGGAGGTAGCTAGTCGTACTGAGTGACTAGCGAACCACGTTATTTCCTGTGTTGAATTCTCATTTTTTTGATTCTGTAGTGGATGCTGTTGGATTGGGATATATATATTGTTTGTTTCTGTGTTTCTGTTATTTTCTGTTTCTTAATCTCACTACCCGTGGAAACGCAATTACCCCAAAAATTGGTATCAGAGCTTGGTTTGGGATTTTTCGAGCAATTGTGCATTTAGGGTTTGAGTTTTTTCTATACAAGCAATATTCTATTGAAATGGCTGGAACCCTAAACACCACGATTGAGAAATTCAATGGCAAAAATCGGTTTAGTATGTGGCAGATTAAAATGTGAGCATATTTGAAAAACTTCGATATTTGGAGTCCTCTGGTTCAAGGCTTCTGTCCACACACTACTGCTGCTCTTGGAATAAGCGAGGCCGAGGCTTGGAGACGTGAAGAGAAAGCACACTCCACCATTCTGTTGAGCTTGTCGGATGAAGTCATTGCTGAGGTAGCAGATGAGGAATCTGCTACAGGACTGTGACTCAAGCTTGAGTCTCTGTACATGACTAAATCATTGACGAACAAACTTCTGTTGAAGAGAAGGCTGTTCACACTGAGGATGCAAGAGGGAACCTCTTTGAAGAAGCATCTGGATGACTTGAACAACATCCTCATGGACCTTAAACGTGTGGATGCTAAGGTGGATGATGAGGATGCTGCACTTCTACTCTTGGTTTCTCATCCTCCTTCCTATGAAAATTTTGTTGAATCTCTCATTGTGGGAAAGGAGGAGATCACACTAAAGGATGTTCGGGCTGCCCTACACTCCAGAGAGATGAGGTAGAAGGCATCGGTTGAAAGAATTGAACAACATCCTGCTGGATTGGTGGTTACAAACAGGAGGCCACAACCTGTTCCATTTAAGAAGAAGGGAAATAAGATTCAGAAGAGGTCAAAGGAGGGTGACATTTGTCACTACTGTAAACAGAAAGAGCATTGGAAAACTGAGTGCCCGAAGAAGAGAGCAAGGTTGGAACAGCAAGGTCAACCTAACCCCCCACCTGCTGCTGTTGTGACTTTTGATGATCTGGATGATAGAGAAAACCTTGTGTTGGTAATCTCCACAATGATCGCAAGATCAGATTCTTGGATTCTGGATACTGGTGCTTCCTTCCATATAAGCACTCACTTGGAGTGATTCAGCAAATATGACAAGAAGGAAGCTGGCCATGCTGTGGTGGGGAACAGCCAACCATGTAAGGTGGTTGGAATCGGCACAGTTAGACTGAGAACTTGGGATGGCCAAATTGTCTCACTTTCAAATGTGAGATATGTTCATGAGATGACAATGAATCTCATTTCTCTTGGTGTTCTGGATGATCAGGAATATTTATTCAGTGGTAGAGAGGGAACACTGAATGTTCACGGAGGAGATGATGTTGTACTGAAGGGGAAGAAAACTAGAATACTATACACACTGATAGGTTCCACAGTGACAGAGGCTATTGCTGTCACATCCGGAGAGCCAGCATCTGAAGACAAAGCTGAACTTACCAGACTGTGGCATATGCAGCTCGCACATATGGGAGAGAAAGGTATGAAAATTCTCTCTGATCTTAATCTTCTTGTTGGTCATAGAGCCAGTAAATTAAATTTTTGTGATCATTGTGTTTTTGGTAAGAAACATAGAACTAGGTTCGGTAAATCCATGCACTGCACAAACAGTATTTTGGATTATATCCATGCTGACTGTTGGGGCCCTTCTAGAGTCACATCTCTTGGGGGTGCTCATTTTTATTTATGTTTAGTTGATGATTACTCCAGGATGTCCTGGGTATTCATGATGAAACATAAATCCGAGACTTTTATAAAGTTTAAGCAGTGGGTTAGCTTAGTAGAAAATCAAACACAAAAAAAGGTTAAACTGTTACGAACAGATAATGGTCTAGAATTCTGTTCGTCTGAATTTGAGGAATTCTGTAAGGACAAAGGTATTGCGAGACACAAAACTGTTAGGGACACTCCTCAGCAAAATGACATTTCCGAATGAATAAACCAAACTCTTCTGGAGAGAACTAGATGTATGCTCTCTCAATCAGGCTTAGGCAAAGAGTTTTGGGCTGAAGCTGTTAATATAGCATGCCATCTGATAAACAGATCGCCACATAGTGGAATCAACTTTAAAATTCCATTTGAAGTGTGGACTGGTAAACCTGCAGATTATTCCAATTTGAAGGTGTTCAGGTGTATTGACTACTATCATGTAAATGATGGTAAGCTTGAACCTCGAGCACGCAAGGGAATATTTGTTGGTTATGGTGATAAAGTCAAAGGATTCCGTATCTGGTCACCATCTGAAAAGAGAGTTATACTCTCTAGGAGTGTTACCTTCGATGAGAGTGTCATTCTGAAACAAGTACCTAGTCCTATTCAGTTACCTGATGTTCCTCAAGCTGAACTTAAGGTGGAGCTAAAATCTGAATTTGTAGCTCCAGGAAGGATGCATGTTGTTTCTAGACAAATAATAGCTAATCATGAAAATGATGCTAAATCTGTTATTGAACTTGATCTTGAAACTGCACCTGAAGAGTCTATTCCCTACTGTATTGCAAGGGATAGACAAAGGAGGGTGAACGCACGTCCTCCTCTGAGATTCGTCTTTGATGAGTTTGTAGGATTTGTCCTACAAGTTGCCGAAGAAATTGACATTGCTGAACCATCCTCCTTCAGGAATGCTGTTAATTGTCATGAGTCTGAGTCATGGTTGGTTGCCATGAATGAAGAAATTGAATCTCTTCACAAGAATGGTACCTGTATCATTGTACCTAAACCAAAGGGAAGAAAAATAGTATCTTGCAAATGGATTTTCAAGAAGAAAGAAGATGCCTCAATTGCTGGTGGTTTAAAGTTTAAGGCACGTCTAGTTGCAAGAGGGTTCAGCCAGAAAGAGGGTGTTGACTACAATGAGATATTCTCTCCTGTAGTTAGACATACCTCAATAAGAGTGCTTCTAGCATTAGTAGCACATCAGAATCTTGAACTTGAGCAACTAGATGTCAAAACTGCTTTTCTTCATGGAGATCTCGATGAAGAGATCTTCATGAGCCAGCCTAAGGGTTTTGAGGTATCAGGAAAGGAAACCCATGTGTGCAAGCTTCTGAAGTCCCTTTATGGACTTAAGCAGTCTCCCCGTCAGTGGTACAAGAGATTTAACTGTTTCATGACTAGTCATGAATATAGTAGGTGTGACCATGACTGCTGTGTTTATTTCAAAAGGCACAAGGATGAGTCATATATCTACTTGCTATTGTATTTAGATGATATGCTTATTGCTGCCAGAAATAAATCTGATATTCAGGAACTGAAAGATCTCCTCAGTTCTGAATTTGATATGAAAGATCTTGGAGGAGCAAAGCAAATTTTAGGTATGGAAATATTCAGAGATAGAATTAAAAGAAAATTGTTTCTTTCACAGAAACAATATATTCAGAAACTTCTATCTAGATTTGGAATGACTTCTTGTAAGCCTATGTCCACACCATTTGCTTCTAACCTCTATCTGACATTAGAATGTTGTCCTCAATCTGAATCTGATAAGGAACAAATGTCTAAGATTCCTTATTCTAGTGCTGTCGGGAGCCTCATGTATCTTATGGTGTACACCCGACCTGATATTGCTCATGCAGTAAGTGCAGTGAGTAGGTTTATGATAAACCCTGGTCAAGAGCACTGGAAAGTTGTTAAGAGGATACTTAAGTACCTCAAGGGGACTTCTGATGTTGGTTTGATATTTGGTAATGAATCTGAACTCTTGCTGGCAGGATATTCTGATTCTGACTATGCAGGAGATGTTGACAGTAGATGGTCTATGACTGGTTATGTCTTCACTCTATGTGGTTCTGTAGTTAGCTGGAAAACCACACTACAATCTTCTGTTACTTTATCTTCTACTGAAGCAAAGTATATGGCTCTGACTGAAGCTACGAAGGAAGGGATATGGATGAAAGGTTTTCTCAAGGACTTTGGTCTTCATGAAGAGGTTGCAACAGTCTTCTGTGACAACCTCAGTGCTATTTGTTTAGCAAAAGACCAAGTGCACCATAAGAGGACAAAGCACATTGATGTGCCATATTATTTCCTTCGATCTGAGAAGAGGTTACAAGTAAAGAAGATTGCAACTTCTGATAATCCAGCTGACATGTTTACCAAACCTGTTACTCTGAATAAGTTAAGACACTGTCTTGACTTACTGAACATATCAAATCGAATGTAGTCTTTTTGGACTAACTGTTTATAGAGAGTGTCTCTCTATCTGTATGCAAAACAAATTAAGGTGGAGATTGCTGTATATGTAATTTGTTTTTACTTAATAATCTGTTTTAATATTTTCATGTAAGTGTAGGAAAGGAAATATTAAAAGCTCGGGGATGCAGCAGTAGCAGAATAACAGAGGTCCCGCTGTCCGGTCAGTGGGCCGAAATTTTTGGAGCAGAGCCTGGCCCGTTCCATGATCCGACCCGCTTCGGTTAAATGAACCGGATGTTTATTTTTCATATAAAACGATTTTGTATTTAATTTTTTGGGTGGCTGTTTTTTGATCTGGTTGAACTGTTCATCATCCCTCTTCTCTTCTCTCTGTGCGATTTCGCGACTGCTCTGTGCTGCATACTATAAGTCGTTATGTTTTTGGTTTTAATCTGTAATGCATAAGTATTTTCTGGTGGAGGTAGCTAGTCGTACTGAGCGACTAGCGAACCACATTATTTCCTGTGTTGAATTCTCGTTTTTTTGATTCTGTCGTGGATGCTGTTGGATTGGGATATATATTTTGTTTGTTTCTGTGTTCCTGTTATTTTCTGTTTCTTAATCTCACTACCCATGGAAGCGCAATTATCCCAACAATAATTCTAGACCACAAAAAAAATATGAAAATTAGGGTTTTGGGAGAAAAATTTTTCTCAGACATAGGAAAGATCCATAAGCAAAGAGGCAACACAAAGCACAGATATAAACCCTAAGAGGGGGTATGAATTTTGATTCTCATCTAGGGAAAAATCTAAGGTGTCTGAACAAGAAGAGTGAATTTTGAGTTTGATTCCTAGACACTCATGAGGGATGTTATTGTGAACTCGAAATTCAAAGAGATGTATCCCAAATATTCTCATGTGAATTCTTCCCTAATATTAGTCTAAATTGAGATCTAGGATTGATGTATTTTATTTCATGTGAAGAATTCAACTTAAGGTTTTATTATAGGTGGATTAATGCATGTTATTGTGATTAACGTTGATATGTATATGACAAAGTACACTCATGTATAATAATTGGAAGGAAATGATATCTCTTTCATTCATGATGTATAAGATAAACATATACATCAAAACATGATATTGAGGTAAGTTTAATCATGTGAGTATGATACTTATAAAGTCGAAAGCACGTATGCTTTTATAAGCCAATCTATTCTTCATGTCTTAGAATAGATGACCCTCAATTGATGTGGGTATTTTATGAAATATTTTCTAAGGATTTAACCTTTAGTGTAGGAGTCACATGTCATTGGATGATTTACTTGTGAATGACCCTCAAGCAAAGATGATTTATTATTTTGATAGTAAAATACTGAGAGGGTAACTATGAAGGAACTATTATTGAGAAGAGCCTAATAGTTGATAATTACTTTATATGCTATTAGGGCACTAGGACATTTTTATAATAGTCCAACTTTTATTATGTAATAACCATAATATCTTCCAAGCTATTTAGATAAGTTATCATGTATAATAGAATGGACCAACTTTAGAATCTTGGAGTCTTATCAAAAATCCAATATTATTCATTCAACTAGAATAATAGTCAACTTATAGTTGATTAATTGAACTACTTACACAATCCATGTGTAATTGATTTCTAAACAAAAATTTACTTTACTACTTGTATGACCCATATTCTTATGAGATTGGTTGGAAAAGAGACCCTCGCTCAATGAAGTTTTGAGATATTACTTGATCTTAAAAATTAGATAACATAATAAAGTTGCAACACCCCCTCACAATGACTGATGAGCCCTTGACTAATTTCCACTAGTCATCAATGAAATGACTCATGTCTCCCATGTCATCTAGCATGTTTATGGACTTCAGATTCACATGAATCCTTGATACATAATGGACATCTTTTAGCATCAGCTAATATCCAGTCTATATTTACAAACAAATATCTATCATGCCTAATATTTCATTATTGTCCATTACTTTGTCATAATCACTAGGTATATATGTAGTAAAAAAGTCAATATAAAGAGTGATATTAAATAAAGTTATTATCAATCAGCCAATCACCCTCTTGACTCACTAGGTTAGTGGGATTATCATCACAAACTTGCATGATGTCACCTTCCAAGTTAACATTTGCCTCCCTCTTATGTTTTTCTTCTCTTGAACACTTGCTATAGCTATTTCCAAAAATAATTGTCTCTTTTGATGTGTCTCAACTTGATACAGTAATAATTTTTGTCTCCTTTTTTATTTCTTGACTGGCCTTTGGAAGAATATGTTCTTCTTTCACTGCATGCATGCCTAGTGAAGCTCCTACCACATTTCTCAGTTACAATAACATTTTCCTCCTTTCTTCGACAACATGATAATAAATATTAAAACTTATATTTTTGAACAGTGGAGGAAACCTTAAATAGTAACTTTTCCCAATCTTGGGCACTCATACCCTCATGTTTTAGTTTTCACATGATGATACAATTGTTTAACACCATTATTATATACATTTTATCTTTTTTCCAAATAGAGTAGTTTGTTGAATTAAACTTAATTATATGTGGGTAATCTTTAATGATAACAAAGCCCAAATTCAATGAAAGATAAAACATACAAATAAAAGTATCCCAACTTGACTCTGATATCATTGTTTTGGTATCAAAATAATATAATACAAGTTTAATAATATCAAATAGATTTGATATCATGTCCATATCATTGAATGACTTCTGAAATAACTAAATTCATTGATAATTAAAATATATTTGCCATAACAATAATGTTAAGTTTCAAAACCCAAATAAGTTATAATTTTCCTATTTTAATTTCTTCACTTTTTAATAAAACTAAATTGCCCATAATTTATTTTATTAAAAACAGATTCTTATAAATTTTGAACTATAACAAAATTACAACTTTGTGTTATCTTTAATGTAATGCATTGCATATAAACTAAAAATTCCAGATTTGATTCCACAACTTTAAAATAAGAAATTATAACTCTCAAATTGCAATCACTTATACAAATTAAAACTTGTACTAAAGACTGCTTCATGCATGTTCTAATATTCATATATCATCTAACACACCAAAATTACGTATTGAGTCAAGAACAAAAATTTCTAGAATATAAAATCTTATAAAATATAAATTTCACATCAAATACCTAAACCTAAGATTTTAGGTGAAAACTCAGGATACTAATAAGTGTTATTCTTTAGGTTAGATGTTCTTTAATCAATCAGCATTTCTTGAATAAATTCTGCAATATTCAATGTATAATTATGGACAAGAAAAGGGTACTCTATCCTGAAAGTTCTTCACAACAACAACAAATCAATATCAGAGACACATTCTTCATATCAGCATGAAATCCACAACAATAATAAATTCTTTCATAGCAGTAGAAAATCAACAACATGAGAAAATCCTTCACAGTAGCATGATCAATTTATTACAATGGCCTCCACAGGGATGAGGAGGGAAAGAGAATGAGTGTATAAAAACCCTCTTTTATATTCCGAATGTTTGAAAAAAATATTTTGTGCAATTTGAAACCTATCAACAAAAATTTTTCCTTATTATATTTTTGTTGTTGCGTTAGAAAAAAACACACAAGATGTTTTTTTTTATTTTGAGAAACATTTTTTTATGACCTCCTCAGCTTTCAAAATATGCATACTATTTTTTGTTTCTTTAACTTCGAAATCCATTGGGACACTCCCCCATCCTTGAGACATAAAGAGTGACAATTGAGAAGTTTCTCATTTTTCTTTTCCTCTTTTTATTTGTTATTAAAACGAGCACAAATATTTCATGTTCTTGATCTAGCATGCACCTGCCTTCAAATAAACAAAAACAAAAAGCTAAAAAACAACAAACAACATTAACTACAAAAAATAAAGCATATATGTTTAAAATAACAATTATGCATTATCAATCTAAATTAAAACTAGACCAAACAAATAAATACAAACCAAACCATATAATTATACCCAATTTGGGCATATTTAATACTTTTTTTTTAAAAAAGAACATAGGTGATGGTCCAACTCATAATCTATTTTAAACGATGTGTGATTTTTTTTTTTTTGCTTATGTGGAGGGTGTTGATTTGGTTTCCTCAATGTGTTCCTTAATGGCTTTTTTGTAATATCCTTTAAAGGGTATTTTTTGTGTTTTCCCTTGCCAACAAACGGAAAAAGAAATGTTGGCATTTGGAGTAGAATATAAAAGAAGAAAAACCTAGAAAGAGTGCTGATGTGTGTGAGAAGAGAAATAGAGAGAAGAAAAAGGAAACCCTTCTGCACAGTGATCTTTAGATGGCGATTGGTGAATATTCTATCGTCGGATCGCCTTTAAATTTCTATAGAAGCCTCCTAACACTTGGTTCTACAATTTGAATGGTGAATATCGTGTTTTTAATTCCGTAGCTATCAATATTGGCTCGGGCAGTATGGTGCATATTATGGGTTGTTCATTCTTTTTGTTGAATTATGTTATCTCTTTTGAACTGTGATTGTGAGCATATTATAGCAGATTGTTGTTAATATTATTGAACCCTGATTTTGATTATAGGGGAGATTTTTGGACTATGGTCCCGTGTTTTTTTTTCTTCTCACATTGGGAAGGTTTACCACAAAAAATTGTCGTGTTACTTTTGTTGACTAAAGTTGTTGCATTGTGGTTGGTTGTTTGATTATTATTTCCTTCAGGTTCACACAAGAGGAGGGATAATTCTTTTTCCATGTAGTTACGTGTCTTTATACCATCAAAGTGGTATTAAAGGGAGATTCGTGTGCTATGTGCCTTGTGGTGAGCATGGAAACTAATATAAGTAGAATGGTGAATCTTAATGGTTCGAATTATCGAATATGGAAGGGGAAAATGGAGGACCTTCTGTATGTGAATGATTATTATTTGCCCATGTTTTTAAATACAAAACCTAAAAGTAAAAGAGATATTGAATGAAAGATACTACATCGACAAGTATGTGGTTATATTAGACGGTGGGTATATGATAATGTTTTGAACCATATAAGTGATTAAACGAATGTATTGAATTTGTGGCAAAAACTTGTGCAGTTGTATGCCAGGAAAGTGGGAAATAACAAGTTATTCTTGATCAAACAGATGTTGAGTTTGAAATATAAAGATGACACTTCTATGATAGATCACTTGAATTCTTTCTAGGGCATTATTAATCAGCTAGTTGGAATGAATATCAAGTTTGACGATGATGTACAGAAATTATGGCTTCTTGGTACACTACACTACCAGACTAGTGGGAGACATTCAAGACGTCTTTACCTAATTCAGCCCCATATGGTGTCATTGCCATGGACTTGGCCAAGAGCAGTGTTCTGAATGAAGAAATGAGAAGAAAGCCACAGGGTTCTTTTACACATTCAGATGTCTTGGTTACAGAAAGAGGAGGGATAAGCAAAAGTAGTGGTCCAAAGAATAAACATAAAGGCTGCAGAAAATCCAAAAGATATGCAAATGTAGAGTGCTACAGTTGTGGCTTCAAAGGGCACATCCAGAAATACTACAGAAAGAAGAAGCAAGAAAACAACAATGATAAAGGAAAAAAAAGAAACATGATGATGGTAATGATGATGATCATGTTTCTACCACCACAAGTGATTTCCTTATCACAAATCAATTTGATGTTTTTAATCTTACATTATAGTAAAACCAGTTGGGTGATTGATAGTGGTGCGTCTATTCATGCTATATGTTTCAAAGATTTATTTACATCCTATACATCTAGTGAATTCAAAAATATCAGGATGGGTGATGATAGTTTAGCTAAAGCCATTGGTGTAGAAGATGTGCATTTAGAGACTAGTAATGGTGTTGATTTTGAAAATTGTTAAACATGTAGCTAATCTTTGTTTGAACTTAATCTCAATTGGTAAACTCGATAATGAAGGATTTTGCAGTATGTTCTATAATGGTCAATAGAAGCTCACTAAAGGTTCTTTGGTTGTAATCAGAGGCAGCAAGTATTCTTCATTGTATTTGATGCAGGCAAAATCACATGATCACTGCATAAATGCAATAAATGATGAAAACAAAATAGAGTTGTGGCATATTAGGTTTAGCCACATTAGTGAGAAGGGATTGATGATTTTGTCCAAGAAGAATTGTATTCCCGAAATGAAGAATGTGGTGTTGGAGAAATGTGCTCATTGTTTGGCTGGAAAACAAAAAAAAGTTGCATTCAAATCATCATCTCCTACTAGAATGCCAAGTATACTTGATTTGGTATATTCTGATGTTTTTAGTCCTATAAGAACAAAAACACTTGGTGGTGCTCTCTATTTTGTGACTTTTATAGATGATCACTCAATGAAGTCATGAGTTTACACATTGAAAACAAAAGATCAAGTGTTTGGTGTGTTCAAGTAAGTTCATGCATTAGTTGAAAGACTGGGAAGAAATTGAGATGCATTAGAACTGATAATGGGGGCGAGTATACTCTTCCTTCTGATGAGTATTGTAGACAACAGGATATTCAGCATCAAAAGTCACCTCCAAAGACTCCTCAATTAACTGGGCTTGTGGAAAGAATGAATAGAACATTGGTTGAAAGGGTAAGATGTGTGCTCTCAGAAGTAGGTTTGCCGACATCCTTTTGGAGAGAGGCTTTAAGTACATCATAAACATTTTAAATATTAAACCATCTGTTCCATTAGATATCAATGTTTCAGACAGTGTATGGTTAGGGGAAAATGTTTCTTACAACCATCTATGTTTGTTTGGTTGTAAAGCATTTGTTCACATTCCTAAAGATGAACGGTCTAAACTTGATGTTAAGATGAGACCGTGTGTATTTATCAACTATGGGGAAGATGAGTTTGGTTACAGGTTTAATGACCCAATCGAAAAGAAACTCATCAGAATTCGAGATGCTGTATTTGTTGAACACCAGACTATACGAGATATTGAAAAAGCAAATAAAATATCTAAACCCAATGAAGGTTTGGTTGATATTAATATAACTCATCAACATCATGTGCCAGTACAAGTTGACGATGCTATTCAGAATGACCAACCAGATAATGATGATATTGATGATCCTACATAGATTGATGTTGATGATGCAGTTGAATCCATGCCACCAGCAAATATTCTAGATGTAGAGGCTTAGATTCCACTCAGAAGATCCACTAGAGAGTCAGTACCTTCCAAGAGGTATTCTTCTACTGAGTATGCAAGAGGTACTGACTAGAGAATTAGTACCGAGACCCTGGTACCAGAAGTTTGAGTCAGTTATGGGGAAGCAAAACTACCAAAAAACAACTTCTGATCATTGTGTATTTGTACAAAAATTCTCTGATGATGATTTTATCATATTGTTGCTTTATGTGGATGCCATGTTGACTGTTTGTAAGAATGCTTCGAGAATCGACACGTTGAAGAAATAGTTGAGAAAATCCTTTGCCATGAAAGATTTAGGGACAGCAAAACAAATTCTCGGTATCAGAATTTGTTGAGATAGAGGGAATAAGAAGTTATACATGTCACAAGAGCAATCCATTGGAAAAGTACTCGAAAGATTCAATATGAGAAATGCTAAGCAGTTAGCACTCCTCCTGTAACACACTTCAAGCTTGGTGCTCATCAAAGTCTTTATACAGACAAAGAGAAGGAAGAGATGAGAAGGGTTCCATATGCTTCAGCCATATGAGGTTTGATGTATGTTATGGTGTGCATGCGACCAGATATAGCTCATGCAGTTGGTGTTGTCAGTCGTTATATGTATAATCTGGGGAAAGAGCATTGGAATGCGGTGAAGTAGATATTGAGATATCTACGTGGTACTTCTAGTTTGAGGCTTACTTTTGGTGGTGGGCAACCATTGTTAGTTAGCAACATGAATTCAGATATGGCAGCTGATGTGGATACCAGAAAATCTATCTCAGGTTACTTGATAACTTTTGTAGGAGGTGCTGTGGCATGTCAATCGAGATTACAAAAATGTGTCGCACTTTCTACAACAGAAGCAGAGTATTTACAGCAACCGAAGTTTGTAAAGAGTTGTTGTGGATGAAGAAATTCTTGGAGGAGCTTGGCTTCAAGCAAGAGAAGTACGTTGTACTTTGTGATAATCAAAGTGCTATTCACCTTGGAAAGAATTCTACTTTTCATGGTAGATCAAAGCATATTGATGTACGTTATGATTGGATGAGAGATGTAATCAATGATAAATTGCTTGAACTTAATAAAGGTCATGCTAATGATAATGGTGCTGACATGATGACAAAAGCATTGCCGAGGGAGAAACTTGAGATTTTTCGAGTGATAACCGGGATGGAAAATCCCTCCGCGTAGTCAATCCGAGATTGTGAATACCCCACATAGTCGGAAATGAGGAGATTTGTTGGTTTGGTTTCCTTAATGTGTTCCTAAAATGTATTTTTGTAATATCTTTCAAAGGGTATTTTTGTGTTTTCCCTTGCCAACAAAAGGAAAAAGAAATGTTGGCATTTGGAGTAGAATATAAAAGAAGAAAAACCTAGAAAGAGTGCTGATGTGTGTGAGAAGAGAAATAGAGAGAAGAAAAAAAAAGGAAACCCTCCTGCACAGTGATCTTTAGATGGCGATTGGCGAATATTCTACCATCGGATCACCTTCAAACTTCTACAGAAGCCTCTTAACACTTGGTTCTACACTTTGAACGGTGAGATCATGTTTTGAGTTTTGTAGCTATCAATATTGGCTCGGGCATTAGGGTGAAGATTGTGTGTTGTTCATTCTTTTTGTTGAATTGTGTTATCTATTGTGAATTGTGATTGTGATCATATTGTGGCAGATTGTTGTTACTATTAGTGAACCCTGATTTTGATTATAATGGAGATTTTTGGACTATGGTTCCATGATTTTTTTTCTTCTCACATTAGGAAGGTCTACCACGCAAAAATTATTGTATTACTTTCGTTGACTAAAGTTGTTGCATTATGGTTGGTTGCTTGATTATTATTTACTTCAGGTTCACACAAGAGGAGTAATAATTCTTTTTCACCATAGTTATGTGCCTTTATCCCATTAGAGGGGTGAGGGGTAAATCCATGTTAATGCTTTTTAATACACTGATACATAAATATTTTTTTAAGGCTACCCTAATTATATATAAAAAAACTTTTTCTAGACTATAAAATGTAAATACATTCGATTTGGTGTACTCAAATATAATTTTCACAACTAAAATTACAATCTCAAAATAAACAAACTTTTAATTAATATAATACTTATAAAAGTGAATTACTAGGGAAAATGAAAGAAAAATCAATTGAACAAGATTGTTAAAAAAACAAAATGAACATTTACAAAATCAATTTAATAAAAAAAATTCCAAAAATAAATAAATAGAAAAACTTTTTTATATGTTTAACTTTATTAAATTCATAAAATGTTACATACATAATATTTTTGAATAAATAATATTATGTGTATATATGTAACATTTTCTAAAACATATAAGTTGTGTATGTATACCATTTTTGAATGCACACACACACACACACACACACACACACACACACACACACAAAAGCCGAAAATAAAGTATTATGTATGTAACCTTTTTGAATTTCTCTATTGATGTCAGTTCCTTCCAATTGCTCATTCTTAGGTTTCTATCTCAAAATTTCTC
Organism: Sapria himalayana; assembly: GCA_029783825.1. Taxonomy (NCBI): domain Eukaryota; kingdom Viridiplantae; phylum Streptophyta; class Magnoliopsida; order Malpighiales; family Rafflesiaceae; genus Sapria; species Sapria himalayana. The sequence goes on from JAREIK010001871.1 coordinate 2,601,054, forward strand.
TTCTAGTTTTTTAAATCTCTATGTCTAGAGATGTTGGATAAGTCTTAGAGTTTCTGCTCATAAAGGTGGAGGCTACAAAAAAAATTCTAAATCAAAAGATTCAAAAAATAGCATAAGAAAGCAATGAAAAAATAAGATATTGTTATCCAAATAACAAAAAAAAAATTATTTTTTAAAATGATAGTTACGTCAACTAAAATTGACTAACCAAACTAAACAAATTATGGTAGAAGTACATAAAATTTGTTAACTTTGATATGATACCCAATTTTTAGAATTATACAATGTCCAAAAATCTCATTAGGCAATGATCTCTCATCCAATATAGTTCTGTAAGTATATGGGTCATACAAGTAATAAGATAGACTTTCATCTATATATCGATCTCATAAGAATTATGTAGGCACTATGATCACCTAATAGTTATTCAACTATAACCCTAGTCAAAAAGATAAATTGAGTTTATGATAAGACCCTAAGATTCTAGAGTTGGTCCATTTTAGTACACAATGATTTATCTAAAGTATCTGGTTATTATTATACTTAATTATAGAATGAATGTTGAATTATTGTGAAAATTCTCTAGTGCCCTACTGACATATAAGGTGGTTGCCATCTATAGGGCCCTCCCTAATGATGGTCCCCTCATAGTTGGCTCATCGAAACTTTATCATTGAAATGATAAATCACCCATGCTCAAGTGTCATCGACAATTCCATATATTTTATGCAACTCATTAACTACCCTTGATAGTTACTTTGTATATGTATTATTATTCTTCAATGTTATGTGTCATAAAGAAATGAATTAATATGGTATAAAAATTATATATATATTTTTGGCTTCATAAGCACCATAATGATAATTAACATATACTTTTTCTAAAATCTTACTAATATGAGTCATATAATAAAAAGTAACTCACAGGACTATCATCACCTTATGAGTCACCTCTACTAGTCATGTCTCATGACTAATATATCACCATTAACTATAATGACATATGACTCACACATTGAAAAGTGTCCCCTTAGGAAAATATTATTTAAAACCTCCACATTAATTAAAAGTCAGTTAATCTAAAATATAGATAATAAATTATATTATAAATATATTTGTGCTTTCAATTTCATTAGTATCAAACTCACATGATTAAACTTATCTCAATGTGAAGTTTTGATATATAAGTTTATCTCACCCATCACTATAAGAAGGACTATCACTACATTCCTACTATTATCCATGGGTATACTTCATGGCTTACTTATTATCTTCCACTATGATTACATGTACAAATCTACTAATAATAAACCTTAATTTTAATTCTAAATAAACATCACATTTATTAGTAACCACGACACAAATCAAATATAAAATTTATTAATTATATATCTATCACTCAAAATAAAATATATCAACCTTAGATCTCAATTTAGCCTAATATTAAAGAGGAATTCACATAAGATAATTTGAAATACATCTCATAATTCTCTTCCATATACTTTGTATCAGCCACTAGGTGGGAGTCAAAATTAGTGTCCTTCTATTTAGTTTTATATTTATGACTTGCAACACCTCTTTGCTCATAGATCTCTCCTAGGGTTGGAATTTTTCCCCAAAACCCTATCCTTTTTCACCTCTTTGCTTGTGTCCTAGCTCTCCTCTCTTTTTTCTTTTTTCTCTAAGTTCTTTTATTCTCAAATGGTTGGGTATAATGATGGTTTTAGGTTTTCCTTTTTATAACACAAGGTCACGATACTAAGAAATAGTCAAGGCTTTGGTCTCTTTTTTGAATTAGATTGCCAAGGTGTTAGGAATAACTCTGGCTCATTTATTCCTTTTCTATAACATGAAATCATAACACTAGGAATAACATATAATTCTATATCACAAAGTAATGATATTAGAAATGACCATAACTCGTGCATTTCTTCTTTGTAATACGAAGTCATCATGCTAGGAATAATCAATGCTCGTACTTTTCTTCTCTATAACATGAAAGCATGAAATTGAGAATGGTCAATACTCATGCTTTTCCTATCTGTAACACAGAGTTATAGTACTAGGAATTACCATGACTTTATTTTTTTCTCTAAAGAAAAAGGTGAGAGCTCTAGAAATGGCAATGGCATTAGTAAATGCATGCTATTTGAAACTCTTAGTAGCCAAAAGTCATGACACTAGAGAAAAGTCATGAATTTTTCCTTAGTATTTGTGGCTCCAAAATGAGAAAGTTATATTGTTGTATGATGTCATGGCTTTTAGTACTAGTAGGATACTTGGTAACTACAACATAAAATTAATGTAACAGTCATAAAAATTAAACTAAGCTAGTGTGTTTTGATTTCAAAAAAGTTTGTAGCTGAAAATAATTTGTTGCATAATAAAATAATTATATTAACAAGGTTGTGTAGAGTCGTGGTAGAGTCATAGTATATGAAGATTATCATGATTATTTGTGCAGAGCTTCGACCAATAATGAACAACAAAACTACTCCATATGCTTATAGAAGTGTATTAAAGTCATAAAACAAGAAATGCTATGACTTCACATGACTTTTCACTTTCTTCTTACTATACAATTCCACCAAATCTTACATTTCATATAAAATCCAACTAATTTCAAAATTTTTCATAATAATCCATCAAAACTATAAATTAATACAATTATTTTATTTATAACCCTTTTTCGTGAAAATAATGTATGCATAATCACCAAAATAACAATGTACCCCCCTTGGCAGTTTTATGGAGAGGTAACTTTTTTATTAGTAAAATCTTTATGTTGTCTACTTTTAATCCTCTAGTAGAAACTGAACATCACATTATAATCCATTCTTTTATCATGAAGTGATATTTCTCCTAATTAAGCACTAAATTTTTTTCTTTATATTAGTTCAATATCACTTTCATGTTTTTATACAACCTTCAGAAAAGTCCCCAATCACAAAAAAAAAATCATTCATAAATAACTCCATGATTTTCTCATTGAGGTCAACAAAGATCATATTCATTCATCTTTGAAATGTGGCCAGTCTATTTCAAAGACCAAAAAGTATCATTTAGAATGCAGTTTCAAATGATCAAGTGGAAGTGGTTTTTTATTAATCTACTTCTACCAGGTCAATCAAAATATGATTGTACCCCAAATCTCCATCTAGAAAACAATAGAAGGAATTCCTTGAGATTTTGTCAAGGATTTGATCCATTAATTTCATTTTACATATTATGGTCATCATAATTGTGTACATAGCTTGATCATCCTAATTGTTTATGTGGATGACATCTTGATGGGAATCACCCAACTCAAAGGGTATCTTATTCTATAATTACAATAATAATATAATTACAGAATAGCAATTAAATACTATCTTGAGCTATAAATTTTCATACTACAAGAAAGATATTTCCTTGTAATAGAAAGGCTACGTAGTTAATACTTTCATAGAAATTAGTTGTTTGGGATGGGCTTCAGTGATAACTTTGATTGAGCTGGTAATAATTTTTTGTTTGAAGTGGCTCATGTAGTTGATTCTACCATATATAAAAGAATCATGAGGTGTACTATCTAACTACCACCAAGCTAGATAAAACTTATTTAGTAGGTATAGTTAGTCATTTCTTAGAGTAATCATGATAGGTCCACATAGGCATAACTCTTCACACTTACTTAGGTATGGCCTATGGGAATATATCTCTAGGCCATGAGATTGCTTTTAGTGATCACAAATACTTATAATTTATAGGGTATTCAGATTCAAGTTTCTACCAGCTTGCACCGAGAGGAGGTATACTATATTTTGTTATAGACAATCTTGTCTCGTAGAAAAATAAAGATTTGATTATTATATCAAGATTCAATAAAGAGGCATAATTCAAGGATAAGATGACTATCACCCATGAGATAATTTGCATCAACAATCATATTAAGGGGATCATATATCCTTTTACTTCTCATACTAATCTTTATTATGACAATTAGATAGTGAGATATTTAACTTCTATGCTTATGTTTCATGAGTAGATGAAATGCATATATGTATATTTCTTCTTTCTGAAGGTGAAGAACAAGGATGTGACTATTACTACAACTTACATTTCAATAGTAGATCAGATAATGAATATCTTCATTGAGACCTTGAAGAGACATATAATAACTTTTCTTTCCTCTAAACTTGGTGTTCAAGATATTAATGTATCAGCTTAAGGGTTGGCATGATGGTTTATATATATATATATATATATTGTTTGTTTTTTTTTTTCTTATCTTACACATTATGGATAAGACACCCAATACATGGGCTTCTCCGATCTAGGTCATTTTATATCCATTGTATATATTTGATTATAATTGAGTTAGTTTTTCATTAGTATTATTTTGTTTTCGTTGTTATATTTATCATTGGTCAACTTTACCACTGGGAAGTAAATCAATGTCTACACAATTTTTAAGTTTGATATTTGTCAAAATTCTTTTATTACAAGCATTTTGTCTCCATCACTTTTTGCTTCATGTTTAGTCTCTATATGATATACTCATTTAGTTTGTAAGGCTTTTGTAGCTTCCAATAGCCCTTTTGAAATGCATTATTTGATTTGACATCAATGAATCCAATTCATCCAACTTTAAAAAAAATCCTATTTGATTGACTCATTTTCTTTTATTAAGCGCAAGACAATATTTTTTCAATTGTTGTCATCACAAAAATGATAATCATATTATACACCAACTTAACTAATAAAAAGTACTTCTTAGAGCTCATATCAACTTTATTTCTAGCAGCAATATCAATGTAAATATAATTCAAAGAACCAAACATTTTCCAAAAAAAATATTTCCCTTTGTTCATTCTAGGCTTCTTAAAGCATTTTACAATATCGATGAATTGATACATATATATTTATCATATATGTCAAAATCATAATTACATGTATCCAAAAATACCTTGGACAATCTCTTATGAATTTTCATACTCATTGGACATTCAATCATTGTCATGCTCTTTTTTTCAACCAAATCATTTTGTTGAGATTTTCCTAGAGTAAATCTCATTTTCTAAATATTATGTTTAACATAGTATCACTTGAAACCATCATTAATGTATTGCCCCAATTGCTAGAATTTGAACTATTCACTATCAAGGTCATTTCATTTTTAACAATGGCTTACCATTTTTATAAGCATCAAATACATCAGATTTATTCTTAGAGAATAAATACATGCTTTTAAAGTTGATCCATCCATAAACTTCAGATTTATAATGGAGGTACCCTCTATATCTATGTTAGCCAGCTCAACATTTTCTTCTTCAATTCCTTGCTAACTTTGGGATAGCTTATCATGATGCAAATTACTTTCAATTTCCTATTTAAATTGACTTTTTTTTTTGATAAATTAATCTGATGCAATGTTTCATAGCTCAAAATAAAATTTAGATGCATCTTTCATATTTAACCACCCAATAATTGGATAAAATCATCACAAATTGTTTATAAAATTTTGGTAGCATTTTAATAGTAATAAGATAACTTATATAGAGTATCTCTTATTTATTGAATGAATGTTTCTTATAATATTATTTTTGTTTTTTATCTTTCATGTATCTAAAGATATAAGCATATATTTACCAAATGGAAGTTAGATTCATTACAATAACAGACACAGTCATCCTGAGGTGGGAAATTGCTATGTATTTGTAGTCTTGATAATTGTATCATTTTCTTATTATCTCTATGGTCTAAGCATTCTCCACACATACACACACACACACACACACACACACACACAAGATATTAATGAAAATAAGTTCTATCTTGTATTTCATTAAAGGAATTGTTTAGATTATTTCTTTCTTATTCCACATAAATTTTACCAAAGAAAGAAACATTATTTATAAAAATTAGTCCTATGGATTGAAGTTTTGGAAAATTAATTAGTTATATCACTGGTTTGGCTTAGGCATCCTAATCAATGCATATTGAGATTTACTCTCATGAGATTATCATTTAACATAAGTTTGAAGGAGCACTTTATTCTTAAAAGTTTTGTAAGGAGGTTATCCAAAATCATAAAGATTTTTTGTTGGAGTTCCTAAAAATTTCTCCATTTAGGATAGTTTATAAAAAATATTTCTTTATTATTTTCAAATGGAAATTTTCTATGAAATACTCTAATGTATGTACTTCCATCTTCCAGAATTTATAGCACAATACATACCCAACATGATTTTATAAACTAAAAAAGTAGGTTTAGATAATGTACGTCCTTATTGATTACATTACCTAGAATCTCCGACATATGACTTCATCTCAATTGTAGATTTCATATATACCTTAACATGCTTCATAGTCATCTATAACATTTACAAATTCAAAAAGAAAAACAAAATATAACAACTCCAAACTCATTGACATGTTATATTATATCTTGATGTTCAAAATTCTAGGCCTAGAGTAAAATATTGAAAAACTTTAACTTTTCAGATTTTTTGTAAAAGCATTTATGTACAACACCTTCAATGGAATTTCTATCAACCGTCCAAGTTTCATTTATTAACTCTAACTAATGAATATGTTATATGCAGATAGTTCATGAGTTTGCATTGCAACACAAAATGGATAAAGTGACAAGCCATTGCCATAAAATCATCATTACTAGTTTTATCATGAAATGAAATTCAATATGAAGAGATGTAAATGTATTGCCATCCCTCCAAGCCATATAGTGTAATTCTTTCTAGTTCTCATGAAATGATGAAAACAATGAGGATCTCTCACAATTTCTCTACAATTAAAATATGTGCACAATATGGTACACGTATAGTTAATGTTTTGGATGATCTTATAACACCCCTAAAGTGGTAGTATTTTATACCACAACTAATCAATTTAAAAAATTTCAATAAAATTTTATTTCCAAGCCTAATATTTCAATAACACATTAATTTAGGGAATTTCATGGTCTCCATATATTGATGGAAATTGTATAACATTATTGCATTTTGATGTTGTCATTATTTCCATTTTTTCATATAAAATACAAATATGGAGATAGGCAAGGACAAGGCAACAACTTAAAGGGTTAGATATATCATCCAAAGCTACTATACTTTTATCCTTTTTTCTATTTTCACAAGTATATAAATGAGTCGATGTATAACACAACAGATCTATTATCTAGGGTATACATTTAGTTTACATACATATCAAAGAAACTTTATGAAAATATTTTGTTGAAATTCACAAAAAGACCATTTTGATCTTCTAGAAAATAAATAAATTGAATATACATGATTTCATAATTACTTGTAGATGTGAAGTGTTCTAGAAACTTCTACTTTTTAAATTTCATTGAGTAAAAGTATTAAATATAGTTCAATGGGGATATAAGTAATTTCAATTCATATCACTCCTCTTAGATATTACTAGATGACATAATTTGTAAATATATATAATTTCACAATTCACATTGTTTCCAATATAAATTTTAATTCAAAAAGCTTATTAACAATTTCATTGGATATAATCCAATAGGAACTCAACAAAATAAATAGGCTTTGTGAGCAAATAATTGTTAAGTCTTTATTCACCACAATTCACATTTCAGCATTTCCTCATTCCAAATTCCTCCAAGCTACTACAAGGTGGCATACTTTTGAAACTACCAAGCCACTTTAATGTGGAATATTATGTAGGTTCAATTGTGGGCAGATGAAGTCCACCTTGCCCACATCAAAATTCCCTTAAAAATTTTTGATTTTATCTTATGTAAAAAAATGATTTCTCCTTATTTGTTTTGATTCCCAATCTCAAGTATCATTAGATTGTATTTCTTTTTACTATCTAGTTTATTACATTATTATTATAGAATTTTCAAATGGTGTATTCTCAAGGAAATTGGTTTTTAAGATGGACCACTATGACCCATGCAATTACTAGGGAATGTTATTTGGTGTATTTAATACAAATAGTTATTATTATTCTCATATACTATTTGATGTAAAAATGAAACAAATTGTGGGTAAATTTGAAGTAGAAAATTTTAATGAAAGTAATTTTGAGCTATGAAAGATAAACATAAAATCTATCTTGATAAAGGAAAATTTCCTAGAAGCAATTGGAAAATGCCACAAAATATAGAAGATAAGAAATGATATCGAATGAATGGTGATATTTCTGTAAGTTTGCATTTGGAAGTGACATATAATATAATATCTAATTTACCTACATTATAGTCACTGAAATAGATTTGGGAGACTTTAAAAAATATGTATGAAATCAAGTTATTACACAATAAAATCATTTTAAATTAGAAAGCTCTATACTTTTCGAATGTATGAATATCCTTCAATGACTGGACACATCAACATTCTAAAAATATTATTTTTTCAACTATCATCTATGGATTACAACATAGAAGAAAAAGAATATACTTAACTTTTACTCTAAGTTCAACGGATTAATATGACAATCTCATTATAAATATGGTCAATAGTATCTTGAAGTTAAATTTAGTCTGTAATTAAGTTGTGTCTACTATACTTGAGATTAAAAGTAGACATAAAAGTAAAAAAGATAGTATATAAAAGTAAAGAAGATAGTACATTTTTCTATTAGAAAATCAATGTTATGATTATCTCTAGATGAAGATTGGTAAAATATGGTTCTAGTGGGAATCAAAATAAGAATAAGGCAAGGTCATTGGATAAGAAAAAAGTAAAATATTTTCATTATGAAAAGTGAGAACATGTAATAAAAGAATATTGATATTATAAAAAGGGTAGAGAAAAATATCTATAAAACAAGAGTCATCAAATATTTAAGGTTGTGTGATATGTTTTATATAGTAAAGCAACAATTATTAAAGGTAGAAAAAGATTTATTGATATCTAGTTGATGGACTTGTGAGAAACATGACATATAACTTCTTGAAGAGAATGATTTCATTAATATGAACCTATCTTGGGAGGATCTACGTTCATGAAAATGATCATGCTTTAAAAATTATGATTACTAATACCATCAAAATTAAGATATATGATGACATAATGTGTATCATCTAAGGGGTTTGACATGTTAAAGGCCTAAAAAATCTATTATCTTTAGGACAATTAGATAATATTGGATGCAAAATTCATGTTCAAAATAAGACCATGAAAATGTTTAAAGGAGTGCTTATTGTAATTAAAGTAGAAAAACTAGATACAAATTTATATATGCTTAGAGGAGAAATACAACAAGTTGGAAAATTGTCTATGGTTTTAGAAAGTTTAATAGACTAATTAATGATGATGTGGCATCATAAACTTGGTCACATATCAAAATAAGATTTGAAAATTCTTGGTGAATAAGAATTTCTTATAGGGCTCAAAAAGATTTCATTACCCTTTTGCTAGCATTATGTCACTAGTAAGCAACATAGATTAAAGTTTAGTAGTTCTAATACAAAAAAATAAATCTATCTTAGAATTGATTCATTTTGATATTTAAAGTGTATTAATTCTATCATTGAGAGGTGCAAGATACATTGTATCTTTTAATAATGACTACTCCAAGAGATGTTAGGTGTATCCAATCAAGAGGAAGGAAAATATATTTTCATTATTTAAAATATTTAATCATGAGTAGAACTTCAATTTGAAAATAAGACAAAGTGTATGAGGGCTAATAATGGGAAAGAATATACTAGTATTAAATTTGTAACTTTTATCAACAAAAAAGAATCAAGATGCAATATATAGTAACATATACTTCATGACAAAATGTAATAATAAAGCGGATGAACATACCCTTATTAGAATGAACAAGTCAAGTTAAGAACTATGGGAATGATAAAGTCATTTTAGGTATAATTAGTCAATACCACCTATTTTGTGATCAATCGATCACCATCAACTGCTATTGACGAAGATTCCAATGGAAATGTTGACTAGTATGCCAAATGACTATTCTTGCCTATATTTATTTGAAATTCATGTGTATATTATGTATAATATCCAAGAAATATAAAAACTATATTAAAAATCCAGAAAATACATATTCCTAGGATATTTTGATGGAGTAAAGAAATATTATTTGTGGGATACAACTACTAACATGCTTATCATTACCAAATATATCATCTTTGATGAAGATATACTATAATGAGAAAAAATAGATAAAATAAAGAATATAAGTTATAATGGAAATAAATGGTCATACCATGAATTACCAGAGAACAATGATCAAATACTAGATGAGTATGAGGTTTTTTAATGTGCAAATGTCAAATTGGGAGATGAGACAATTAACTTGGAACTCAGGGTATGTTATAGAGAAAAATATTGTATATTATCTATTAATAAAGGATTGAGATGCATCACCTTTTCGAGAGCCTAGAAAAGGCCAAAAACAATCTTTTTAGATGGTAGCAATGCATAAAGAAATTAAAACTCTTCAAAGAACCAAGACACAAGATCTTGTTTCATTACCACAAGAAAGGAAGCCTATTAGAAATCGATAGGTGTACAAGATCAAATATAATAATAATAACCAAGTAATAGTAACATACATACTTGTTGTCAAAGGATATGCCCAAAAAGAAGGCATTGATATTAATGAAATATTTTGTCTTGTTGTTTGACTTACATTAGTTCAAGTGGTCCAAGTAATGTGTAATACATATGATTTAAAAATAGATTAGTTAGATATAAACATTATATTTCTTTATGGAGGATATGAAGAAGAAATACACGTGTTGCAACCAAAAGGTTTTGAAGAAAATGGAAGATAAATATAGGTTTATAGATTGAACAAATCTCTAGATAACCTCAAATAAGCACTGAGGTGATGTTATAAGAGGTTTGATTCCTTTATCACTAGTCTTGGATATAATAGACTTAATTCAAATCCTTGCACATATTGCAAAAGATTTTGAGAATAATAATTTTTTTATCTTGCTATTGTATATGGATGATAGATTGATAGCAGGAACCAACAAATATTGTATCCAATAATTGAAGATATATATGGCAAGGGAATTTGATATGAATGATTTGGGATTGGCAAATAAGATCCTTGAAAAGAAAATTTACTTAGATAGAAATACTAGAAAGATCTAGCTTTCACAACAAAATATTAAGAAAGTTGTAATGCTTCGATATGCATTATTATAAGCAAATTTCTACTTCTATTCTATTAATTTCAAGTTATCAACAAGTATGAGTATTAACAATGAAGTATAAGAATAAACATGTCCTGGGTACTATATGCCTATTAGATGTTTAATATTTGTTATAGTTTGTACAAGACTAGATATTATTCAAACTATGAAAGTTGTAAATTTAAACATGGTAAATCCTGATAAAGAATATTGGTATGCTATAAAGAGAATTTTGAGATTTATTAAGAATACATAAAATAATGCTATAATATATTATAAAGTTTTAAATCTTATTATCAAAGGCTATATTGAATTAACTTATTCATGGGATACTAACAATAGTAAGTCCCCACTGGCAAATTGTTTGCATTTGCTAAATGAGATATAAGTTGGGTTTCAATGTGAAAATCTATCATATCTATTTATATGGTAGAGGTATAATATGTTGCAGGTATGCAAGCTAGTGAAGAGGAAATTTGCTTGCAAATGTTATTCAAAAAGTTTGGATAAAACAAATGAACATTATTTTATTGTGTGATAGTGAGAGTATTTTTCACTTAGTAAAGAATCCATTATTTTACTCGAAGGTAGAATACATTAAAGCATAATATCACTTTGTATGAGAAAAGGTATAAGAAGGAAATGTGAAAATACAAAAAATTCATATGGAGAACAACCTAGTAGAAACTTCAAAAATCCCTTTTGGGTTTCTGATTCTTCTTCTATTAATTGATGATTTCTCTTCATTTGTAATTATCCTAAATCCCCAAGTATCATTAACTTGTATTTTATTTTATTGTCTAGTTTATTATATTATTATTACATTTTTTATAAACCAAATTCACATAATTTTCCAATCAAAAAAAAGTTTGATAATTAATTTATAAATCACAAAATAGATTTATTTCCAAGATTCAAATTTCCATTTCAGTCCATTAATTTATTTCCAAGATTCAAACATCCTACATTAATTTTAAATCACAAAATGATAAACTTTCATCCCACAATTACAAATATGTCTATTTTTGTTTATATTCCAGCTATGGAACAGCAAGTATAAAGATTGTTTCATCTATTTCAAATAAAAATAAAATATATGAATTAAAAACAAGAATTGCAAATATGCTAACATTTTGATATAGTTGCTATATAACTAAAAAATATATCTCAAAAAATTGTTGATAGATTAAAAGCTTAGGTATGATTTTTTGTTGTGCTTTCCACAAAGCAAGAATCATATGGTGTTTTAATCAAAAAATATTAATAATTATATGAACATATTTAACTATAAGTTTTTATATTTTATCATGAATTTATAATCAATTAATAAATATTTTTATAATCATATAGTTCATTTCCATTTTTTTTATATTTCACATATTTAGGCATTTACCTAATGCTTAAGAACATTTAAGTACAAATATTCAATTTTTAAATATATAAATTTACTTAATTATAAGTCATACTTATATCATGAATTAATAATCAATGAAAGGTTATATTTTCATATCCATAAACTATATATTTCATATTTTTGATATTTTCCATATTTGCACATTTACCATGTGGCTAAGTAAATTTTTAATTATAAATACTTTTAGTTTTAAAATTATTTTTTCCCTCTTTTTGTTTTTGTTTCTTCCAATAAATTTATGGGCATTCCACTAATTTTTTTTGTCACAATACTTTACACAATCTATACTTCATTTTGACTATTTTTACTCCGACTAAGAGTTAAAACTTTAAAAATTTCATTAACTTTCATTTTGCTTTCATAAAAGATTTTAAATTTATACTTACTTTTATTTTAATAGAAGCTACATAGACTAGTATATCACACTTATATACCTTTTAGAAGTTAATTCTAAACTTTACACTTTTATCTTTTGACATTCTTTCAGAGGAATTATGTTTTGGGCTCAATGAGCTCCATCGTGGAGTGACAAAGCACGTCGAGCTCTAGTAAGCTTGATCGTGGAGCTCACTAGAGCTTCTTGAGCTCCACAAAGGAGCTCACTGGAGCTTCATAGTGGAGCTCGAAGGAGCTCACTAGAGCTCCTCGAGCTCCAATGTAGAGCTCGTCGAGCTCCAGCGATTTTCAGTGAGCTCCATGATCGAGCTCCCTCTTGGAGCTAGACGAGCTCCACAATGGAGCTCGTGGAGTTCTATCAAGCTCCACAATGGAGCTCCAGTGAGCTCGACGAGCTCCTTCAAGCTCCATAATAGAGATTGCGAGCTCCTTTATGGAGCTCGTGGAGTTTTGTCGGAGCTCCAGTGGAGAGGGGCAGGAGAGAGTGGGCATGAGAGAGGGGGCAAGGGAGAGGGGCAAGAAAGAGGGGGCATGAGAGAAGGATAGGAAAGGGTAGTTTAAGGCTTACGAATTCAAGTGCCCTAATTTTTAATTTATTTATAGTTTTGTGATTTTTTTTTCAAATATTAAAATTTTAGTTTCGAATTTTTAAAAATTTCTGGGGAAACACCTCAAAACATAATTCCCCCCCCCACATGTATTGTATCTTTTTTTTATGTTTCTCTTATCCTTAAACAATTTCTACTAACTTTGTTGGGTCTACCCTAATTGGGTAGACAAGTTTATTTATTTTATTTGTTTTATTTCTTTGAAGGCCAAAGAGTATGATAGACCAAATACATGGTATAAAATCTCATGTGTTGTTTAAAAAAATAAAAAAAAAAACTATTTGAAAATGGTATTCTTCCCATTTTCACAAAGAGGACTCGTGTGGTGCCTCTTGGATGGGGAAGTGTCCCCATCCAATACCTTTAATAAAACAAACCGAAACTAAGTTTCAAAAAAGGTGCAATGCAACGTGCATGGAAAAAAAAATCCAACTGTGCCTTGTATTTTTTTCTAGAATACGTGTTGGTGTGGTAGAAGGTTTTTTGGGTATATTTTGTGAGTTATAGTTTCTTACATTTTTCATTTCTAGTTTCCATCCAACCCATGGAGCTCCACGAGCTAGATGAAGCTCGGTGAGCTCGATGGAGCTCAGTGAACTCCTGGAGCTCGGCGAGCTCATGGAGTTCAACATGTTACATGGAGCTACAAGAGCTTGAAGTGCTCCATTGAGCTCCCTCGAGCTCCTCGGTGGAGCTTGACCTCCATGGAGCTTGTTACGAGAGTCCAAGAGGTTTTTTTGATTTGGAGTTCAAGTCACATAATAAGTTATGTTAGTTTTTAATATAATGATAATTTAGTATTCACATAAATTAGTACAACAAAACTTAATATACTTAAGAGTTTGTGTACCTATTTTTAAATATTAAAACTTAGGTTATGATTTTTCAATTTTTTTTGATTGGACACCAAAACATAATTCTCCATATTTAAATAATTCTCCATATTATTTAAAGCCTGCATAATTAATTTTTTAGTTACTATTGCTTTTGTTTGTTTTTTTTTTGTTGTTGTTGTTTGCAAGTGTCGAGCACAATGAACCAAGAAAGTGATATAAAATCTGTTATTTTAATATGGGGGTAGGTGAAAATCACCTTGCCCACATTGGAAAATTGTTTGTAGATTTCCAAACTTTTTCTAATATAAAGGGCTTTTCTATTTCTTTGAAAATCATTCCCATGTATTCCAATTTCTCATTTTCTTTTGAATGTATTTTATTTCATGATGTAATTTATTGCTTTACTTTTAAATTTTCTATTTTTCAAATTATTGCGGGTTTAAGTTTTATTTTATAACAGTGGTATCAGAGGAGGTTAGTTAGTAACTTTTGTATTTAGTGCATTTTAGAAAAGTTCTGTCAAAAGGGCGATAAGAGCCTCAAGGTTTGTGGTTTTTAAGAGGGTAATTGCACCCCTCCACTTACCCGAGAACTTTTTTAGTATGATAACACAAATTGTTATTATTATTCTCGGTTACTGTTCATTGTAAAAGTGAAACATGGCAGCAAAATTTGAAATAGAAAAATTCAATGGAAGTAATTTTTCATTGTGGAAAATGAAAATTAAGGCAATTTTGAGGAAGGATAATTGCTTAGATGCAATTGGAAAAATGCTCACCGGAATTCCTGACGATAAGTGGAATGAGATGGATAGTAATGCAGTAGCTGACCTGCATTTGGCACTTGCTGATCGAGTATTATCGAGTATGGCAGAAAAGAATACGGCAAAAGAAATTTGGGATACTCTCACAAGGTTGTACGAGGCAAAGTCACTTCATAACAAGATCTTCTTAAAAAGAAGACTGTACACTTTATGAATGATGGAATCTGTTATGGTAACTGATCATATCAATACTCTGAATACTTTATTTTTGCAACTTACTACGTTGGGTCACAAGATAGAAGAAGTTGAACGTGCTGAGATTTTACTTCAGAGTTTACCTGATTCGTATGATCAACTCGTCATCAATCTAACGAATGGTGCATTGACTGATAGTTTAATTTTTAATAATATTGCCTCTGCCATCTTAGAAGAAGAAAATAGACGTAAAAACAAAGAGGATAGATATGTAAATGCACAACAAATAGATGCTTTGACAATGATACGAGGGAGATCAACGGAGCGTGGCCCCAGTGGGAGTCAGAATTATGGTAGATCAAAATCTCGATGTAAGAAAAATATTAAATGTTATAACTGTGGTAAGAAAGGATACTTAAAAAGAGATTGTTGGTTTAAGAAAAGAAATATATATGATGAGTTATCTAAGACACAAGGGAATGTTGTAAGCATCAATGATGAAGATAGTATTTTGTATAGTGAGGTAACAACAATAGTTGAAAGTAAAAAATAGTTTAGTGATGTTTGGTTGCTAGACTCAGGAGCATCGTGGCATATGACTTCTCGGAGAGATTGGTTTCAAAAATATGAACCAATCTCAGGTGGGTCAGTGCACATGGGTGATGATCATACTTTGAAAATTATTGGTGTGGGTACTATCAAAATTAAAATGTTTGATGGTATGATTCGTACCATTTAAGATGTACGACATGTGATTGACTTGAAGAAAAATCTATTGTCTTTGGGACAAATAGATAGTCTTGGATGCAAAACTCATATTAAAAATGAGATGATAAAAATTGTGAGAGGTTCACTCGTGGTAATGAAGGGAGAAAAGATCACGGCAAATTTATTCATGCTTAAAGGAGAAACAGTACAGGAAGCAGATACATATGTTGCATCAATTACTAAGGAAGAAGAATCAACAATGATATGACATTTTAAACTATGTCACATGTCAGAACAAGGTTTGAAGATTCTCTCTAATAAAAAGTTACTTCCGGGGCTCAAAACAGTAAATTTACCTTTTTGTGAGCATTGTATTACTAGTAAGCAGAATAGATTTGCATTTAAAAGATCAAATGTGAGAAGTAAAAATATGCTAGACTTGATATATTCTGATGTATGGGAATCACCTGAAATATCTTATGGAGGAGCAAAGTATTTTGTATCCTTCATTGATGATTATTCAAGGAGATGTTGGGTATATCCAATCAAGAAAAAGTCAGATGTATTTTTAACTTTTAAAGAATTCAAAGCATGGGTGGAACTTGAATCTGGGAAAAGAATTAAGTGTTTGCGGATAGATAATGGAAGTGAGTATACAGTTGGTGAATTTCTTGATTTTTGTAACCAAGAAGGTATCAAACGACAGTTCACAGTCACATACACGCCACAACAAAATGGAGTAGCAGAATGGTTGAACAAAACTCTTGCAGAAAGAATGAGAGCAATGTTAATGACTGCAAGACTACCCAAGTCCTTTTGGGAGGAAGCAGCAAAAACTGCATGCTATGTGATAAATCGATCGCCATCAACATCGATTGATTTGAAGACACCGATGGAGATGTGGACGGGTAAGCCAGCAGACTACTCTACTTTACATTATTTTGGATGTCCTACATATGTAATGTACAACACCCAAGAAAGAGCAAAGCTGGATCCAAAATCCAGAAAATGCATATTCTTAGGGTATGCTGAAGGAGTAAAGGGGTATCGCCTATGGGAACCCACTGACCACAAGGTAATAATCAGCAGAGATGTAATTTTTAAAGAAAGAATTGAAGATTATAGCACATTAAAAGAAGTTTCAGAAACTACCACTGTTCATGTAGAAAATGATCAGAAATAAGATGTTCCAAAGTCAATGGAGAAAGAATTAGAGCATGAAGCACAAGAACAAGTCGTGTCTGAGGCTCAAGGGGTTAGTTGGCCAATTCGTAATAAAAGACCGCCAGCTTGGTACTCAGAGTATGTTACGGAGAGCAACATTGCATATTGTCTCCTAACAGAAGATGGAGAACCTTCAACATTTCAAGAAGCTTCAAATAATTCAGATGCATCTCTGTGGATGACAGCAATGGTGGAAGAAATTGAAGCTCTGCACAAGAACAAGACTTGGAAGCTAGTACCGTTACCAATCGGAAGAAAAGTTATTGGAAACAAATGGGTTTACAAGATAAAGCGGGATAGCAATGATCAAATAGAACGATATCATGCAAGATTGGTGATAAAGGGGTATGCTCAGAAAGAATGTATTGACTTCAATGAAATTTTTTCTCTGGTGGTTCGTCTTACAACAATTAGAGTAGTAATGACTCTATGTGTTACACTTGATTTGCATTTGGAGCAGTTAGATGTTAAAACTCCTTTTCTTCATGGAGAAATTGAAGAAGAAATTTATATGTTCCAGCCAGAAGGATTTGTTGAAATTGGTAAGGAGAACTTGGTTTGTAAGTTGAACAAATCTCTATACGGTTTGAAACAAGCACCGAGGTGTTGGTATAAAAGATTTGATTCCTTCATCATGAGCCTTGGATATAATAGACTAAGTTCAGACCATTGTACATACTACAAAAGGTTTGAAGAAAATGATTTCATCATTTTACTATTATATGTGGATGACATATTGGTAGCAGGCCCAAACAAATGTTGAATCCAAGAATTGAAGGCATAGTTGGCTAGGGAATTTGATATGAAGGACTTGGGACTAGCAAACAAGATTCTAGGGATACAGATTTACCGAGATAGAAATGAAAAGAAGATTTGGCTTTCTCAACAAAATTATTTTAACAAAATCTTGCGTCGCTTTAACATGTAAGATAGTAAGCCAATTTCTACCCCTCTTTCTGTTAATTTCAAATTATCCTCAAGTATGTGTCCTAGCTCGGAAGAAGAGAGGATGAAGATGTCTCGAGTACCGTATGCATTAGCAGTAGGAAGTTTAATGTTTGCAATGATTTGTACAAGACCAGATATTGTACAAGCAGTGGGAGTGGTTAGTCGATTCATGGCAAATCCGGGCTTAGAACATTGGAGTACTATGAAGAGGATTTTCAGATATCTGAAAGGAACCTCAAATACTACAATATGTTATGGAAGTTCAGATCTTATTGTCAGAGGTTATGTTGATGCAGACTATGCTAGAAATATTGATAATAGCAAGTCTACAACAAGTTATGTTTTTTCTCTTACTGGAGGAGCTGTAAGTTGGGTTTCGAAATTGCAGCCTATTGTATCTACTTCTACGACAGAAGCAGAATATGTTGCAGCTACACAAGCCAGTAAAGAAGCAATCTGGTTGCAAATACTTTTGGAAGAGCTTGGATATAAACAAGATAAGGTTACTTTATTTTGTGATAGTCAAAGTACTCTACACTTGGCAAGAAATCCAGTATTTCACTCCAAGACAAAACACATCAGGGTACAATATCATTTTGTACGAGAGAAAGTAGAAGAATGAAGTATGGATTTGCAAAAGATTGATACCGAAGAAAACATAGCGGATGTTTTAACCAAACCGATCAGGAATGACAAGTTTGAATGGTGTAGAACTTCATGTGGCTTAACAAGATTGGAAGCATGTATTGACAAGCAAAGAAAGTGATTTTCAAGTGGGAGAATGTTATTTTAATATGGGGGTAGGTGAAAATCACCTTGCCCACATTGGAAAATTGTTTGGAGATTTCCAAACTTTTTCCTATATAAAGGGCTTTTCTATTTCTTTAAAAATCATTCCCATGTATTCCAATTTCTCATTTTCTTTTGAATGTATTTTATTTCCTGATGTAATTTATTGCTTTACTTTTGAATTTTCTATCTTTCAAATTATTGCGGGTTTAAGTTTTATTTTATAACAAAATCTACGTTCTATTTTAAAAAAAAACAAAATGAATAAAAAAAGGAAATGTTCATGGCTTTCTCAAGAGGCATGCGTGGTGACTTTTGGATGATTGAAGTGCCCCTATCAAAAAATTGCAAAAACAAAAAAAAAATCATTTTCTTTTATTTACATTTTACAGACAGCAAAAATAGACTACAAACAAAGAGGGGTAATAAGGAGGCTAGTGCATTTTTTAAGCTTTGAGATTGTAATTGTAGCTCTTCAGGTCTGAAAAATAATGGTGTCGTGTGAGGTGATGTAGCAGGAAAGTTGCTATTGTGCTTGTGTATTGTGTAAGGGTGTTGTATTGATGTAGGGGTGTAGTAACGTTGTGGAAAGAAACTTTTTTTTTATCTAGAATATATATATTGATTTATAAGTGCCAATAATTCTTGAGATATTGATAAACCTATCCAATCATGTAATAAATAACACATAATGAGTTTCAGAGTAGCCTACTAAAAATCTAAGGTTTATATATTTATTCTAAATTTATGATTTCAAAGATTTTATACCATAGAAAATTACATTATAGTCCAAAATTAAAAATTTGGATGTTGTGTATTTTATGAATATCTTGTACATATAAATAATTGTTAGCATATATTGTATGTGGTGGTAGTGTTATATTTAAACTTCAGACATTTTTAGTGTGTTGGATTTTCAATAATTTGATTTGTGGTTGTTTCTAAATTTTGGGTTTTTAAATTTTAAAAAAAAAATTTCACTACATAGCCAAACACATATTATTCTTCAATTTTGTTATTTTGAATTGATCACGAAATAACTATCCTACTTGACAATTGATATCAGAATAATGTTTTTGATATCACTCAAAAAGTTATATTTGAACTTCCACCAAGGAGGTTCTTCATTGATATTGAGATGATGTCTAGTTTAGTTATTATTATTATATTGGTATTTGATTATTCTAATATCAATGCATTGATATTGAATGTACTTTGTCATATTTTTGTTTGTACTGGTTACTCATGGTTCTCATTGATGTCTATTATCATGGAGGACTACTATGTGATAATAAAATTAATAGATATTAATTATTTTATTTGAAAAAATAGAATGTGTGTTAACTTGTAGTCAACAATAATATGACTAAGTGAGGAAAAAGACAACCTAAATAATCAAGTATGGATGAATGAGAAGATTTTCACTTATGGCTGCCTCCACCATTCAATAATGTATAAATAGTGATGTTTATCAATATGTTACTGAAGAAATAAGGATAATAAAGCTGTAAGTGAAACTAGAGTCTACGTTTGAAATGAATATATTTAGAAATAAAATATTAATCATTAGATATCAGGTTAACTTGAAGTTGAAGGATAACAATTTAATATCAATGCATTTCAATATCTTTCAAGGGTTGGTGAATTAACTTACATCCAAGAATATGTTCTCAGAAGATGAGTTTCAAGCTTATTTAATTCTGAGCTCACTTCCAGATAGCGAGGATAACTATATGATTTTCCTGAGCACGTCATCACCTATAAGTATTGTGTCAATATACATTATCTCAGAAAATCTATTATCCTTAGATACAATGAGAACTTTGAAGGGATGAACTTCTCATGATATTCTCATTTCTAAAAGATATAAGAGGAGCACCACTAGGCACACACATACAAATCACAAATTAGAAAAGTAGTCAAGAGTTATCATTATAATAATATGAGACATGTGAAAGGAATTATTATTTTGGGAAAATAGTGCAACAACAGCACACAAGATGTGATAAACCCAAGGGAGAAGCTTAAATCACCTTGGAAGGTTACTTGATACTAGTTAGCATTGATTATTTTGCTAATTTAGCATCTCAAAAGGGTGATTGGTTTATTAACTCAAGAGCATCATTTTATGTTACTCCACATGTTACTTTTTTTGACTGCATATATACATGATAATTATGACATAGTAATGATTAGCAATAAAGTGATATTATAGATTTTGGGCATGAAAGATATTTCTTTGCATATGTAGACAAAATTACCTCACCTAATTTTATCCATTAGGTGATGCCCCAAAAGGTTGTTAACAAAAATATCTCATCAACAAAGATCCACAGTTATATGAGTTATACAGGTAGTAAAGTAAAATTTATTCCAGATATCGATCAGATAAGAATTGTATTGGCAATTCAGTTATTCAGTAATGAAACAAATCATTTTCAATAAAATGAATATTAGAATTATTGAAAAATCTTAGGTTTATAGGTTATTCCTTTAATATATATAATGATATTTAAGTTATCCAACTTATATTATATTGGACACATAATAAATGTTGGGATATTATGCAATAACTCTTTGACATAATAACATACAAGGTAGTTGTCAACATTAAGCTAGTCCTAATGGTGACCCCCTTACAGTTGTTCTCTTGGTACATCACCATTAAGATAATAATTCATCTCTGCTTAAGAATAATTCACAATTTCATATATTTTATACAACTTCACCAATTACCCTTGATGGTTACTTCATATGCACACTCTTATTTTCTAGTCTCTATTAACATAAAGTCTAAAAATTAATATAGTTTATAAGTATTTATATTTTTAACTCAAAAGTACTATACTCGCACAATTATTATATGTTTTCCTCAAATTTCATAGGTGTGAATCATATGAGTAAAAGCAACTATCAAGAGTTGTCATAAACTTGTGAGTCACCACAAACTAGTGCATATCCCAAGGATTGCACGTTACCATCCTCTTTAATAACAATGTGACTCTCTCACTAAAATGAATTCCTTATGAAAATATTCTATATAATATTTATCCCAATCAAAAACTAATTCTTTTAAGGTGTATACAATTAATTGACATATAAGTGTATTCACGCTTTCAACTTCATAAATATCTTACCCATAATGATTAACAAATCCAAATTTTTAGGTTTCAACATAAAAATTTATCTTATAGGTGTCAATCGAGCTGGGCAAGGCTGACCTGACCCTTTTTTTTGGGCCCAATTGGGCTGGCGTGTCATGCTAGGCACAACATGCTACAGTATCATGTCATGTTTGGCACGACATGGTTCCTTGGAGGTCAAGCCCAACATGGGCCCATTGCCTAAAATCTGCTCGGGTTCAACACGGTTTGGGTCAGCTAGTTTGGGTCGGGTCGGTTGATTTTTTAGAAAATTAGGGTTTCAGCATCATGTCGTAGTGTCGCAATGCCACCATCACCCATCGGGATTGCTGAACCATTGCCCATCAGGCATCATCGCATCGTCCCCTCATCGAGCATTTCTCGGTGCATGGTCACCCATGTCGTGCCAACGTGTCGGGCACCCATGTCGTGCCCGGCACGGCACGTGGGCCAAAAACCCTTAGCATGGCACAACATTTTTCATGCCAAGGGTGCGCCCGACATGGGCCCGGGCATGCTACTGTAGCATGATGTGCTGGGCTAGGCACACCTAAAATGGGTCAAGCCTGGGTCACATGGCCCGTTTGACACCTATAGTTTATCTCATACATTATAGTCAGAATGATTATCGTTAACTTCCTATCATATGCATGAGTAGGCCTCATGGATTACTTATTACTATCCTTCATGATAATCTTGAACAAACTTACCAATAGTTTAAATCATAGTTCAATTTTTATTTAATTACTATCTTTCAACATACATAACACAAAATAAACCAAACAAAATCATTCATAAATAATATTTATCACATCACATATATTCAAATTACACAAATCATAGACCCCTGTTATTTTAGTAAAAATTCTTAAATACACCCTTGAAATAGGGTGGTTTGAGAGATGTTGCCCCTAATAGGAATTATATTAAGTCTTGCATCTCTAGCTTTATTTTAGAACCCCTAGATAGTGTGAAATTTATTCCTAGGGTTTAGTAGTTTTCATGTCTTTACTTGTATCATGGAGGAAGAGGAAAAAGAATGAGAGATAACCTTGAATTTTTTTTTATTTTTTGCTTATATAATTGAGCGATTATATATTATTCTAAGTATGAAGTTGTGACTTTCAGAGGACATTTACAACTTTGGCCTACATCTCTTAAGCTTGAAGTCACAACTTTAGAAGGTGACCACAACTCTAGCAGGCTACTACAACTCTAGACTGCATCTCATTCATTATATAATATAAAGTTATAGTGCTTGAAACTATCACAACTTGGGACTACTATCTCTATAACATGAAGCTACAATACTATGAAGTGGCCACAACTTCATTTGTTTATCTTCTTGTCTTTTATAAGGGGTCATGGTATTGGGGAATGGCCACCGCATGGTGAAGTACTTCTCACATTGATATATGGTCATGATACGATGATAAAGTCATAGTGTTGACATTGGTCCTCCTTGATGATTATATGATCACAATGTTGGAAAATAGTTATTACATTAAGAAGGTCTTGTGTAATATATCTCTTCAAGTGTTGGTAGTGTTGTGGGTGACCATAACACTACCCTTATCTTCTCTTATTTAGTATGTTTTCATAGCTCTACAAGAATGTTGCAACACTGCCAATTAGCTTGAGTATAAAGTCTTGGTATACCGGTTTATTGGTTTGATTATTTAAATATTAAGTTGTGGTGTTTGGACATAAATGCAACTTTGAGCACCAACTAGTTATGTGTGGGATATTTAGTTGTTGCGACATCTAATTAATATCATAGTCATTCAAATTTCAAAAGATATGTATGATTAGACTCTATGATAGTATCACAACCACTAAGAATGTGTCATATAGTAGAAGGATATCACTAATGAGTTGGTAGGGTGGTGACATACAAGGAGTGTCATGACCAATTAGATAGAGTTTTGACCAAGAATGAATGTCAAAACTTCATAAGACTCAATATTATACCTCATCTGCTAAACACTTCCAAAAACCTATTGATTTCATAAATATTTATTAAAACTCACTAAAACTCCAAAGTCATAAAGTCAATTTATAATTTCTCCTCATTCTATGCCTACACAATATCATAAACTACCAAAAATACCTAAGAATAATTAATAGTTTGAATATTGAATGAGGAGTAAGAAAAAGTATTTACAAATAAAAGACTTAGACCTAGCCAGACATATTATAGAGATGAGTATCATCCAAGATATGCCCTCTAGGCATATCTAGTTATCTAAAAAATAATATATTAATAAAGTTCTTGAGACATTTTTCATGAAAAAAGCTAAGCCAGTTTCAACTCGCATAGCCAATTATTTTAAGTTGAGTACCAAGCAAAGTTTCAAAACTAATGAGAAAAGAAAAGACAAATCATGTTTCATATGTCTTAGTTTTTAGTAATCATAGGTATATTATTGTCTGCACTAGATTAGATAACACACAATAATTGTGTAGTCAATTATTTTATCTCAAACTCTAAAAGATTTCACTAGGTTGTAGATGAAATCTTTCTTTAGGTACCTATGAGGGACTTTTTATCTAACTTTGTGCTTGGGTAGGTCGAAACTTATGTTTATCAAATACAAAAATTATAATATAACCAGGGATATGGATTCACACAAATTCACTACAAGTTCTTTAATAACCTTTGGAAGATGAGATATTTCATGACAATCAAAACTATAGAAGTGAATAGTATTATATAGCATTGTGACTGAGTTCATTATAGCAATTGAAGCTCGTAAGAAAATTTTTTGAATGAAAAAATTTCTTATAGGCTTGGATGTATAATAGAATATATTTATTATGGTGTATCAATCATAATAGTATATATCTCTCTAAAAATTTGACTTTCCATAATAGGTCAAAACACATTGATATATAATATCATTGGATATGAGATGTGTTAGAAAAAAATCCATCATACTTGAAAAAATGCACACAAACAAAAAAATCATTGATATATTTAATAAATTATAATCATTAGTTAAATTTAATTTCTTTAATTCGTGTACTGGCATTTATCTCATCACCTAGGACATATGAAAAGATTTGTTGGGCCTGTCCGAGTTGGGTAGACTGAGTTTCACTTATTTGTATTCCTTTTTTGGTTATTATAATATCAATATATAATTGTATTTAAAGACTACGTGTTTTATTTTTTAGTTATTATTATTTTTTGTTTTTTTTTTTTTGTGTTTTTGTAGAAGTGAAGCATGGTGGACCAAGAATGTGGGATAAATCTCATGTTCATTAAAAAAATAAAAAAAAAATAGGAATGTTCCCATTTTTTTTTCACAAGAGGCACACATGGTGCTTATTGAAAGGGAGAAGTGTCCCATCATATGATTGCTAAAACAAAAAAAAATAATTTTTTTGTTATTTTCGGGTTTTTTTTTGGGCAGAAGAATTGAACCATTCATCTTCCCCTCTTCACATTGATTTTAGAGAGAGAATCAATAAGCATTTTCTTCCATAGAGGAGTATTCTTTTATTTTCATTTTACACAAAAAAATATTAGACAGCAAAAATAGAATGGAAACTAGGAGGAGGTTGTGTATTTAAAGCTCTTTAGGACTATATATCTAGCTCTTCGAGTCTGCAAAATAATTGTGGTGTAAGGTGTTGTAGAAGGAAAATTGCTACTATACTTGAGTGTTGTATAAGAATGTTGTGTTGCTATAATTTTAGTGGAAATGATTTAAAGAAGTTTTGGATAGAACCTCCTCTTTTATCCAAAATATATACATTTATGTACAACTACTAGTTATGCATGTGATATCGGCAACCTACGATGTGACCTAAAGGATAGTGCATTATGACTTTTGACGCATCCTCTCCAAAATCTCATGTTTACATATTTATTCTTGATTTGTGATTTCGAGAGTTTTATATCATAAAAAAATTTACTTTGATCCAAAACATAATTTTTGAGTATTATGTATTTTATGGATATCCTATACATGTGAATAAGTTTTTAGCACATATTATTCATATTAGCAATATTGTATTTGAATTTTGGATAGTTTCAATGTATTGGATTTTCAAAATTTTGATTTATGCTAATTTCTAAATTTTATGTTTTTAAATTTTAATTAAAATTTATGTTGTATAATCAAACAAAGAATATTCTTGACCTTTGTAATTTTGAATAAAACATTGTTTGACCAGTGTATCATAACAATTCCTTACTTTGTAAGTATTAAACTTGTTTACACATAAATATTCCCCTGCCCAAACTTTTTTAAACATCAAATTTAGTTGATATTTTACATAGTTTAAGTTGTATCATATTTGTAACTCATACATGCTCACATATATATGCTGTATATGTAATTTGTTTTTACTTAATAATCTGTTTTAATATTTTCATGTAAGTGCAGGAAAGGAAATATTAAAAGCCTGGGGATGCAGCAGTAGCACAATAACGGAGGTCCCGCTGCCCGGTCAGTGGGCCGAAATTTTTGGAGCAGAGCCTGGCCCGGTCCATGATCCGATCCGCTTCGGTTAAATGAACCGGCTGTTTATTTTCTGTATAAAAACATTTGTATTTATTTTTCGGGCGACTGTTTTTTGACCCATTTGAACTATTCATCGTCTCTTCTCCTCTCTCTCTGCGCGATTTTTCGCGACTGCCGTGCTGCATACTGTAAGACATTATTTCTTGGTTTTAATCTGTAACGCATAAGCATTTTCTGGTGGAGGTAGCTAGTCGTACTGAGTGACTAGCGAACCACGTTATTTGCTGTGTTGATTTCTCGTTTTGATTCTGTCGTGGATGCTTGTGGATTGAGAATATATATTGCTTGTTTCTGTGTTGTTTCTGTGTTTTCTGTTCTTAATCTCACTACCCGTGGAAGCGCGATTTCTCAACAACATAATATTTTTGTATGCATGGTTTTTGGTTTAAAAAATCATCAACTGCTCTATTATTGATAGAAAAAAAATAGAGCAATTTACACATCATACAAGGCATGACAACTAGCACATAACAAACTAATGGAAACTAGAATATTAGAATGATATCTATAGAATAATAAACTAAAAAACTTCATTGCTAACTTTATGAACATCCTATGAAATTTGAAGGTTGGTGAAAATCAAACAGGCCCCCACAAAAAAGAAAAATTAGGGATTGAAATTTTCTAGTGAATACAAGCAAAAGCTTGGAAGAAATATGCTGATACAAAATAAATCATTGCTTGAACTTATCTTAAACCAAGTGACAGTCATTCTACAAGTATTTGGTACATTCATGAAATACATGATTGAATGTAATATGCTTAGTTGCACAGTTGTCACACCAAATAGTAGCAAAAAGAAAAGGAAATAAAATCCAAATCTAGTGAGAGAAATCGATGATTTCAAAAAATTCTATTATATCATACTTAAGATGGAGAATGAGAAACAAAGTTTGTTCCTTGATTGAATGTAATATGCTTAGTTGCATAGTTGTCACACCAAATAGTAGCAAAAAAAAAGGAAAGAAAATCTAAATCTAGTGAGAGAAATCAAAGATGATTCCAAAAAATTCTATTATATCATACTTAAGATGAAGAATGATAAACAAAGTTTGTTCCTTGATTTTCCAAGAAATCAAAGTTGGTATAAAGAAAATATATGTAGCATGTAAGATACCTTTTAGTGCCAATGCAAGCAGTCCAATTAGCATCACAAATAGTTTGAAGCTTAATCAAATTAACAGAATAAGCTTGAAGCATAAGAGAAGTACTAGAAGAAAAATATAATTCTCACGAGGGGAAACCTATTAGATAGCATAAAATATGCAAAGCAACATGTTGTTGAGCTTAATAAGGTTCATGAACAAAGTGACTAAGCTATTCAACCACATGGGTCCTATCAGGTCAAATACATCTCAAATAGAAAAAATATAAAATTATCCTTATATTTCTATCAGGATTGGTGGGTAAAGAGCCCATAGTTAGAGAACATTTGTGACATGCATGAAGTGTAGTAGTAGTCGCTTTGACACCTAATAATCATTCATTATTAAGAATGTTCAAAACTTACTTTATTTGATTGATATAAGTACTAATAGTATATTAACTCATCTCAAGATAAAAAAAATACTTGACATAACCCATATCCATAATTATAAACTAAGAATATATAAATTGCCTAACATCAATAACATTATCCTCATTTGTGTTCTTGACTAAAATAGCATCTACAAAAAATAAAGCAAAACTAGCAAATCATGGTTTGATTGCTTGAAAAATAAAAAATTATCATTAAATGATTGTTGAAAACTATTTTTTTTTATTTTGCAAATTTTGATATGAGCTCTGAATTCAATTTCCTTAATGCTTGTTTACAACCACGTAAAGATTATTTGAGTTTACATACTTGACTTAGTACAGCCTTAGTGTAGACATAGAGACTATATATATACTTCTTTCATCCAAAGAACAATGTAAGAAACTGTTGTTGATATCTAATTGATGTATTGTCCAAAACATTCATATAACAATGACTAAAAACAAGATAATCAAAACAAGCTAAGCAACACGGAAAAAACTATCAAAATAATACTTTTGGTAATGGTATTTATATGGATATGTTTAAGTTTGACCTTATAGACTTAATTTGGAACTACTAGTTTTCTTACCCGCAATAAAACTTGTTAAATCCCAAGTATGATTTTTTTATTTAGAATAATAAGATATTTATTATTCTTGCAACTCAATTTCCATGAACTTTAGTCTATTTATTAGGAACTAGTTCTTGGATAAGTGACACATAAGTAAAAAAATCCATATATGATAGAAAAAAGGTAGAATGAATAAAAAGAAATGTGTTAAGTGTAATTGAATAAGTAGGATCATGATTTGCGACTTAAGAAGCATTGTCAATAGATGATGTAATATAATCTATTATAAAGTCATTAAAACAAGTTGGTTTTCTTTTAACCCGTGTACTTTTCCTTGGAGGTACAATATGAGTCGATAAAGAAGAATTAGAGTATGCAGAGGAATGAGAAATAAGAAGCACATCAATGACATGTTCAACAATAAGAATAAATGGCAACAAAGGAGTAGAAATAGAAGGAAAAATGTCAGATAAAGAAATATCATGTTGAAACACAATGTCTCTAATAATATAGATGTGATGAGGATGCAAATCATAAGATTTCAAAACTAACTAAGAAAACATAGTCAATGAAAACACATATAAATGCTTGAGAAGCATATTTTTCTTAGAGAAACAATCATTATAAAACATCATAATTAAGCAAATTTTTTTTTTCAAAAATTGATAAGGAGTTTTCAAAGAAAAGTTGAAATGACAAGTATATTAATCATATAAGTAGTAGTTAATATGAAATCTCCATAATCCTATTTTGGTAGATGTTATTGAACTACCCAAGATCTATTATTTTAGCAAAACTTTATGTTTTATTTCCATGGCACCATTTTGTGGTGGTGTGTATATAATTGATTTTTGACATATGATGCTCACAATGAGAAATAATTTATGGCATTCTATATTGACAAACTCTGTACAATTAACAGTTATAAAAATTTTAACCTGAATATGAAACTCAACTTAAATAATTTTACTAAACCTTTCCAAAATGTGAATTTTTTGATGTTTGTGGTGTAGCAGAAAAGACCATGATCCATAATATAAAGTGATCCTAATTGTTGCATATAGCCATCAACAATTATGGTTAATAAAACAACAATAATCATAATTGTTGTTTTCATATAACCGTCACTACGAAAACAACAATAATCTAAAAAAGCACCATTATAGTCATCAACAACAATTATAATATAATGTGATCCTAAAAGGTTGCATATAGTCTCCATATGTCTAAATGAACATATCAAAAATATTACTTGCTTTGCTGGGACTTTTAAAAAATGATAATCTATATTGTTTTAATGAGAAAGAAATACCACATGAAACAAATCATCCCCGCTAGAGAATTTGTAATGAAACATAATTGTTGCAGAACCATTGACAAAGCATGTTCAAGTCTCTTCGTGCCAAGTGAACTCAAAAAAAAAAAAAACTTGAATCCATAATTATTATTATTTTTTATGATTTTAATTTATCTTTATGTTAGTTATAGTTTCTATCATGCTTTCCCTCTATTCTTGGGTTTAGTTTATTATTTGTCATCAAAGCTTTGTCGAAATCAATTCTATGAACCCCTTAGCAAGATTCATATCAATGATCTTATTAAGCTTCAACTTGGCACAACCTATAAAGTTATGATTTATTTATTTTTTGGTAGCAATAGGCATTCTCTAGTTTGGGCCAGTTAGCATGCACCTCGACTAATCTCATGCAAAGACATGCATTCGCCTTGGAAGCTAGTTTTGCCTCTAGGAAAATCCAAGTTGGTTGGAGGTACGATTTGAACCCATTACATCATGCCCTAAATTTTATTCCAAATAATTTCAATCAAGCCCACGGAGGCATAAAGTTACAATACATTGCTATTATGGGTTCCAACGAGCTGTGTCAAATAGGTCTTACCATGCTAGAACAGCCCATTTTTTGGTGGCCTAATCAGGCCACCATGTCGTACCGGGCACGTCCCGATAAGACAGTCATGTCGTGTTGGGCATGACGCAACTTGATTAATGCCAACCTGACTTGACCTGGCTAACCCAATTTTGGGCATATTCAGATTGGGTGGTGTCGGGCCATGCTGGGTCATGCCTAGAGGCTACCCGCAATGTGATGTCAGCCTGGTTAACCATCGACCGATCACCAGTTTATAATTTAAATTTTTAAATATTAATTTGGTAACTTAAAAATGTTAAGTTATCCATTATTAGTTAGATTTACCATTATGATATTATTTCACAAATTTTAATAAAGAAAACTAATAAAAAAATCATTTATTCATTCCAACCAAAAATAAAATAACATAAATACTCAAGTACACAACAAAATAATCATCAATCATAATCAATCTCAATCTCAATTGGGATAGGTATGCAATTGATCATCATCATATAAGTGTTTGATGGTATTACTAACGGTGGGTTCAACATTCTCAAAGTCTCATGAGTCATCATCTACCAGCAACTTTTCTACTCTTATTCTAGCTTGATTTTGGATGTGAAACCTCGAATCCTCTCTATCCTTCAAATATGCTAATACCTCAATAATATTTGACCGTAGTCTCAATCTCCTATTTGAAATGATATTGACTGCAATAGAAAAAAAATAGACTCCAATGCTATGCTCGACACTAGAGGAGTCAATAGATCACGTGTCATCTTAGATTGTATGGGATAGGTTGACTCGTATGAATTATACTATTAAAAAATATCAAGGTTTTTATTATCATTATATAATATGATTGAGTAGTAATCAATATCTAAGTATCAAAATAGTTCTCTCCTTTTCGATGGTCTACCCCATCATTTCTCCCTTACTAATTGAATGAAGAAGTTATCATCTATGAATATGGTATTCATGTACGTACTCGGAGTCAGGTTGTAACTACAACTATACCTAGTGTCATAGTATCTAAATAACTCAGTCAACTTTTCATGAATAAACCCTTCAAGTTCGTGTTCCTAGTTCGTGCACGTGGATATATATGTCAGAATATTCTCTATCTCTTTCACCTTAATCCTAGGATCTATGTTAGTAGCCATACAATAAAGAGATGAATTGATGAACCCATACTTTAAGTAGTTAGTTTCAATCTCAACAGTCGTGTTACTAAATATAGGATTATCTCTAAACTTCCTAAATATTTCATCAATGTTACATATACACCTGAGTGCAATGCAAGTGGTGTGAGTGTAAACATACAAACACATATTCTTCATATCATAAAAAATATTCAGAAATTTCATTAAAGAAATTCCTATATCCTAGTCTCTGTCGTTGTTAATAAGTTTATCACTCTTACTATTGATGAAGTCGAATATCATCTGTTCATATCCAATACATGAAATTCCTATATCCTAGGCACCCGGGTCATGACTGGCCCTACATAAGGCTTGACACGAGCTGTGCCTTAGGCCGACATGGCCCAAGTCTAGATATGATTTTGGACCATGTCATGCTGGGCTAAGCATGACTCAGTCTGGTTGTGCCTCGTGTTGTGCCTAGGCTGCCTGACCCACTTGCCACCTCTAGTTCTAACCATTTCCTCCATTAATGATATGTGATGGTTTATTGTTATTTATATAATATTATATTGATACGGATAATAAATTATGATCGTGTTATGTACAAATTATTGGGAAATAAGTAAATTTCATGGATTACTTGTCTAATATTAAATTTATGGTTTCACAAAATTACTTTTAATATATCATATTTTTTCCATTTTTTTAAAAATTTAAGATATCATGTGAGCATTCATGCATAATCACTCAAATTCATATAAAATAATCAACATTTTTTTGGGAAACTCATAAAAATTTTCACCACAAAAATAATATAAAAATATATCCAATTTAATATGTTTTAGATTGATATGCTTTGATTATTATTATTATTAATTTTTGTCAAATTTAATAATTGTTAAAATTTTCTAAATTTTCAATAATATCAAAACAAAAAAGAAATCATGAACCCCATTTAATTTAATGATGTTTTATGAAAATTTGATATTTTTTTCAATATCCGTATGATTGTTAATAAATGTGTAATTGGTAGCTATTTGTATTCAAAATGGGGTCTATCATTTTTTAATTTCTCAAAGATATTTAAGAATTAAAGAAATGTTTTAAGTCAAATCACTAGATGAAGATTATCTTTGAGTTGCCATATGTCTTAGAAGTATGTGAGAATAATGAGCTTAAATTTAAAAAAAAATAATGTGATTGCGGGAAAAGTCTTTAATAATTGGATTTCTATGGTTAAATGAAACATCACTAGATGCTTATTACAATGTGATGTTAATTTGAATGTGATTATAACATAATATCAAATCATTATGCATGGATGTTTTTTACTTTTTTTTTTATGTAAGGTTTAAGTTAATGGATGCTTTCATAGTGATGTCAATTTGATTAGTATCTTATTTTCATTGTGAATTTTGTGTGTGTGTGTGTGTGTGTACACATCCATACATACATACATACATACATACATATATATATATATACACACACACATACATACATATATGTATGTATATATACATACATACATACATACATACATACATACATATATACACATACATGCATATATATATATGTATATATATATATACACACATACATGCATATATATATATATATATGTGTGTGTGTGTGTGTGTGTGTGTACATACATATATATATATACACACACACACACATACATGCATACATATATGTATATATACATACATATATATACACACACATACATACATGCATACATATATGTATATATACTTACATACATATATATACATACATACATGCATACATATATATACGTACATACATATATATATATATATATACATACATATATGTATATATACATACATATATACACACACACACACACATGCATGCATGCATACATATATGTATATATACATACATATATATATATATATATACATACATACATATATACATACATATATGTATGTATGTATATGTGTGTGTGTGTGTGTGTGTGTAATTTATCCTTTAATTTTTTTTTATTTCATTCTGATAGTCATGAATTATCATTTAAAGCATTTTACAATCATCAAGTAATATTGTATGATCAGCAAATTTTTGGATAAAATTCGTTGCTTATAATTACGTTGAATGATATTAACTAACAAAACAATTTGATTTTGTATGATGGTATCAAAAAATCTTTGTAAACTTAACTTGATGCTTATTAACATGTGAATAGCTAAATGTTCTTATCTTACAAACCAACATTATGGTCGTCTAATTGTTAAAGAGGTAAGATCTGGAGGACATGGATTCGATCCTCATGGACACTGGATACAATTTCATATGTTATATTTGAAAATCTCTCTACTCATACTACCCAGATGAGAGGGACAAAAAAATTATCTTACTCATGCCGCCATGGGCTACTTTGACTAATATGACTTGTCTCAGGATGCTGCTAAATACTATTTTCGATGTGGTATTTTGCATCAAAATATTAATTATATTTTTTATGTTGAAATATTTCATTTGACTATAATATTATGCCAAAACACCTTTTTATTTGAGAATAATTATTATTTCCAAACACAAAATATAGCATCATTTTCATTGTTGGTAGCAAATGTTATTCAAATGATTATTGTTGTACAATATGAAATATGGGTTATAAATGATGAGTGTTTGATAAAAAATAATTTACCAACCCAATAATTTGTACAAACATTTTTTTTGGATACGATGATGATTCATCAATATCTTCTGAAGCCTTTAAGTTAGTTTTGTTTGGAACGATGCAATAAAAAAAATCTCTTCTTTTTCTATAAATGTCATAATTTCTTCCTTATAAGATAACAAAGTTATTAGCAACAAATCTCCTTATAATTATCTCATTTGTACAAACTATATATATATATATATATATCATAAATGATACGAACATTGAATGATAAACATATTAAAATTATCTCATTTGATTGTCACGTGCTATTCATATACATATTTAAGAATATAACTAATCATGTTTGTTGTCTAGAAAGAACTTTTAATGCATTATTTTTGGGTCTAACTAATCTTTTTCAGTGTTTTTATTTGGTAGTTAGAAACCTTTGTTCGCTCATAGTTTTCACACAAAAAGATATGTAACTTTCATTAATAAGACATTTACATCACACAATCAGCAAAGATGTTAAAATGTTCATTTATAGTTCCAAAAAAAAAGGACCAAAAATAAATGAATATATATATTTAATATTTACTTGATTGCCTAATAAAAAAAAAGACAGAAAATACATCTAAAACACCTAAATAGAAACACAACTAATATTTCTTAAATTAAAAAGCATGACTGGCTCATTAACTATTTGAATTTTAATTGGGCTCAACATAACATCTCATAAATATTATTCAAATCGAATCTAGACAAGCATTTGAAATTTTCTTGATTGCCTACTATTTTTTTGTATTGTGATACTCATAAATAGTAAATTTTTACTTACATTATACTTTTTTTTTTAATTCTACACATTTATAATAATTATCTTTTTGTGCATATTTCCTATTTCGTTGAGCCTAGACATTAGAATTTTATAAAATATACAACTCCATGGAAATTGAAATATTTTTTTCTCATCTTTTGCCACCTCAAATTTTCAACTTTTTTTTTTTTTTTTTTCGTGATTATATTTGATAAACACTTGTTCCAATTATATTGATCTCATTTTTCAAAGCCATGAACAAATGGTAACTCATCCAAACAAAACCTCAATCATTTTCTTCACCCACACAACAAAACACCTTCATTATTTTTTGATTGAAGATGATGCCTGGTATCCCAATGCTCTACAATGTTATTGGTAATAGGTTTGATAATTGATTTTAATATATGTAGTCATTCATTAGATTGGGCTTTGAAGAATACCACACACCAACGCCCACAAGACAACACACATCCTAATACAAACAATGGGAAACGAGTTATGCATTTGAGCTCAAATTTTATACAAACAATATCAAGTAGTTGGGATAAAACTTATTTGGCGATGATTATATTTAGATTATATTTTTCACCATCAAAACTAATGGATAAATATACTAAACTATTGTAGTTGAAAGTCAATAAAAATATTTTTGAAAGAAGCATATTTATATGTTCTATTCTATTTAGTATTTGCTTAAAAAAACATGATCATTTAGATGCATCATCGAATAAAATCAAATTGTATCAATTTTAATGGACTATGATAGAAATTCATCAAATAATATCCGAATTACTAACAACAATGATTTTGTAAATCATCTGTTAAGAATAACAAAAACTCTTATATAGATCATTTTCAAATTTGAAGCACTAGAGAGATGGCAAAAGTAGATTTCGAGAAAAATAACAACAAAAATTCTTTTCATTTAAGTTTTCCATATCGTTTATATACAAGGTTCCATTTCCAAGATATTAAAGCGGTATTTTATAAATTATTTTATAAAATTATTTTATAAGTTATTTCTTAAAAATAAAATACCACGCAATACTATCCCTCAAGTTGAAGCATGAAAATCTCTAAAGTCTAATACCCAACTTGCGAAGTAGGTATAGAAATTGAGATTTGCCAAGAGCCTTTCTAAAAATATACATTATCTAGTTTCTGCGTGGATGTACGAGATTACTATATTGTCAGCTTGAAGTTCATCTCAAACAAAATGATAATTCATTTCTATATATTTCATCCTTTCATACTAAAATAAGATTAACAGAAATATATAGAGTTATGTTGTGACTTTGTTATATTACCTAATTTTTAGGATTAAGCAATATCCCAAAATATTGTTGAACGATGGTTTCTTATCCAACTTATCCTATAAGTTTATAAGTCATACAAGTAGTAAAGTAAATTTTTATCCTGATATTAATCTCATATAGATTGTATAGATAGATCGATTAATAAATGATGGGTCAACTACTACTTTAATTGAAAGTATAATACTATATTTTTTTTATAATACTCTTAGATTCTAGGGTTAATCTATTTAATTAGCTATAATATCTTATCTAAATAGATTATAAATTAATTTGCTTGGTTACAGAATAAAAATATTGACTATTTTGAAAATATCATAATGCCCTAATAGTTATCAACTATTAGACTCTCCCAATAATGTTCTCCTAGTTGCTATCACATCAGTACTTTATCACATAAATAATAAATAATTCATATTCAAGAGTCATTTATAAGTTAATATCTTTTAGACAACTCATCAAATACCTTTCATAATTACTTCGTATATGCATTCTTATTCTCTGATTTCATGTATCATAAAAATATGAACAAATATTTTATTAAAACATTTGAATTTTTGGATTTATAATCTTACTCACAATTAACATATATTTTCTCTTAACTTTCATATGTGTGAGTCATATGACATAAAATAACTCTTTGGATCATCACCACCTTATGAGTCACCTCCACTCATATGCATCTTATAATTTACTTGCCATCATTTACTATGATGACATATGATTCTCACACTAAAAATATAAACCTTAAAAAAATATTCTATAAAATACATATATTAATTGAGGATCATTTTTTCCAATACATACCCAATAGATTGACTTATAAAAACATTTATACTTTCATATTCATAAATATTATACTTACATGATTAGACTTATCTCAAAATTAAATTTTATCATATAAATTTATCTCCTACATCAAGAACGAAATGACTGTCACTTCATTCATATTATTATGCATTAGTGTACTTTATAATTTACCTATTACCATCCACAACGATTGCATGCACAAACTCATAAATAATAAAATCCTAAATTTATTTTTACACAAAACACCACATCCATTGATAACTAAACTATAATAAAATTCAAATATTAAAATCAATAAATTAAGCATCAATCATACTAAATAAAATATATCAACCCTAAATCTCAAGCTAAGCTAATATTAGAGAGAAATTCATACGTGATAATTTAAGATAATAACTTTCACAAGTATCTAGGGATAAAATCCTAAATTAACACATTTGATTCTTATACCTCAAATTTGCCCATATGCGAGTCAAATAAATTGGTTTAATTTTAATATCCTAAATCAACACTAATGGAACAAACCACAACTTTGATAATATTGATCTTTATTTCTAAGAATATTTTGAATCAAGAAATAAGTTTTACATGGTAAAATAAAAATGATAATGTACAAAATTAATTTTAATTGCACCTTTTATTCCACGTGAAAGGCATAATTGCTTGCTGAAATTTGCTAGACATTCCACACAATGCGACTTGATCACCCCTTGATAACACAGTTCATTTGATTGAACATTCAATTTAATTTGAAGAAAGATTAATACTAAGAACAATGTCTAGCAAATTTTTGATAAATTGGATATGTTTGAGGCTCATTAAGTAGCTGACTGTTTGTATCACCATGAATGACAAATGAGCCATCACAACTAACCATTGAGGGCTTCAGACCTATATAAATATAAAACAAGGCAATTTTGAGTATATTTGAATTCACAAAATCAAGGGAAGACATTTTGAAATTCTAGCCATAAAACAGAAGCATATTTCATTAGCAATCCTCCTCACTGGATTTGTTTTTCTTTCTACAATCAGAAACAGGCAAGTGGCAAAAAATACCCATGCCTACATCCATAACAGGTTTCCACTGATAATAAGCATACAGAACATGTCCAACAATAAGGTAGGTTCAACAGCAACAACTTAACTTCCAAAAAAAAGCGGAATCAAGGTAATCGAATCCATGGGAAGAGAGAGAGAGAGAGCCAGAGAGAGAGAGAGAGAGATTGATAGAGAGAGATAGAGTGAGAGTAAGAGAGATGAAGAGATAAGTTTCAATTACTCACAAGCAAGGAGGATGGAGGCATTTATGTAGGTATATCCCTGCCAATAAGCTCAAAACTGTTCGTGTGCTTGGTGTGCTCCAATTCTTCCTTCGCCTCTATGAATGTATATATTTCGAGAGCCGCGCCCCACTGGATATTTCTTCTGAAACGAAACAGGCTGGTACTCATAATGCACGATGGGGGGCCTCCTTCCGCGGTGGTGGGAGGGGTCATGCTCGTCCCACTCGGCGCGGGAGTCGTATTCTCGATTGAAATGACGGTTCTGATTCTCGTTCTTATAATAATACCACCCATGCTTGCCTCGGGGGCGGGAAGTGACAATCCTTTTATCTTCATCCTCGCCCAATCCGCGTTTGCTCTCTGGTTGCTGCACATTGAGATTTTCGCTGTTGGTCCCTCCGTTATACGGGGAAGGCTGCGTCTCTTTATCCACGGTAACGACAGCTTCTGATGCCGCCCTCCCCTTGGAAGTATCATCCAACGATCGCAATTGCCCTGATTTCCTATAACGCCTCCCGTCTTTGCCCCTAGAGGTCCCTGTTGTTGACTTCGCACTGGATGATACTTGCAACGCTCGGGATTCTTGCTCAGGATAAATTGTGCCGGCTATTCCGCTCGGTACTCCTGCATCACCAGAAGGAACAACGGCAGCCACTCCCTTAGCCATCATCTCCTTGGCAACTGGTTTCGGGACATATCTCTCAATTTCGGCCCTCTTCGTTTTTTGGATGCCAGGAATCCGCTGATCGTTGTTCGACAGCGAACCAACAGGATCCACTGTGACGTCCGTTTTCATTTGCGACCGCGCCGGAACCCACTGCACCATGCCGTGCGCTTTGTCCCCTGTTCGACTACTAGCTTGTCCGTTCCTGGGCATTCTGCGAGGAATCTGAGACCTGGTCTCCATCTTATTACCATCAGTCGTGCCTCTGGAAACACCAGGAGGCTGAACGAAGCTCGCGTCCAATTGAATTTCGGAATCCGTTCTGTTCTTGCCTTTTCCATATTTGTTTTTTCTTCGAAATTGATGCTGCGCCCCACTCTCCGCATGGGTCATGGGTCGGAGGAGGGGGGTGCTGGACTCTTGGTTCGACAGCATCTCGCCGGTTGATTTCTTTTCCTGGTGATCCTCTCCCGGGCTCGTATCATCCTTTCCAGTTGCTGCGCCTGCGGCATTAAAATCAACACATTGGCGGTTGCCAACAATAGGCGGCTGCGCAACAATACATCCCAACCCTCTACCATTTTAATTACCTTGAACACTTTCCACGTCCTGATTAGAACAAACCTTTTCAGTTTTCATTTTTCTGTTCAAATCCTCCGATTTTACCAAGGCCGTCGCATTCTCATTTCTCGTCCCTTCTTTGGCCAGCACTCTCATCTTAGCATGCTGGATAATAATATGTTGAGAGAACCAACAAAACACATAATGTAACCCATTGACATGGCCAACACCTACGATTTCCTTTTTGTTTTTGTTTGTTTTTTTCTTTTTTGACAATTTATAAGCATTTATTGAACACGCATTTACATTTACTATGCAGTGTTAGGACGTAAGGTGTTTGTCAAATGATTATTCTCATAGATGAGTCCAATGGAAGCCAATTGTTCATGAGTTTTCGAATTTCGAGAGACTACAAAAGAGTAACATGAGCTCAATTTATCACCCCATTTATCACTTCATTTATATGATGCAATTATCATTCCATAGAAAGATATCCAATACGGAGTTTTTAGCTATATGAGCCTTTACCTAGGCTCTCAATATAGAGCATGTGTATCTCTTATTACTGTTCACCTATGTTGCACGGACACGGATAGAGACATGGGGATACGATACGGCAGGATACGGAGATACGGCAAATTCTAAAAAACTAGGATACGGATACGGCTAGAATACGTCATGATAAAAAAAAAATTAAAAATAAAAATTATTAATTATAAATATTATGTATTTTAAAATAATTTAAAATTATGTATTTTGAAATAATTTAAAATACTATATTTTAAAATAATGTAAAAAAAAAAACTTAAACCCTCTAACATCCTCCCCCTCTCGAACCTAAATTATGAAGTCACAACCTCAATGGAATTGAAACTTAATTTTTTGTGGTTACAACTAAAAATTATGCATTGAGTGTGTGACTTGTATAGTGGAGTCATAATCCAAATGAAATCACAACTATGCTCTTCGGTATTATTAATTAAACTAAATTTATAACAAAATTTGGAATCATAACACATATTATGAAGTTGTGACAAATAAAATTATAACGTATACTTAAATTTCATAACATATATTATGA
Organism: Sapria himalayana; assembly: GCA_029783825.1. Taxonomy (NCBI): domain Eukaryota; kingdom Viridiplantae; phylum Streptophyta; class Magnoliopsida; order Malpighiales; family Rafflesiaceae; genus Sapria; species Sapria himalayana. Next base: position 2,642,035 of record JAREIK010001871.1, read on the forward strand.
AGTCATAACTCAATTAAAATTGTAACATGTATTTTGATATCACGTCCCTATTATGTGATGTCGTATCATAAATAAAGTCAGGACATTGACTTGTGATTTGGTGATAACATTGGAGCCGCAATTTGTCTAGTGTTGTCTTATATAGTCGCTATTTATCTTTGGTATTACAACATCAATGAAGTCACGACACGAGATTTATGTTACATCTAAGGTCTTAAGTTTAAATAAAAAATTTACTTCTACTTAAATATTTTATTAGTGTAATGTGAAGTAAAACAAAATATCAAAAATGTGGGAGAAAGGATATACTATAATAATTTTAGAATAGAATGAAAGTTTTATTCTTGGAATGTCGTTGTCCCTTCTCTCAAACACTCGAGTCTCTAAATTTAATATCGAGGTACACTCCATGTCGAGGCAACCTGGTGATTAGTATCCATGGACTTGAGATTTGGTATCAGAAGTTGATTAAGGTCTAGTCTGTTTCTTTAAATTTATATCAAAGCTAAAGAGATTATAGGATTTTATTATTTGATTTCAAAGTCAAGTATGAGTTTCAACATTTAGTGTCAAAGTCAAATATAAGCATTAACACTTCATCAAGATAACAACAAGCACACTAAATGAAATAAAAAATGTTTTACTCCAAAAGCACGAGGAGCTAATTTCTCCTGCTTTTTAAAAACTCTGGACTAAATGCACAAAAATACTCTCAGAAAAAAAAAAATCTTCATAGAAAAATAAATTAGCTCAAGTACACAGGGACAACAAAACAAAAATACATTTGAAGGAGAGCAATATCAATAACCTTTTTCTAGTAATCAAAATAACATAACTAGGACTCATCTCTTTTGTAACTAATTAAGCAACTTAATTTGAAACAAATTAACTTATTCATGATGATCAAAATTTATATAAAATATCTACCTTGTTTACTTGATTGGTAAAAGCAAGGTTTGAACATCAACTACATTGACTTTAGTATGGGTAGAAACATCCTGCAAAAATATAATCTAGAATATTCGCAATGATTATTTTCTTAGATTTTACTAGTATATGTTTAATTACTCTTATATTTTTAAGATAAATTTACATGACTTAAGTCACTTGTTATAAGAATGATTTATTATTACTTATGATATAATTAAAAAAAAATTAAACTCTAGCAATTTTTTGTTATGCTTTAGCAATTTTTTATCACATTTTATTTTAGGTTGTGCTCTAACAGAACTTCACTAGAACTTGATATGAAGTTCATTCTCCAAGAGATTGCTTTCTTTTAGACAACTAAAAACAAGAGAATCACAAGTAAAAAAAAAAAAAAACAATCTAACAATATGGATGCATTTCTTTGTATATCAAGCAATTACTCAACCAAGTATCATATATATTATCAATATAACTTTTATTTTCTAAACGCTCAAAGAAAAGAACATCAAGGTGAAGTATTCACAAGTTTTGCTATGTGAAAAAGGATTAGGTCTCAAATACCATCAAATATTTTGAACATTTTTTATTAGTTGATTAAGAATCTAGCATAGAGATTATCCTTCTCGAAAAACAAACTTATCACCTAGATAAGTGACAAAAACAATTATTTTTAAAATCTAATATAAAAAACATATAAATAACTTGATATTTGTTTCCTAGAAAGTTTGTGAATAACACATTCTCAGGGAGAAAAACTCAAATTTAAAAACCAATGATATTAAATTGAAACAATCAGATAACATGATAAATTTCTTTAAATCAAATATTTCATAAGTGAACAATCCACAATCCTAATATTAACTACAATTCCAAGAAATAGATTAATGTGATTCTATTACTTCAAAAAATTAGCACCAATAACCAAAAATATCAATATCATCACAAAAAAAAAAATTAATATTGTCTTAGCCCATTTTTAATCTAAAATTTGATGTGAGTGATTTTTATAATTACTTAAAATAAAAAATGATCAATTTTTTTGTTGTATATATGTATGTAGCCACATTAAATAGTAAAGAACCCTTGTTGAAAATAAATGTTCCAATAAACATTAGCTTTTCAAATATGCCTTTACATATGTGCTTGTTCATTAATAGACTATATTCTTTAGTATCATTAGAAAGTGGGGAGCACATTTTAAAAAATTATTGGGACCATAGTTTTCTAAACTACATAAATATGAATGGTATGCAATTACATAAGTACTAATTATTAGATCTTATAAGAACTCTAAAATTAAAAATATTTAAACGAGAATAATAGTAAGATGACTAATTACCTAAAAAATATTTTTGTATGCACATATCTAAAATCATATCTTGATATGATGAAAAGTATCTTATTTTAATGATTGTATATTTTGAATTCAAGATTTATTAGACAAAATATCAGACTTTTGAGAATAAAATTATTAAGATATTAATTTATTCAAAACCTTTTGCTAAAAATTATAGATGTATATAGTGGACACGACCAAAAAAAGGATGGATAGCATTGTCTAGATCAAAAAAGATTCTCACAACTCAAAACAATCAAATGGGTAATATATCATATTCTCACTAAAATGGGAATCTTCGATTGGATGCCTTGTTAGAATAATCCAACATCAACAATCAAAACCACACAATTACTTAAAGGCATCCAAATCCAAGAGTTGATGTTTGTCAACTCTAAGTTGGATTAGACACTCAAAAACTTAATGAAAATCCAAAAGGTGACTAATCAAAAAACTATTTTTTTTTTGGAATAAGCATAATCTCCTCATATGCTAGCACTAGAATTTTTTCAAAGTCACAAAATCCATTTTCACCCTTGTATCAAACCACATTTAAAAGGGGGAATGCACTCACTCTCATGTTACTTTATAATAAGTACATTGACACAATTATGACTACTTTTTTTTCCAAAACTAAACTCAACATTAGGAAGCATAACACATCAAGTCATGATTAATGAACATGATGAATATATTGCATTGCAATAATCTAAAAAGAAATGTATATATGAAGTAATCTCAATTTTTAAGAAAATAACTATTCATATATTGAATTAATAATAATGAATCAATATATTATTAATATGTATTAGTAGAAACAAAATATCAATGACCATATAGAGATATAGATCATATTTAGTGAACAAGACTCACTTAATGCATGGATAAAGAGATAAATATCTCAAAAATCTTACTTCAAAAATTTGAAACATTTATATATGATGAATATCGAACCCAAAATCTATCAACAATGAATGAAAATACTTATAATTACAGTAATACATGATCCATAATATATGCATGCAATATGAAGATTTTATATGTGATCAATCATCTTAGTACATATGATTTATAATTTATGAATATATATTATATTAATTTATAAATCAAATTCAAACTATTACCAGGATCCACTTGGCACTTTGGATGATAATTTAAGTGTTAATCATGTCGCCACTATCGACATCAACTTCATCATAAACTAGTTTGGGTGGTTTATGTTTTGTCATGCTAAACTCACATTCGAGATATTCCTTAGGTAATTTTGATGCTCTCAAAATTTTTTTAATTTTAGAAGATTTTTTTAATTTTCAATAGAACCTCGCCAATTTAGCATATTTTTTTCATGTTATAATTTTTCTTATTTCAATAGTTTTTGAAAATTAGAATATGAAACACAAATTAATTGATACTAAAGGATAATTTTTGTATGGAACTAAATAAAAGTAGTTATAATAAATGGAAACAAACTTGTTCATCTTTTTTTTTTTTTACTAATTAAACATATGGAGTCAAATATTAATAGAATTACATCTCATAGTTACAAATTATGTTGGCTAGAATTATATATGAAACTATCCAAAATTTTCTTAACTAACATGATACAATATTAGTAAATATATATTTTTTATATAAATCAAATCAGTACTTGAGATCTATATAAAACACTAGTTCGTGATGACTGTTTAGGGTTTATTTCCACATATTTGTTTAAGAAAAACAGTTCTAACTTTATTTAATTTCACATATTTCATATAATGATAGAAATAAAATTTAAAAATAATAATAATAGAACAAATAAGATACTTATCAGAGGAATGCCTCAAAATATACAAATATTCCAAGCACTTGTATTTCATATTTTTTGTGTATGAATGAATCAATAGTATATTAATATTTTCATTATATTAGGTATTAATATTTTCATTTCTACAAACTCATATGTTTGTAAATTATGAAAATTTTTCTCCAAGACAAAATAGCCACCATGAAAACTCTTATCTAAAACTATCATCTTGCCTCAATTTTTCAAAAGCTGCAACAATGCATGAGTTGTTCTAAATCATGCACTTATCACATTTTCTTACAGGATCACATTATATATATATATATATCAGCTTTGACAAGAAAAATTAATGTTCATGAATCTCAGTTTTACCTTGATGGAATTCCTTGGCTCACTTCTTTGGCAATTGCATAACATAGAAAAAGAAAATGTGATATGAAACAGACAATTATTTACCTGTTTCTGGCTCCCACTTAATCCAGAAGTAGATGGTATGGGCACTCTGATATCAGTTCCTTGAGAATATGACACAGACTTCTCTACTGGATCTTTGGAGCTTTCAAAATATGAATCTGAAGCTGCAATTGTATGATCTGTGACTTGAGGAAGCTTCACCAACCAATTAGCATTATGGGAACCAGCCCTTACTTTGACATGATTGGGTCCATGATGAATGCCAAACAGAGACCTGAAGATAAGAAACATGAGCAACCCTAAAATCTTGGAATGGAAGTGCAGTGCAAAGCTAGGAAAAAATAAGAGACCTGGGGCTAGCAAGTGCATGGACAGCAGCATTTGAGGCATGGCCAGCCTTTGAATCATCAGTAACTGGCAATTCAACATGAGAAGGGGATTTAAGGCCTGGCTTAGAATCCGTAGCTCGAACTTTTACATTCAAGCCTTTGATTTTCTGTATTAAAGAAACATCTTTTGAAGAAGCAGATCCTTCCAGCAGAGGCCCTGGCTGTTTTGAAGCTTCCAACTTTTCTGGCAAGTCAATAAACAACATATTTTCCACCATTCCGGTTGGTTGTGGCTGGGATTGAGCTCCGATGTCATCAAGAGCCCCAACAGAAGCTTCTTCTCGAAGTGGAGATCCAGTAGGCATGTTATCTCTTTCCATGTGAACTGGTGGTCTCCATCCATTTTCAGGTGACTTTCTTAAATCAACCTCCTCTAGATGAACTTTCCCACTCCCAGCACCTTGTGGAAGATGAGATTCTGCTTCTTCTCGAACCATAACAGCACCACTAGTATTGTATCCATTGGATACACCATGAACATGACATGGGGCAGGAGAATTTTGACCAGAAAACATGTTGTAAGGGCACATAGGTGCTCCTATAAAAGGTACATGTCCATCGCATGGGTTGCAGTAGCCCATTGAATGACCACAGTGTACTGGCCCAGTGAAAAAACCAGGCCTAAATTGTATTGCAGCACCAGTATGTGTGTTATGAATAAGAGGCCTGCTGTCACTATTTTGAAGAGGATGACCTCCAGGTCCAGAACAATGGGATTGAACTGTTTGTTGGCTAGGAACAGATGTTTGGCGAAACTGAGGACAGTAGTAAGGAAATGGATCCATGCCAAAGCTTCCAGGTGGTAATGGAGGCACAAATGGAGGCCCGCCATACCACAAAGCAGAATGATTATTTGGGGTGTCATGCCAAGTGTTATGATGCAGATGGGGAGGGAAGGCCGAGCCTGGGTAATGCTGGGAATCACAATGCCACTTTTCCACATTGGGCCCAGATGCATACTGAGTCGGAGAACTATCACCATTCTTTTGATACTCTTCAGTCAAAGAATTTGTATTTGCACTCCCTCTAACAATGTCTGCACAAAACATCACATTCAAGAAAAAAAATGAAACCTCTGGTACGATTAATCAACCAATAGTTGCGATTACTCATATATAACAACAATCAACATGCAAAAGCAAGGATTAAAATATCAATTTTAGTGAATATATAGATACTTAAATTTTATGGATATATCGAATATATCAGAAATATATCATTTTATAATTTTACATGAACATTAAATAAGGATTGAAATATTTGTGTTAACAAATATATCGATATTTAGAATTAAGAGTATTATAAAGATTTATTGGTGAATATATCACAAATCTTAATCACCATGCAGTACTGCTAGTACGAATGGTCTTTAATTTTCTATTTTTTTATACAAATACCACAGCGTTGGCGATATTTTTGATCAATTACCCAATATTGGGTTTACAAGAATTGCTATGAGCATCTCATCAACTATTAGAGAAATATTACTAACTTAAGAGGACATGTTAAAATGGGAAGGGTCCATTTTGAGAATATGATTTATCTATGAAGTCCTGAGTTCAAATCTCACATTTGAATCAAGCACGATGCACCCATCAAAACTTGCCTAGAGATAGAATTAGGGAAAAAAACCTATCTCCACATGAAATTTATTGAGGTAGATGCAAGCCGACTTGGACACTGACAATTTTAATTGAGAATTAGACTGCAGCCATTGTGACATGTTAACATGGGAAAACTATGATTCTACAACAAAGAGTTTTTCACATTATTGAAAATTTTCAAATTTGTCACATTTTTGTAATTTGTCACATTGTTGTAATTTGTCGCATTTTAAATTTGAATAATTATATTTTTTATCCAAATAGAAAAACAAACTAAAACTTTTTATCATGCACATTAAGTGAGTACTAGTATGATTTTTTTTGTAATCTATTCATACATTAAAAGATCATGTAAGTCTATTAATTATGATGATTTTAAATATTTTGTTACTTTTATAAATGATTATTCATGTTCTTTGATTTTTATTTCTAAAATAAAACTCAGGATCTATGTATTTTTATTAGATTTTAAGATACTACAAAAAAATGATTTGGAAACAAAATATTAAATTTTAAAAAATAATGATGTCTTAAACAATACTTTGCATGAGTTTTTCATTTTATTTAATTATTTTGAGATAATTCATCAAGCACCATTTATTAAGAATCTAAATCAAAATATAGTAGATAAAAGAAACAAGTATCTAATAGAAATAATTAGGATAATTCTACTTTATATAAATATACCTAATCATTTTTAGAATAAAATAATAATGACCACAAACCATTTAATAAATAAGATATATTAATTATTATTTCAAATCATATTACATAAACAATTAATCTATCGAAATAGAAATTATTTATCTCACACAAAATATTGAAGCATACTTAGTTTGTTCATGAAATCTTCGCTTAATAAGAAAAAATAACATCTCATCATGTACAAATCTTCATTGATTACTCAAATGTTCAAAAAATTACAACTTTTATTCTCTTAAGATAAGAAGAATATTTACATTTGATGATGTGATATTTAATCTTCTTTACAAATTAAGCCTCAAATAATAATTTTATTTAGACAATGAGAATGTGATAGTTACTATGACAATTTATGATTTCACTTGAATTTCAATTGAATATTCTCCTCTTACTTCTACCACTACTGAATCTGTAAAAAAATTAGAAACAATTTCAAATGTATAACTAGGATTTAATTCACTAGAGCCACATGATTAAGAAAGAAAATTATAACCCTCCCTTGAGAATATTCCACATGACATAAGTTGAGTCTAGTAAAAAAGATAAAAATAGAAGATTTATTGAACACAACCATATAATTTATATTTGATAGGCACATCTATAACATTGTATAAGAGACAATCACTATCATTAATTGATCTAGAGCAAAACATTGACTATGTTTAGCTAGCTGTATTATGGATGATACAATAATACTATTTTACTCTAGATTTATTCTCACAAACACTATGTATCTATAACATTCTCTTATGAACATTTTAATAGAATACATTTCTATTTCTAATCCTTTCTTGACAATCATGGATCCTAAAATATTACTCATGAGATGTTAAATCATTTAGAATTATAACAAATCATATTTGAAGAACCAGTCATATCTTATACCAATATAACTAGGAAAGCATGTCGTAAAAAGAAAGAATTGTAATTGAGGAGTTAGTCAAATATGAGGGATTAAGTATTGTGACATATTTTCTCTTGTAATAATCTAAGACAAATTAGAATTTTCTTTTGGTATATCACACGAGAAAAAAAGTATTATGTATCAATTAGATGACAACTATCTTTCTTCAAGAAGATTTTAAGCAATGGGTATTTATGACATAACCTCTAAATTTTTCCAATTACAATGGTTCAAGTATAATTTTATATGACATGATTCTATAAATTTTCTTTTATAGTTATGTCATCTCAGATAAAATTGAAATTCTATAGTTTTATATCGTATACTTTATGATTGTACACCAACATGTAGGACAATATTTCATTCGAGATACTAAAATTATAGTGTTATGTCATCTCATTATATTGTACTTAAAAATATTATCCTCTTACTTTTGACAATGATAGAGTTATGACGTATCATTATTTTAATATTCCATTTTTATTTTTATCAACATAAATGACATGAATATCTTCTCAGACATTACTTTGATGACAAATTGATTTTATAAATAATTTGATTAATAAATATTGATAATATTCTCATTATAATAATTATCAATTAGTTATTTTTTTAAATAAAACAATTCTTGCAAATTGAGTTACAATCAAAAGAATTGGATCATCTCTAATATTTTATCTATACTAAGTTTGGATAATCATGAGATAATAATATTCATTCCAAGAGAAAATATATTTTAGCCATATTTTAAAGAAAACAAATGGTAATACCTCAAACAAAGAAGATTGGTTGTTTCTATTAACACTAGCACTTTTGACCTATCTTAAGTGTAAGATAATTATAAGAAATTTTAATTATCTTATTACTAATAAATTAGATTTTAATTATATTATTAATGTAAGTTTCTAAAATATTAAAAATAGGAATCATTACCTAAATTCTCCTAATCAAATTCATACATAAAATTTTTTAGATTCTAACTCACAAACACACACACACACACACTTATATATGTTCTTATACTTGTTATTTCTTTTAAAAAATATGAATGCAAAGAACAAAGACATCCATTTAGATTAAACTTAGATGTATCAATCACAAAAAAATAGACTATTACTAAGTATTATACTTTAGTAGGAGACAATCAAGTCTCCTACAAAAGTAAGAGAAATTATGATTTCTCAATTAAGTATAAACACATTACAAAATCATAATAATTATTATTTGTGATCTTTTATAAATCAAATAGTTATTAGAGGAAACTGATTTGACATAATTGAGATCATTGAAACCAATGTGACAAATAGGTAAAACAATATATTATTTTTAATTTAATTTTTATAACAAATAAAATATATAAAAATAAATTATGACTTCATTTGAGACATATGCACCAACTAGAAGAAGGGTACAAGAAACTTGTTTATGTTATTTAAAGTTATGTTATGTCATGTACCTTATGAGAGTAGACCAACATGTGGGACAATATTTCTCTTTCTAACTTATCTCTATAAATATGATATTTGTGTCATGTTAAAATTTTGACAAATTTAAGTCTTGTGATTTAGTTTCTATTTTTTTTTCTAACTTTATTAATTATCACTTAAAACTTATCAATATATCATGGTAGAATAAAAAATAAATATTAAAAACATGTGAACAATTTTTATAAATAATAATTAAAATAACAAAAATAAAAACACAATTAAATACATATAATGAACTATGATATTCTCATTGATATTTTTTTCATCGACAAGATTACTAATATAATTTAAAATATTGAATATCTTCAACAACTATGCTATAATATTTTAAAATGAGAACATTAGAATATTATAAGATACATTTTTCCATTATGTTTTTTTGACTAAGAATCATCTAACCAGCCAAAATTGATGAGAATTGTATGAGTAATCAATAAGTGCAATAACCCACTTAGATATTTTTTAAAGTTAAGAAGATTTTCAATATTTTCTAATATCAAATCAAGGAAATATGCAACATAGAATCCAAAGAAAAAATGCAGGCATTTTAATTCAATAATGTGAAATTATTATATTAAAAAAAAATTACATACTTGTCTAACAATTTGTAGATTGTTGAACATTTTTTTAGACTTAGTCATGCCTTACCCATACAAATCTTTCGTTACACTTGTGACTAAGCATACTTCAAGCACACATTTTGAAACAATGTACAAGAGTATACTATAATATTAACATGAAAGTGAAAAATAATCATTATATTAATTCACACAAAATAATTTTAAAAACTTAGGAAAAATTAATAACTAATGAAATGGTCAAAAGAGTATTCATAAGATACATGAAAAAAAGAAAGAATAGAAATTTGAACCAAGTGAAACACATGAAAGTGTAGTAACACTTACTCTCATAATGAAAACTTTCAGTGAAGAACCTCAAAGCTTAGCAAGACCTCTAACAAAATGAAAACTTATTTATATGCAACAAATTAGAAAATTCAAAACAAAATTCTTTTTTATAAAACTGAAAGTGTAGTAGAAAAACATGAGCTGACAATATGGATGGTTATAAGAAAAATATTTATGATTTAGGTATAACACTTACTCTCATAATTACTTATAAGAATTAAAAAAAATGATTAAACAAGCCTCTTTTTGTGCAAAAAACTAACCGAAAGGCTTTACCCCAATGCATAAAACTCTCACTTAACACATAAACTGAAACAAATTAATATCTCAATAATTTTACCACTAACTAATAAAAATATTAAATCTAATAAATCACAAACTCGAGACCTACCATACAAGGACAAACACACTTGCTATAATATCAATATTCAATACAACCTCTAAAAAATAAATGAGATTTTTCTAAAATTAAAAAAAAAAAACCAAAAAATTCATACTAAGAAAAAAAATAACATTGGATATCAATTACAATTAAGTTTCAAAGAATAAAAAGGAATGAATGATTAGGGGAACACAATGACTTATATGCTTATAAATGAAAAGTGATAAAAAATAAAAATTTAAGCCCAAAATTACATGTAAAAAATTTGATCAAGGAATTATATATCATACAAACTAATGACAAGATAAATATGTAAAAACATCATTATTGAGTTTCAAAATGAATCACTAGAGTAAATCGCACAAAACATTTCACAAAGTTTATGATAAAAATAATGAGAAGGTAATATACTTACAAGATACTCAAAATAGAGAAAAAATAATAGTAATCAAAATAACAAATAAGTTAGGAAAAAGAATATATTTCAAATAAAATTTAATTACGAAACAAAATGAGAAAAATATTCTTAAGAAGAAATAAAATTTGCACAATAGCATGTCAAAACATCATCATTAAGTTATAAAATGAATCACTAGTACACTTACAAGATAATCAAAATAGAGAAAAATAATAATCAAATCAAGCAGAACTAATCAAAAATGAAAATAATAAAATTTTAATATAATATGGAATTATTAATTTAATACTTCCTAAGAATATCACGTAACAAACCTTAAAGATCTTAATGCGCCAACTAGCAAAATGAAAATGTCATTGATATGCAATGTATTAGGATATAAACAATACAATTTAATTTTATAAAACTAAATGTAAATAAAACTAACGGACATGATGATATTTATATTTAAATACAGGTCTTTTGCACATAGATGGATGGAGCAGCTACTTAGACTATTTAATATTGTATTTTTCATTTTGAGCATTTTTCCCATAATAAAAATTCTTTTTTTTTCTTTCTTATCCCCCTTCTAGAAATCACTTGGGTACGCACTATATTGGTGCCAAATATGAAATTAGAGCATATTTTACATAGATGAGGAATGGCATCAAGCTGCATTTGTGGTAGCATACATTCCATCAGTAACAGAAACAATGTGTGCCAGCAACTAGCATCGACAATGGCATCGGCTTATTGTGCACGTAAAAAATATTATACCTTGATTGTTTTTTAAATCTTTGGGTTAAGTATAACCATCAGAAATGCAACAATGAGATTTTGGTGGTCTAAAACCAAACAAAAATAAACAATAATGATTTCCACAATGGTTGCCATGATGAAGTGTAGCTAGTACAGAGGGCGTTTGTGTGATTAAAGTAAGGTGGAGGCTTTTATTTTTGAAAGTTTAATATGAAATCATGGTAATTCATGTGCTTTGTCAGTAATATTCCTACCAGATTCTCTACAAACATATCTATTTATCTTGTTAGATTCACTCACGAATTTTTGAATTATAATTTTGAGAATTAATACACAGGTCATAAGAAATCACTCTTTATTTCCCTTAAGAGTCTAAAATTTTGATATTATTTTGATTAATGGCATTGTTATATGAGAAAAAAGTATTAAAGTATTAATGTTGAATTTTTATTGACACATATTTTATATAGAATAAAGTTTAATCATAATATATTTATATCCATTGTTTTACTAATCAACATATATGTGAAATTATTTTCTTTTCTTTTGGTGTATTTATACAAGATTGACAGATCAGACATAACTTTTATAAGAATTGAGCAAGATAGACGATATACATTTTTCATCACCCACTAAAATATTTCTAGATATTTAATTATTATTGATCAACTAATGATATATTCTCGATTGAGATATTCATCTCTGGATAAGCTAAAAATTCTAGAGATTCGTATTATCAATGTATTATAATATTCTATCTAATATGTCATAAGAATGATTGGAAAGATCAATAGGATTATAACATATAATGACATAAAATATTTAATTATTTTTATTAATTATTATATTAGATATACATTATTATTGTTCTTGAAAAAAATATTCCAAATTTTATTTAATTTTAGGAAATTTAGTAAAAAAATAAAATTTTAATCTAGCTATGACATTAGAATATTTAGAAATGATAATATTTTAGAATATATTTCTTATCAATTTTCTAATTTTTTTTTTTGATAAGCATGTAATGATTCAGTATTTAGATTATATTGATACTCATATATAAAATATGAGTTAAAATAAAGAATATAAATCTAATTAAGACATCTGGGACACTTATACTATATTAGAGTATTCATAAATATTTTAGGAAATAAATAACATTTTCACAAATGTCATAATCAACAACATATCATATTTTTTTTCTTTTATTCTTTATCTCGTATCAACTTTTATACCAGTAAAAAAAATATTTTCACCTTCCAACTAAAATTTTTGAATATATTTATTTTGTTCATAATTTATCTTCAAACAAAAAAAAAATATAATTGTACATCTCATCAAATATGTTTTTGTTAGATACTCTATTATCCATAAGGAATATAATTGTACATTTTTAAAATAATATTTGAATTAAGAGAATGTAATGAAAAGAATATATTTTTAAATATTGTAAAAGTAAAATTGAATGTGTCCTATTGTTAATCACATAAGGACAATCACTGACTATGGTCTAATGCAAGCACCTAATCTAGTAAATTGGATGGCTTTTAAAAGAACAATAAAACCTCAACATAACTTTATACTAAGAAGAGAATGGTAATATAAGTATCCTATTGAATACAAGATGTAAGTCCTAAGAAAATGAGATGAGAAGTGAGAGACTTTATAATCATCAACATAATGTCATATAATTCAATTCAAAGTAGTGACATTGACTTTCCGATTATACTATGAATAAAACAAAAAATATATTCTACCGAACATTAAAGCTTTCAAAGGTATTTTCTAGGTACATTTTGATGGACATCTTACCTTTCACGCCTTGAAGATGAATGGATATACAATTTGGGAGCTTATATGGCCTTCAGAGAAGAAAAAGAAAACTATAATAACAACCCGATTGAAAGTTTTGGCAAATAAATCACAAGCTATTTTGGGGGTAAAAGCTCGATAATTTCAACGACAACGATCACTGCGGAAGCACTTCTCCAACTGCGATCTCATCAACTTCATATCCAAGTATGTTCGGCGCTCTCCTCTTCTTAATATCATTTCTCTTCAAGCTCTTCATCTCTACCCCCTTCATCTCATCTGACTTGATGAGATAAAGGATTAGGATTGACGAGAACATATACAAAAAATCATGAACTCTTTCGACTAATAATTACATAGTTTGCTACTTTATTTCTTACTCTTCAAAATCTTTATAAGCAAAAACAAGCTCTTATAATAATATTTTCCTCTGAAAAATAGTGTTCAAGCAAATAAACTAAAAAAGCAGAAAATATGAAAGCTTGAAGTACAATGTTGTTTGATCCAAATTTTAGCGTCATTCTAATTTTTACATAAAGACCACTATCCCATTAGTTAGTGTCTTTAGAGAGATAAATTCAAAGAAAAGATCAATCATAAATTATATTTATTATCCAATGAATTTTGCTAAGAAGAAAATTATAATTAATTGAGAAGGCGTGGAGAAAAAATATAGTTCAATTTAAAAAAATAATGCAAGATGGACTCCACAACTTTAGCAACTTTTATATGCAGCAAGTTACAATCTTAACCACTAAAATACAGTATGGGGATAAGTACTCTAATATTGATGAGATGAGAAATGAATTATTTGAATGCATGGATAGGATATTGAATTATTAAAATATTTAAAAGCTAATATTCAGTTGGACTCATTTGACCAAGCAATAAGTAAATTTGAAAATCATATTACAATTAATTCTCGAACATTAAGAAATTTTATAAGTTGATAGAGGTGTTATAGGCATTCAACACCATAGTTGCAAAAGCTCATTATTTGAATCCTTAGTCTTACTTGTAGTACTTCGGGATGTGAAAGAATTAAAGCACATTTGAATCAGTAATATTTTTATTTTTATAAATTTTTATACATATATTTTTATTTAAATGTTAAAAACTTAATTTTATTTTAACACGTAAATTTTTTTTATTTCATTATTTATAGATACATACAAAAAAAAAACTTAACATCAAAAGTTGAATGCTCTAGTGTATATAAAGTAAATAAAATATTGATCTAATTTTAATAGAAGAGATTAATTCAGATGATGAGCAAATTACGGTGAAAGAAGATCTTCTCCTCCCCATTGATCTTAGGTAGTTTAAGGATGATGAGTTATTCAATATTAGTATTATTAGAATTGAGTCATCCAACTTCCAACAGATTAAAGCATCAATAAGTCATATGATTTCTTTACATACCTACAAAGGAAAATATAATGAAGTACCAAGTAAGTACATATAAATTAAAATCATAAATTTAATTAAATTTAATAAAAAAACACATGAATATTTATGCCTAATTAAAAATTTGTACTAGGTACAAACGAAAAATAAAAGTAAAGAGAATAAGTTTGATTTGACACTAATTATTAAATATGAAAATTTACATAAAATAAGGATACATTATAGTAGACGTTTTCATATATTTAATATATTGAATGAGAAAAATGATACATTTGGAGAGGAAAATTTAAATTGAAATAATTTACTCCTGTTCTTATTTTATGACCTGGTTATTATTTTTTATTAAAGTTTAAAATTATTAATATAATTAAATCTATTTTTTATTTTATGATTTGTTATTATTTATTGTGAGAGTAATGAATTAGTTAGTTTTTTTTTTAATTTATTCTAATGAATTCTTAGAGTAGTAAAATGGACAAGGCCGGTTAGCCCGGCCCAATTTTAAGTGGCCCAACCATGCCACCATATCGTGCCGGACACAGCACTATGCAGTAACCGTGTCATTCTTGGCCCGGCATAGCATCATCACAGCCAGCCTTGCAAGGCCCATTGGCCCAATTATGATGAACATGTGTTGGGTTGTGCCTGGACAGGCTGATTCTAGCCCATCCAAGCCTGGTAGGAGGCCGAGTTTGTCCATTGAGCTGGGTTTAGGCCGGGTTCGAGCCTAGTTCAATTCATTTTGAAAATATTTAATGATTTTAATCCAAAATATTAAAAATATTAAAAATATTATAAAATTTAAATTTTAATTATCTAATTCTTAATTATTAAATTAAAATAAATAATTAATTTTTAATTTTATTTTATTAAATTAAATAAAACATTAATTTTAGCATGATAAATATCTAAAATTTAAAAACTAACAATGTTTAAATTAATAAAAATAAAATATTAATACATATCAATGTAAATCACAAAAAATTAAAATTCAAGAATCAAGTCTCAAACATAGAATAATATGACAAAAAATAAATAAATAAAGACAATGTAATTCCAAAAAAAATGAAAAATATTATTAGTAGACATCATTATAGCATATGATCAATATAGATAAAAGATAAATATCAGTGTCTCACTCCGTCAATCATCATTAGTCATTAAATTCAAATTATCATCAATATCACATGAATTTAGATGTGTCAAATCGACTGGGCCGGCCCGGCCCATTTTTTTGGCCCCAACCAAGTTAGCATGACGACTCTGGCACAGCACAATTTGTTGGAGAGCAAGCCCGACACGGCCGATGGCTCAAATTCTGCGCATGTTCTAGTCGATTCATACCAGGTCAAATAGAACCTTTCAGGTCGAGTCAGGTCCTTTTTTTAAAAAAAATGAGGGTTTCGGGTGGCACACCTCCGTCTCCTGTCGGGCATGCCTAGCTATCACCCATCAGGCATCATCGAGTCATCCCCCCCATCAAGCATCACTATGTTCAACATCCCCACGTTGTGCCCACGTGGCAACCACCTGTATCATGCATGGCATGGAACACGGGCCAAAAACCCTTGGCACAGCATGAAATGATTTGTACCAAAAATCTACTCGGCCTAGGCACGGCACTATAGCATGTCATGCCGAGATTCGAGTCAGGCTCGGTCTGCCCAGCCCGTTTGACACATGTACACGAATCATCATCAACAACCAACTACTCTATTTTTGATATAGTCACAACACGATTCTGGATGTCTAAGCTCAAATCCACATAATCCTTTAAGCATGCTAATGTCTCAATAATATCTAACCGTAATCTAATTTTCTATGCTTGACAACGAATGAGTTAGTAGATCTTGTGTTATTTTAGGTAGCACTGGATAGTTAAGCTCATGATTTTCACCACTATAAAATATCAAGATTCTTATTATTAGAATGTGATAAGATTATATAATAATTCGTATCTAAGTACTGAAACACATCGCTCATATTTAACGATCCACCCCATCATATCTCACATACTATCAAAATGAAAAAGTCAATCATATTCGAATATA
Source organism: Sapria himalayana (assembly GCA_029783825.1). NCBI lineage: Eukaryota > Viridiplantae > Streptophyta > Magnoliopsida > Malpighiales > Rafflesiaceae > Sapria > Sapria himalayana. The sequence continues at coordinate 2,659,306 of JAREIK010001871.1, forward strand.
ATATCCGAGTCCGTACTCAGAATCTCACTACTACTACTATAATATCTAATATTGTAGTATGTGAAGAGCTCAGTCAACATCTTGCAAATGAATACTTTAGATTGATCTTCCTGGTTCATTGCACAAAGATATGTATGTCAAAATATTTTCTACCCCTTTCATCTTAACCCTGAGATCCATGCAAACAGCCAAAAAATAAAGAGATGAAATAATGAACCAATACTTTAAACACTTAGTTTCCATCTCAACAACTATATCGCTAAGTGTCGAATCATCTTGAAACTTTCTAAACATGCTATTAATATTACATATTTACTTGAGTACAATACAAGTCACAGGAATATAAACTGAATAACATATGTTTATTATGTAATAAAAAATTTTTAGAAATTCTATTAATAAAATTTCTATAACCCAATCAATGTCGTCAATAATAAATTTATCATAATTACTATTAACGTAGTTAAATATCACGTGTTTGTATCCAACATATGACTCCAACATAAGATATATGTAATTTCAATAGTGTCTCACATCAATTTGAAATTTCTTCTTCTTTATACCCACAGACAAACAGAGACTACCAAATTCCTGTTGTTTACGAGGCATGCGATGATATTTTAGTGAATTGGGTATATTTTTTAAAGCGGCGGCACACACTTTCATCCCCGCTTGTATTATCAGATTAATGATGTACCACATATATCTAACGTAAAAAATATCTCCTAATAATTCATCTCTAATATTCTTAACAAATATATTAATCACTACTTCATTATTAAATATATTATCGAATATTATATAATATATTTTATTTTAAATTTTATATTCTCTAACAACTTTCATCGTACACTCAAAAATGACCAGATTATCATTAGAATAAAGAATCTTAAAGAATCCTAATATTTTTTTTATTTAATATCTATTTAAAATCTAAATAGTAGGCAGTGATGCATGCATAAGATGCACCCTCATGACTAGTTTAGATATTGAACATCACGAACACAACTCCGCTATAATTTCTAAATTTATTAATTATTATTATTTTTTTAACTTATAAAATTTTAGGATATCATTCCTAGATGTGAATCTTAGAATCCTACGATTTACATAATAAAAATAAGTCTGGATAATACTGACTACCCTTTGATCCTTCGAAATCCAAATCAAATGATCAATCATGATAATTAGTTTAGTCATGCCTTCTTCCCTAACTTGTTGCAATATATGAAATGGGTCAACTTTGAGACTGAACAGAATTCAACCTCAAAGAACCCACAGCTAAGTTGGATTTGCCTAAGATCTAATATATCATATATTTTGGTGCATAATTTGGTATGTCTCTTAAAGTATCCAGTCTCACACAAACTCTTACAGATTAATTTTTTTTATAATATTTACACTATGCAGCATCTTCTTCGACCCCCTAACCATTTTATTATTTTATTATATTAAAAGAGTTCAAACTATTGATTTTCTTCTAATTTTTATTTTATAGATATTTGAGTCGAGATGAACAAAAAAAATAAAATTTGATCTGTAATTGACCTTTTCATAGGATTTTCGTTATTTAAATTATAATTAATTTTATTTTTCTAATTAAAATTACTAAGTCTTTTTTATTTTATTTTTATTTTTTTTAGATTGGATTTATGCCTAGGAGAATAAGATATTAAAATTTAAAACTTAAAATAAATAAATAAAATACATATAAATCATAATGCATAAAATTTGCCTTTTTGATGTCCGCACCGCACGCACACAACAACCCACACCACACTCAAGACACGAAAGACAAAACCAAAAGCCAAAAGCAAGAAAATATGAGAGAGATTTATGTTTTAAAAATATAAATATTTGAATTAGGGGAGAAGGGAGTTTATAGATATAGAAAAAATATTTAAAAAATTATTTTTTTTAGATTTTTTTTTAATTTTTTAAAATAAAAAAAATAAACAGAATCTTTAGAGCCGTTAAATTCTTCCTAATAGCTGTTTGAGCAAAATCCAATGGTTTATTAGGCAAAAACTTCAACTTATTGAACTATCAGGATCAGACTAAGGGGTTAGGGAAAAAAGATCGTGGGTCAAGTCGATCGGATTATGGGCTCGATGGAATTTCAAATTCATCGAGCTAGGAGTCTAGTGTAGGAACATCAAGCTTTGAGGTGGGGTAGTGGTCGGGCAAAATTAGGGCATGGTTTAGTTCATGCCAAAATTGCATGCCTACGAGCTCTCGTATCTGGCCGTGCCTAGCCAGGCACGTGGTCTGGTTGACCTAGGCACAGCACAGCACAAGTCGTGACGTGATCATGCTCGGCATGGGCATGGGCACGAGTGTAGACCATGTTGTGCTTGGCCAGGCACGGACAAGTTGGGCTATGCCTCAAACCGGGCCCAAGCCGCTCAGCCCATTTTACACCTCTATGAATTATTTTCATGTTTTTATTTATGCTATTTTATTTTATATATTTTAAAATATTAATTAATTATATATTATGATACTTAAAATATTTACGTCTTAATACCTCAAAACTTATGTATTACCTCATGAACATAAATGTCTCATCTTATGCTTGTGTCTTTTAAAACTATCTAACATGTGTTATCATAGATACTCTTTCATTCTTATTTTGCCATTGTATTTAAGTTTCTTGTACTTTTTGATAACTGTTAGATCCCTAACACTCTTTTTGATATACTTAGTCATCCAGGATATGTTGGATTAACTGAGTTAAGTCACCTCCAATCATACTAAAGATATTTTTCTAAAATTTTTAAGTAATTTAATATTGAGATGCAAATGAGTTTAATAATACATTTTTCCCTATAACTAAAATGATCGTTATTAGAATATTGCTTTCACTTATTACATCTCACATATGAATTACTAACTAAATATAAGTAATGCATTTTTTCATAGTGATCCCAATGAAAAAATAGTTATACAATAACAACTAATTTTTATTGTTCCTAAAAGCATAAGTATGATATGTAGATTATGGAAGGCCCTTTTTAAGGCATGATTTAATTGATTCTTCTATGTATATACCACCTTAAGCTTTATGTAATATATATATAAAAGAATTAATAATTTTTCTAACATTAATAAAGGAAGTTAGTATATAATGTTAATATTATATATCGATGATAATTTAATTATAAAAGATATTTTATTAAATATATCTCAAATGAAATTATTTCAATAAATCAAGCTTCAAATAAAAAAAATAAAACATCATAATTAATATATAAGCAATGAAATCAAATAATCATGGAGCATGACACTTCTTTCTCAAAAGAAATACAATTTGAATATCTTGTCTAATATTGATACATCATAATATATGTTTGATTAGTTACCACTTGATCCACATATAAACATACATATAGGTGTCTATTCCCAGTTGATTCAACTACATAACTAATTAATCATGTATCATAGATAAATAAATAATTATTTATCTATCATTAACTATTTATCTAAAGCAATTTTAGGTGAATCATCTACCAAGTATTTCTTTTATCTATTTTAAAAATCTAACTCCCACTAAAATGATCCATGATTGACTTACCCTATGATCAAGATGAGGTTTTATGTAGTTGATGTTAAACATATTTATATGAGAATTGACAATGTGATACATGTATTGATAGATTTGACAGTTTAAGTACACAAGCAAAGGATAAAAATATCATATCAATTACTTGTGAGTTTTATTAGATCAATCACTATTTAAAAAAGAATAATTTATTAGTCTCTATTAATAATATTTTATTGTGATTATCATATAACTCAACATATTATTATTAATCTAGTATTTCACTAATTAAAGAAACATATTGATATTGATTATTATTCCACACAAAAAAAAAGATCCAATATGAACCTATAACAAAAAGCTATGTCCACTAATAATTAGATTACAAATATTTTTATTAAAAAAATTTGAAGACCACATATGTACATCTTTTTCTTCAAACTAAGTATTTATGATATGTATGCTTATCCTTTCATTAGATAATATCATACTATTATTTTCAGATTCTGTACACATGCAAAGGATTATAAAAATATTATATCAATTACATATAATACTAGGGTTGGGGAAGCACATATATTGGGTGCTCCCATCAAATTAGTAGACATATCATACATATCACAAACACTTAGATTGAAGAAAATAATGGCATGACATTTGTAATTAATATAATATATAATCAAATTCAATATGTTTTATTGATTATTGAACTACTAGATTAATATTAATGTGTTTAGTTATAAGACAATCACAATAAATATGACTTTCTTTCTTTAGATAATAAATAAATAATTCAGTTTCTTTAAATAAAGTGCATTACAATGAAAAATAATATGTATGAATAAATAGTTATGAGCATCAAAATAATTATTCAAAATACAAAAAGTATATTCTTCTAATGAATAATGTATTAGATATTATGTATATTATTAATATAATTTATTATTTCCAAGATTCTAATAGAAATATTAATATGAATATAATATTACATATGAGAAGTTATGAAAAAAGATCAAAAGCTTAAGATTCGTTTTGAAACTATGGGTATAACCAAGTGTTTGGAGTTTTTTTTTAAACAAATTTGTTTCTAAAATAATATGTGATAGACTATTATTTTTAAATCGAGTACAAGTACAAAATAGAACTATAATATCAATTACCAGTAAGTTTTAGTGGATCAATTACATTTTAGATGAGTAAAACTTTTCATTCTAAATGTCAGTAATTATTATCATGATAATCACATAACTCAATATATTATTATCAAACTAGTATTTAACGAACAAAGAAAAAACAATGATATTGATTATTATTTTACACTAAAGGGAATCCAATATGAATATATAGCAAAATTCAATATATCTACTAGTAATCAGAATTGCAATTCTCTTCACAAATAAGAATAGAGGACAACATGTGTATGCCTCTTTCTTCAAATTGTGTGCATGTGATAAGTGTATATAATTTGGAGAGAATAATGAAATTTATTAGAGGATAAGATTAGAGGACAATATATATGCTTCCCCAACTTTGGTCATATATGTGTGTGTGTGTGTGTGTGTGTGTGTGTGTGTGTGGTTTTATTATTCTTTAATTAATACATGAGAAAAATGAGGGATTATCATTACAATCTTAAATGACCACAAGATTACAAATAATTGAAATAAACACAAAAATAAATTTAGATAACAAATATAGTCCAATAGATAGCAAATTAAAAGATAGAAAATATCATATGACAAATTCTATCTGGCTTGAGAAGTCTTGGTATTGATGATAAAATAAGGGTCTCATTAATGGGAACAATGCCACCTTACAATTTCTAAACAAGAATACAAATGATTTATTACCATTTATAAATGATCAGGCGTTGCCAATTGTAGGGTCAGAAGTGAAATCATTTAAAATTTGGAATTCTAAATGAAGACTAAAAAGCCATCTAAGCCTTCAAAGAAGTATAGCTATATTTTACACAACCAGAACCTTTCCATGTCAAAGAGATAATGAAGAAATTTAATTAGACAGTGGATACATTATGTTATATCAGAGGCTCGGTATTAACGAACTCAAATACTCTGAATAAAAACCAACGCAACACAATCCTACAAGGCCTTTAGTGCTTTGAATTCCCAGCCTTTAGAGCATTTCTAAAAAGGAGAGAAATATGTGGAGTCACCACTTAGGAGTTTTTGGTGTGCAACCACAGAGAACAATCATACACACACAAATAAGCATGAAGTAGCAAATACAACCTTGAGTCTCAGAGTACTTGACAGAAGATTCTTTTTCTGAGCCAAGCATGGGAAAATCTCCAGGAGTTGCAGAAAACCCATCAGCATTTGCTGGTGTCGTACCCTGCATTATTAGCAGTCAACAAAGACTCCAGAATCATGATATTAGGAAAAGTAAAACATACAGAATTACTTGTTGTAAAACAAAGGAATAAAGGAATTTGGAATGGAAATAGGACAAGGAGTCAAATATCAGAAACCACCCATTTGTCAGACCATGAATAATGATAATGAGTCAATTATAACCAAAAGCAAATTCATCACTTAACTGAGAAAAATCAAAGCTACATCAATTTTGACACTACAAAACAATTGACATTATCAAAACCTAATATTAAGGCCATGAGTTCGAACACTTCCACCCAAAATACCATATGACCACCTAGGTACTATGAAATTTTTGACATGGTTTACACCTGTTGAGATTTAGTTTATTTCTGTGTATTTTTCATGATTTTTTCTTTTTATCTTTGTAAAGAAACACCTTACTTTTGAGATGTCTCAACCTAGAAGTGTCAAATAGGTTGTGTCGGGTCGATATGGCTGATTTTTTTAGTGGCCCACTAGGGCCACCATGCCATTCCTAGCATGACACGATTCAAAATGGGCAGGCTCTGCATGGCTTAACAGGCCCGAGTTTGTCTGATTCAGGCTGGTTCATGCAGGGCCTGGTGGATTTCGTGCCGGGTCATGCCAGGCCTTGTGGGTTTCATGCCGGGTAGTACCGGGACATGCTAGGATGTGTCAGGATGTGCCGTTTCGGCTCGTTCGGAATCGAGTCATTTCTAACTTCAAATATTTTTTAAATTTTAAAATATAATACTAAATTAATTAATTAATTAATTTAATTAATATAATAATAAAACAAATTTACTATCACAAGTCACAATTCTTAACTCCAAAAAATTACATAATATAAATATTATAAATTTCAATTATTTTATTTTTGTAACATAATACAAGTACAAATTATAAAATAATAAAAAAATCTCAAAAAATAAAAATCAAGACATCAAAGATTATTCATAAATATCAATCTCGTAAGCGTGTGAATAAAAAAGAATAAAATAACAATTAAAGTATTAAAATCAAATTAAAAAAAAAAAACAAAACAATCCAAAAATAATAAATCCCATAAGCATATGAATATGATGGTATCACTAGTAGTAGGGTATAAGTAGTAGGATCAATCTCAGGCATCATCAAAGTCTTACGTATCATCATCAACCATCAACTATTCCGCTCTTGTTACAATTGCAACATGATTCTACATGTCCAAGCTTGAATCCTCTCAACTTTTCATGCATGCTAATACATTAATAATATATGACCGTAATCTCGATCTTATATTTAAAATCATACTGCAACATAAAAAATAAACTATAATTCTACGCTCAACACCAGAGAAGTCAATAGATATCGAATCATCTTAAATAGCACAGGATAGATGGAATCATATGATTTCTATCACTATAAAATATCAAAGTTTTTATTATTGGTATATAATAGAATTGAGCAGTAATCAATATCTAAATATCAAGATAGTTCACTCCTATTCGACAATCCACCCTATCATTTCTTCCGTACTAACTAAATGGAGAAATCATCTATAAATATGATATACATATTTATACTCAAAGTATGACTAATTCTACCACCATACCTAATACCGTAATAAGTAAATAGTTCAATCAACTTCTCGTGAATGAACAATTTGAGTTAGTATTCCTAGTTCATGCACGAATATATGTATATCACAATATTTTCTACCCCTTCTGTCTTAACCATAAGATCCATACAAACAGTCAGACAATAAAAAGATTGAACAGTGGACTAATATTTTAATACTTGATTTCCATCTCAAGAGTCATGTAACAAAATATTGATTCATATCTAAATTTCCTAAGGATACTACTAATGTTACATATGTACCTAAATACAATGTAATTCGTAAAAGTATAAATTAATGAATACAAGCTCGTCGTGTCATAAAAAATTTTTAAAAATTTCAAAAATAAAATTTTTGTTGTACAGTCAGTATCGCCAAAAATAAGCTTGTCATTCTTACTATTGAAATAGAAGAATATCACATATTTGTATCCAACACGTGACTCTAACTTAAGATATATGTAATTTCAAAGATATCTCATATCCAATTGAAATTTCTTCTTTAGACCTACAAAATAACAGAAACTATCAAACTCCACTTGTCTGTGAGACGTACTAAAAAATTTAGTGAATTGCATATATTTTTTAAAGCAAGAATAACAAACTTCATCTATACTTGTACTATGAGATTAATGACGAGACATATACAATTAATGTAAAAAATATCTCATAATAGCTCATCTCTAAAAGTATTAATAAATATATTAATTATTTCTTCATTGTTAGATGCATTATTAAATATAATATCAATATTTTATTTTAAATATTATATTCTCTAAAAATTCTCATCATACACTCATAAATGACCGCATCATGAAAATATAAAATCTCTGAGAATCCTAATATTTTTTTATTTAGTATCCATTTAGAATCTACATAATGAATGGTGAATATTATAGTGTCACTAGTGGTAGGTCATTGACAATATGCTCAAATCTTAGGGCATTATCAAAATTTCATGAATCATAATCAGCCACCAACTCATCCGCTTTTGCTATAGTTGCAGCACGATTCTGAATACTTAAGCTCGAATCCTATCAATCTTTCAAGCATGCTAATACCTCAATAATATTTAACTACAATCTAGATCTCATATCTAAAATAATATTCACTACAACAACAAAAATTATACTTCGATGTTACGGTCAACACCAGAGAAGTCGGTAGATCATGTGTCATCATAAACAACACAGGATGGATGGACTCATATAATTTCTACCACTATAAAATATTAAGATTTTTATTATTGATATGCGATAGGATTAAACAATAATTGATATCTAAGTACTGAGATATCTCACTCCTATTCGATGGTCCATCCCATTATTTTCCATTTGCTAACTAAATAAAAAAGTCATCTCATCTATTAATATAATATCATGTTCGTACTCCAAATATGCTACTACTATCATAATACCTAGTACCACAATACCTAGTATCATATTATAAATAAACTCTTCAGGTTAGTATTCTTAATTCATGATTGCAAATATATATGTCAAAATATTTTCTATCTCTTCCATCTTAACCATATGGTTCATGCAGACAACCAGACAATAAAAAATAAAATTACGAATCAGTTTTTAAATATTGGGTTTCCATCTAAAAAAGTCATGTCAAAAAATATCAAGTGATCTCTAAACTTTCTAAACATGCTACTAATATTACATATATATCTGAGTACAATACAAATTATGAGAATATAAATTGATTAATACAGGTTGGTCGTGTAATAAAAAATTTTCAAGAATTTTAAAAATAAAATTATTGTAGCCAAGTGACGTTAATAATAAACTCGTCACTCTTACTATTAAAGTAGTTGAATATCATGTGTTCGTATTAAACACATGACTCTAATATAAAATATGTTTAATTTCAACAATATCTCACATCCAATTAGAATTTCTTTTTTAAACTCACAAACAAATAGAGACTATCAAACTATTATTGTATGCGAAACGTAAAAAAAAACTTTTAGTGAGTTGCAAATATTTTCTAAAGCAGAGAAAATAACTTTCATTATCTCTTGTACTATGAGGTTAATGACATGACATATGCATCCAATATGAAAAATCTCTCCTAATGATCTGTCTCTAATAGTCTTAATAAATATGTTAATAACTACTTCATTATTAGATATATTATCGAATGTGATACTAAATATTTTATTTTTAATATTATATTCTTTAAAGTTTATTATCATACATTTATAAATGATCGAGTCATCATGAGAATAAAAAATCTCTGAGAATCTAATATTTTTTTTATTAATATCCATTTAGAATCTACATAGTGAGCATTGAGGCATGCTTATAACATATCGTCACAACTAGTCAAGATATCGAATATCGAATATCATTCACTATATTCCCTAAATTCATTAATTATTATTTATTTTTCTAAGTTATAATATTTTAGTATATTGTTGCTAGATGTTGACCTAAGAAATATATGATATACAAGCTAAAAATAAGTCTACATAATACTGATTACCCTTAGATCCTCCAAAAATTTAATTAAAAAACTCATCATGGTAATCAGTTTGGTCATAACTTCCATCTTTAACTCGTTGCGGTATATAAAGTGAGTCAACTTAGAGACAATACTAGATCTAGCATATTCCCACAGCTGAGTTGAATTTGTCTAGGAACTAATACACCATATTTTTAGGTGTATTGTTTGACATATCTCCCAAGACGTCAAGTCCAACATAAACTCTTACAGGTTAATATTTTTTAAAATAGTTGTATTATGTCAATTCTTTATCGACATCCTAATATTTTTATTTTATATAATATTAAAGTGAACCCAAACTATTAATTTTTTTTTAGTTTTTTATTTATTAAATATTTGAGTCAGAGCCATAAAAAAAATAAAATTTTACCGGTCTTGAATCTTTCAAAAGGGTTATCGTTATCTGTATTAAAATTTTTTACGTTTATGTTAATGTTAATTTCATTATCGTCTTTAAATTTATAATTTATCAATTTTTATTTTTATTAGTTTATTAATTATATTTTAAATTATATTTTTTTAAATAAATATTTATTTTATTAAACTATTAACAAAAATAAAAATAAAAAAACTAAATAAAATTTAAAAAATAATACTTATAAAATGTAAAATCTCTTTGCTTGACGATGTGCATAGTCCGATAACCAATGTCCACACCACATTCCGCACTCGAGTCACAAAAGGAGAGAGAAAAAGAGGCAACACAAAAGAGAGAGAGAGAGAGAATCATAAAATGAATTAGAAATATGATATTATTAAAGAATGAGAGGAAGTAGACATATAAGTTTCAAATAAGTTATTTTTAAAAAAATTATTTTTTTATATTTTTTTGATTTTTTTTAATTAATTTTTGGACATAATGCCAACAACCGTCGAATCTCGACCCCTAGAGGTTGGGGCTGAACCCAACGACTTGAAAACACATTTTGTTTGAATTTTTTTTCCATTGGGTCAATTCAAGGCTCGAGCTCGGGTTGAGCCCAACATTTGGGCGGTCGGGTTCAGACATCACCCGAACATCGACCCGGGATCCGACCATCGGTGGCACTGTTCAGGTTGTGCCGATGAACCATGCCCTTTGAGCCAGGCAACTGAGTCATGCCTGAACCGACATGAGGCCCATGTGAACTCGGCACAGCAAAGTACAAACCATGTTGAGAGCCAGCCCGGCAAGGGCCCAGGCATGGTTCTGGACCATGTGTCTGGCCAGGCACAGCTCAGTCTGGTCGTTCCTTAGGCTAGGCCCAAGCTGCCGGGCTCACAAAATACCTCTATCTTAACCTTAGCATATATATTTGTTATTCTCAATTTTGAAATTGAAAGGAAAATCATTTTTACATTCCTTTCTCTTCTCTCTCTTCTCTCTATGAAATTATCAAACCCTATCATATTATCAAAGATGATTAGGGTTAACGGGGGAAACTATGAGGACCAATGATGGTTGGCTCACGGTGACATGCATAAAGAAGCACCATGTGCTAGTACAAATGATAGCAAGAAATGGTGGATTGACATATATAAATACCAGTGTCATAAGTTCTATGATAATATAAAGGTTTATATGTGCTTGCTTTAGTGGTGGTGGTGTCAAGATGGTATCATTTTTGTAGTGGTTTCTATCATTCTATGGTTGCCTATTATGTTTGCTTCCGAAGGCATAAACAATGTGTTATGGTGGCATTGATATGGCGATTGTGTCACGATGGTACTGTGATGCTTGCATAATGAGAAGAGTGGCACAGTAAATTCATACACACATGCGCGTGCGCATATATGTATTAATATATATATATATATATATATATATATATATATACACATACACACATAATAAGAAGCACAAACACTAATACAAACACAAGGATACGACACGACAATATACGAGGACATAATAAATTTCAAAAAATTAAAGTATGAATACAGCTAGGATAAGACATAATAAGATAAAAAAATATAAATATTATCATTAAAAAAAATAATTATACTTACATATTTATATATTACATATTTAAAAATTAAAATCATGCATTTAAAAATTAAAAATTAAATAAATATACACACACACACAAATGATAAGGATTCAAATTATTGGAAAGAATAGTATCTCATTGTCTTCTAAATCAACTATCCAAAAGAAAATATTGACGAAATTTTTGATAAAATTACTCCTCAAGAGGAACAACATTTTTGTACATCAATAATGTGACTGCAATGATTAAATATAAAAATAGATGAGGTATTTAATTTTGGTTGGGTATAAACAAGTCATGAGGAGAATATCATTCAAATTATCACGAACAATCATTCAGGCCACATGATACTTTGGATATACAATTTCTATGTTTTAAAATTTTATATTTTACAAATATTAATTTAATTAAATTCAATCTTGAAAAAGAATTTAAATATACAAAATATAAAATTTCACATAGGAAAGTGAGAATTAAAATGAAAAATTATATATAAGCTATATAATTTCGCAAGGTGTTAACTGCTGCATATATAATTAATCAATGAAGCTCAGCATGCCAAGATCAACCACCTTCCTCGGATTGGTGGGCGCCACAATAAGCTGGTGCATAAAAATGAAATATCTGAGTACAGAGAGACATACCAACTTATCGGGCATTCCATTGACATCCCACTTAATAGCATTATTGGGCAAACATTCAGCAAACCGGGATAACTGTGAGCTGCCAGGTCTTGTTTCTGCACTACGAGGGCGCAAGGAACCAAAAGGTGCCTGTTCAGGCATCAATGCTGCAGAAGCTGAGAGTGGCCTCGAGTTTGGCCCTTGAGAACAAGGAACAACTTCACGGGCCCTTTCACTACCAGCGGTTGATGGCCTGGAGTCGGATCCGGCAGATGAAGGGCGCAAGTTTACATGATTTAGTGGGCTGGAGCCATCAATACTGGCAGGCAATGATGGGCCCCATGCAATAGCTGTTGAAGAAGGCGGCCTACAGCCCCAAGTATGAGTGCCTCTGTTGAGCAGAAATCAAGATTTTAAAAAAAATACAGAAAAGCGACAGGCATGAAGAATTTAGATGGCACGAAAAAACAAAAAAAAATAAGACATCAAACACTCACTTGGGAACAATGTCAACATCTTGATCCAGAACAAGATTTTCTAGCCTTGAATCAAGAAAATACACATAATATTTGTTATGCAGAACAGAAAATTTGACAAACAAGCAGCAGCAACAGCAAATGTTACCGAGAAAAACAGTAACATCATATTAAAAAATAGTAAAATAAAATAAAATAAAAAAATACCGCTGGCTGGGTAAGTTCATGGGTTTAGGAACGACAACTTTCCCCAACACAGTCATGCCACTTCTTCTTCCAGAAGGCCATCTGCAAAAAGAAATCAACGAACAATAACTTGAAGCAGTAAACAATGCATACTCTTCGTGTATAATTATGAGATTACTACTATATTTTACCCTATTCTATTGCTCCTTGTGGTGAGTGAGTGCCCTCGCAAGGGTGCTCACATTATCTTTAAACATTATATATTAACCTCATGACATGTTATAAAAAAAATATAATATTTAAGTATTTAAGATTATTTTGCATTTATTTAAACATTTATATTTAACATTATATTATATTAATAACACTATTAAACATCCATTGATTAATTTTTCCACCAGCACAACCACTGCCACTGATAATTACCTTATTATATAGGTGTCAACCGAGTCAAACAGCTCGAGCACAACCTGTGGCAAGGCATGCTTCAGCCATGCATGGTACAGAACGGTCTAAAACAATGCCTAGTCCTAGAGAGTGTCGGCCCGTGGCACAGCTAGTTCCATGCTAGGCCAGTACGATCCATGCCTCGTATCGGGCCAGCACAACAAAGTGTCTGACCAGGTGGCACAATCCACTAGCCTGGGGATCCGAGACAGGCTGCGATTAGGTCAAAGTTCACTAATCAAATCCTATCGGGTGACTGCCAGAAGGACAGGTTTTTTTAATGAGAATGAACATGTAAGCCAGATATCACTTATGTGACCATTCAGAATTGGGCAGTCATGCCTCCCCTACCACCCGTTAAGTTTTAACAGCCTCCAACAAAGACAACGACAAGCATGACATGTCGTAGTTGACCCGTTTAGTATAAAAAATAAAAAATAATTATTATATATAGTATTACAATGGTTTTTATATTGATTCCAACAATTACTATGACCAGAATCAGGTGACTCGTGATTTTGGCTAATATAAAACTAAAAAATTCAAAAAAATAAAAAATAAAAAAAAATAATAATTCTGGATTTCTTATTAATCTATAAATAGAAAAGAACAAATTTAGAATTTAATTCTAAATATCTTCTCCTTCCACTGATTGTCTCGGTCTATTTCAGTTCTAACACTCTTTTTAGTATCTATTTTGAAATATAAATATTACATATATTTTATTTTGTTTTAATTTATAGTTTATGCTTGCACATATAGGATAGACGATGATATGGGTGTATTGTGCAACACTATAACTTATCTCAAGATTAAAATTTACAATAAAGCGATCTACGATATGATACTAATTTTTTTGTTATTTATTTGTTTGTGAGTTTTTTTTATTACTTTCATAATTTATTTAAAAAATAAAATCAATTAAAAAAATATTACATTATGAATTTAATGATAATAAATATGATATTTACGAAGATATAGATAACAATAATAATACTACCAAAAAATTTAAAACCAAAACTATGTTTTTTTCTAACGGCCTCGACTAAAACCATTATGTTACATAAAAAATAAAAAATTATGCTAACATTAATAGTATAAACACACTTTAAAATAATAAAAATTATATTTTAAATTTATTGATGAAAAATTAACATGATATATACACTGCAAAAAAAGATATATAACTATAGAAGTGGGCATGAGACTACACATATAAAAAATATATCGATCAATATACTAAAAAATATGATACTTTAAATTAGAGATGAATCCAACATAGTGATAGTGTCTTTAAAACTGGATCAAGTTCACTTTCGTTGATACCATTCATATATCATAATAATTTTGAGATGAAATGCATAGTCAAACTAATTACAAACATAGATCTTCCAATTAAATTGTCAATATTATACATATTTATTTTCAACATATTTATCATAAGAAACTTAGGTTCACATATAAAAATGACATAATAAATTATTATAAATTAAAAAAATAATTAATAAATTTAGAAAATATAGTTGAGTAAGTAGATGACATATATGTGGAATAGTCACAATAATACATCATTTACATTAATCACCTCCCACTATATAGAATCTAAATGAAAACATAATATAAACATGTTATAATTTTTTGAGATTCTTTATTTTAATGATATTACTACCATATATAAGTGTATGACATTAATCTTTAAGAAATATGAAATTTAATATAAAATATTATAAATCACTTTTTATTATATTTCTAATAATGAAATATATATTAATACGTTTATTAGAATTATTAAAGATGAACTGTTAGATAAATTATTTTATATTAGGAGTATATATCGCATGATTAATCTCATAGTACAAACGAAAATAAAAATTATTTCTCATATTAAAAAAAAATAAGAAATCCACTAAAATACTTTAAAATATCTAGTAAACAATAAGAATTTAATAACATAATGGTTGTCTATAAGGTTATAAAAAAAAATTTCAAAGAAATTTGAGACACCATTAGAATTACACTATCTTATTTTAGAGTCTTGTGTTGGTTACTAATACATGATATTTGACTAAATTAATAGTAAAAATATTAAGCTTATAATTAATAATTTAAAATGAAATAAAAGAATTTCATTTATAAAATTTCTTAAGATTTTTTATGATAAGACAAACATGAATTCAACTATATATAATCAGACCACTTGCAGTGCATTTAGGTATGCATGCGACATTAAAGATAAGCAATTAAATAAAATATTTTATATTAGGTAGTGGTGTAAACCAGGCGGGCCGGCCTCGGCCCGACACGAGGCACGACACAATTCGGAAGTGCTTAGGCCGGCCGGACATAGAAATTTCCCGTGCCCGAGCTCGTGCAGTGCCCGATTACGGCACCAATCGTGTCGTGCCCAAGGCTAACCGGGCCTCGTGCTGTGTCTGGCCCGGCACTGTACCATGGCCTGTTGGCACGGTACCTTAGCACGAGCCGAGAAACTGAATTTTTTTTTAAATTAGAGTTACGTGGTACCGAAACCCTAATTTATTTTTTAAATTAGGGTTTCGGGCACGCCGAAATCCTAATTTTTTTTAAAATTAAGGTTTCGAGTGCGCAGAAACCATAATTTTTCTAAATTAGGGGTTCAGCGCAACGGAACGACGACACACAACCGAACCCCTAATTTTATTTATTTTAGAAATTCAACTCGACCGGGCCGAACCCGGCAGATTCGTGTCGTGGGCTCGTGTCATGCTGACCTCCACATAACCGTGTCTAGCCCGACACGAAAGCAGAGACAGGCCGGCTAAAAATGTACCAGCCCAACACGTCCTGTTTGACACCTCTAATATTAGGGATATATATTATATGATTAATCTCATAGTATGAGCAAAAATAAAAATTATTTCTCACACATTAGAAAAAATACAAAATTCACTAAAATACTTTTGAATACCTAACAGAAGATTAAAAATTTAATAGCCTAATATTTGTCTATGGAGTAAAAAAATAAAAAATTTCAAATAAATTTGAGATACCATTAGAATTATACTATCTTATTTTAGAGTCTTATGTTGGTTACCAATACATGATATCTGACTATGTCAATAGTAAGAGTAATTAACTTATACTTAATAATTTAGAATGGAATACAAAAATTTTATTTATAAAATTTTTTAAGATTTTTTATAATAAGACGAACAAGTATTCAATTATATATACTCTGATCACTTGCATTGTACTTATGTACTTATCCGACATTAATAACATATTTATCAAGTATAGAAATCACTTTGAGTTTAATGTCATGGCTATTAAGATAAAAATCAAGTATTTAAAATACTAATTTTTCATTTAAATTCTATATTATTTGGTGGCCTGAATGGATAATAGAAGTAAGATAAAATCAAACTATATATTGATATACATATCCGCATGCATGAACTAGGTACACAAACCTAAAAGATTTATTCATAAAAAATTAATTAACTTATTTGCATATTATGATAATAGTTATGGTAGTTATAGGTAGACTTTGAATACGAACATGAATATCATATTCAAAGATAATGACTTCTCTATTCAATTAATCAAAAAAAAAAAGATGAATTAATCGATCAAATAGAAATGAGATATATTAATACTTAAATAATAATTACTTTTCTATCTTATTACATGATGATAATAAGAATTTAAATATTTTATATTGATAAAAAACATATAAATCCACTTATCATGTGCTATTTAAGATTGCACATAATCTACTAACCATTTAATATCAAGCATAATATCAGAGTTTACTTTTTTTATGACAACAAATATTATTTTAAATATGAGAATAAAACTACAACCATATATTATAGAAATACTTAAATACTATGTAGTGCGTGTGGGACCAAAACTACATATCCCTTTTGACACATTTATTAATTACTAGTCAAGTTTAAAATATTATATCATAGTATAAAAAATATTTCTACCCTATAACATTAGATGTGTCAGTTGAAAACATATATCAAAACTTTTTATCATGCTCATCATCCCAATGAGTTAAAATTCATCTAATACGATACACTAAAATATATGAAGACCTAATATAGATACAATAAAAAAATGAAATACTTAAAGTTTAAACACATTTATTGGAGACTACTTATGATATATGCAGATATTTCTTTTTTTATCATTAATTATTAAAATAATAATAATAATATTTTAGAATATATATGAAACAAATTTAATAATTACTATATAAATTACAATATATTCATTAGACCTTAATAATTAGCACACACTCATAGAATATAATGACATAAAAATTAACCATATGATTAAGAGATCTTTAACACACTTATTTGGGAAGTGTTCCAACATTATTTGAAAATATATAATTTTAACAATAAATTATCTCATCAATTAGATGTTATCTTTCCTTTCTTAACACATTCCCTTTTAGATCATGTATCCTAGAAAAATATGATTTAGCATATCTACCAAAATTTTTTTGTTGTATTTGTTTTATTTAAGATTTATCTCTAAAACAAGATAAGGTAATACTAATAGTCTTAAAATGTCTTTATTAGATACTTCAATATCCAAAAAAATATAAATATTTTTCACCTACGAATAATATAATTTTAATAAGTGATAACAGTATTATTTTTTTTAAAAATGATTAATTTTAATAAGCCTAAGAAAGGTAAGAACCAAAAATATATATCTAGACCAATTACTTTTTATTATTCTTTAATAGTCTCAATTTAACCTCTAACTAGGATAAAAAGTCACTCCATTATTTATAAATTTATTGATCCACATTAATGATAAAACTCAAATGAAATTATTATATGTAATATCAAATACAAATTTTAACGACTTTATATAGAATGAAGTTTCTAAGGAGAGATTCTCCCTTTGAGTACAGACGATACAATAACTCAAGAGGAGGTTCTCGCAGTTTATTTTTTTTGGTTTTATTTAATGTTGATGAGAAAACTAAAGTATAGACTATCCTTATAGTTGCATAGTTGGTATGTACTTTATTCCTTTATTGTTAATAGTATTTTTCAATATTCTTAAGTTTTTCAACATATTCAAAATTTTACAAATTTTTAGTTTAGAATTTATTTTAGATCTTAGAATTAAAGTAATGACTCGAACATACTCTATATGCACTTATTTTATTAGTTAGCAATGAATATAATTCTCAATATACCTTATTTCATAATAAATTATTCTACTAATTTGTAATATATAATAAAAAAATAAAAAACACAAATAAAATTTACAAACTAAAAATAAATAAAAATCAAAGAAGAATATAATTTTAAATTAGATAACAATTTGAGTTTTTCGTTTGAATTCTTATAATAAAATTAGATTGGTTTCAAAAAATCAAAGTCAAATTAAAAAAAAATTGAATTCAAATTTTTCAATTGATTTTGATCATCAATTGAAGAATTTAATAACTTTGTCATCGAGATAATTTCTATTTATTTTATTAAAACTAAGATGAAATATCATATATATTATTTCAACAAAGTCAACTTTTAACATCAAAAAGAAATTCTTAACAAATGAAACTATTATTAATAAGTAAAATGATCAAGATTTTTCATGTGTTAGCAAATGAGAAAATACAACAAAATAATTAGAATGAATTTATTAATAAGTAAAATAGTTGTAATTGCCAATTTAACATCATATGGACAATTACAACCATGAAGCTAATTATTTTGATTAAGCATTTCATGATAATTTTGAAAAGGAATGTCCATCTATTCATTGTGATTGATGTTTATGTATGATTATATAAATATATAAATGTCAAACGAGCCGGATAGCCCAAGCCCATCGCGAGGCACAGCCCGGTAGCATGGCCCAAAGGCACGGGATTTCGGCAAGACCCAGACTGTGCCCCACCCCCCCAAACATGACTTTCCGTCAATCCCATCTCCCAAACCCGAGCCCGACTACATATTCCAAAAGTCGAAGATTCTTGAACTTGAGACCGTTTGGGTCGATTCAATGATCAAACTAACCCAATGGTGTAAAAAAAATCACAGTTTTTATAATTTTGTTCATTGAATTTCGCCTCCAACAACTAGGAGGTAGAATCCAATGTCTTTAAAAATTTTACGCCTTAAAACAATTAAAAATTATCAAAAAATATATGAAAAATATAATTTTTTTTTTAAATTCAATCTATATAATACCACCCCTCATCCATAATTTATACTTATCTCTCTCTCTCTCGTATTTTCTCTATCTCCTCTCAACTCTCATCTCTTTCTCTCTCTCTCAGTCTCTCATTTTGTTTTAACTTTCAAGACTCGGATGTGAAGTGCTACCTACCGATTGCCGTGTGCGGTATGGGCATCATAAGACAAACGTGATTTTACGCATTAAAAAATATTTTAAAATTTTATTTAGTTATGTTTTATTTTTAAATTTTAGTTGTAGCTTTAAACTTTAAAAGTTTAGTTTTAGTTTAATTAATATTAATTAATATATAAATTTAAAAATATTAATTACAATATAATTTAAAAATAGATTAAAAATTAAAATGATAAATAATAATTTTAATTACGATAATAAAATTAAATTAAACAAAATATTAGAAAAATATAATATAGATAACAAAAACCCAATGAAAATGTCCGAGGCCACCAAAATTTAGGTTTCTCAAATCGTCTCGACCCAAACATCTAAAAAATAAAAAACTGGAAAAATATCATTAGTATGAACTCATCTTAAAATAATATAAAATAAAAATATTAAAAGTATCAAAGAAGAATCAGCACAATATAAATATTATAATATAAGTTTAAACTGTAAAAATTTGTGCGAGATTAGGCTCCTTAAGAGGCATGCCAAATAATGCATCAAAAAATATGATATATTAGATCTCAGGCAAACTCAACTCAACTATGAGTTTTTTGAAGATAAATCTAATTCAACCTCAATATTTATTCTCTTCGTATATCACAATGAGTTAGTAAGGAAAGGTATGGTCAAACTGATCACCACGATGAGTCCTCCGATTAAATTTTCGAAAGATCAAATGATAGTCAGTATCATGCATACTTATTTTTAACCTGCATATCATAAGATTTCTAAGTCCATATTTAGGAATGCGATGCTAAAATATTATAATTTAAAAAAAAATTAATTAATAAATTCATAAATTATAGTAGAGTGATGTCCGTGATGTCTAATTTTTGGACTAGTCACAATAATACATCTTATATATACCTAATCGCCCACTATGTAGGTTATATATAAATACTAAATAAAAAATATTAGAATTCTCAGAAATTCTTCATCCTCATGATAACTCGACTATTTATGAGTACATGATAAGAATTTTTAGAAAACATAGTATTCAAAAATATATATCTAGTATCAAATTCAAGAATATATCTAATAATTGAGTAGTAATTAACATATTTGTTATGACTATTAAAGAGAAGTAATTAAAAATCAGATGCATGTGTCACGTCATCAACCTCATAGTACAAACGGAAATGAAGATTATTTTTCCCATTTTAGAAAACATACGTAACTTACTAAAATATCTTTGTATGACTCAGACAACATAAGATCAGTATTCTATGTTTGTATGCGGATCTTAAGAAAAAAATTCATTCAGATATGAGATACCATTAGAATTACACATATCTCATATTAGAGACGTATGTTGGATATAAACATGTAATATCTGACTACATCAATAATAATAGTGATAAACTTATTATTAACGATACTAATTAATCTATAAAATTTCATTTATGAAATTTCTAAAAATTTTTATGACATGACAAATATGTATTCATCGATTTATACTTTCACGACTTGCAATACATTAAGGTGCATATGCAAAATTAATAGCATTTTAGAAAATTTAGAGATAGCCCGACACTTAGCGATATAATTTGAAAGATAAAAACTAAGTACTAAAAATATTGATTCACCAGTTTATCTCTTTATTGTCTGATTGCATGTATGGACCCTAGAATTAAGGTGAAAATGATAAAAATATTTTTCGATACATATCTTCTAAGAAGCACCGACACGGACAAGGATACGAAAATACGACACGACAGGATATGGAGACAGGATAAATTCTAAAAAACTAGGATACAAATACGGCTAGAATACGGCATGATAAAAAAATAAAATTAAAAATAAAAATTATTTTCTTTATAAATATTAGGTATTTTTTAAAATAAAATAAATTAAATTAAATTAAAATATTTAAGTTTATAAAATAAAAATATTTTATTTTATTTTATTTTATAAGATAATATTTATAATTATTTTATTTTATAAAATAATATTTTAAAATTATCTTATATTATATAAAAATATATTTTTTTATTTTATAAAATAAAAATATTTTATTTTATTTTAGTGCCCGTCCCCTGCCTCCCCCCTCAATTCCCGCCCGCCCCCTGCCTCCCCCCTCAATTCGTGCCTGCCCCCTACCTCCCCCCCCCCTCAAATCGTGCATGCCCTCTACCTCTCCCCTCAAATTGTGCCTGCCCTCTGCCACCCCCCTCTAATCATGCCCGCCGCCTGGGTTGAGTGGCCAACGTCGCCCATGCGACAACGTAGGCCACTGGACGTCCAATACGCCACCGTCCGATACGCCACATGGCATATCGGACACGTATCCTTGTCGTGTCTGTACCGTGTCCACGTGTCCAGGTGTCGGACACATGGAAACGACTGTAGGGAGCCGTGTCCGTGCTTCCTTGCATATCTTCATGCATGAACTAGAAAGGCCAACTTGAATGGTTCATTTATGAAAAATTAACTAAACTCTTTACATACTACGAAACTAGATATAATGGCAATAGTGGTGAGGCTCCGAGTATGAACATGAATACCATATTCAAAGATGATAACTTTTTCATTCAGTTACCGAAAAGAAAATAATGAGGTAAACTATCAAATATGAACAAGCTGTCCTAATACTTGATACCAATTACTGCTCAATCATATCACATATCAATAATAAAAATATTGATATTTTATAATGGTAGAAATCATATAAATCTATTTATCCTGTGCTATTTAAGATGACACAAGATCTACTGGCTCCTCTGGTGTTGAGAGTAGTATCAGGAATCTATTTTTTCAATTGCAGTAAATATGATTTTAGATAGGAAATCAAGATTAGGATCAGATATTTGTGAAAAATTAACATGCATAAAAGATTAAAAGGATTCAAACTTTGACATCTAGAATCATGCTGAAACTACAACAAAAACAAAGAAGTTAGTTACTGATGATGATTCATAAAATATTAATGATGATTGACAACTGATAGTAATATGAAAATGAGGCATTGATAATTTAACTAAGCGTCCGAGCCTATTTTTCTGCCTGAGGCCTACTACTATCGATACACTTATACAAATATTATCATCGATCATACGCTAACGAGATCTATATTTATCATTTTCAATTTTTATTTTTTGATTATATTTATTTATTTATTTGTCATTTTACTTTGAGACTTGATTCAGACACTTATGTTTTTGTGATTGACATTGGATTGAATTCATGTTTTATATTTATGAGTTTATTTTTGATGTATTATTTTTTATTTTTTAATTATTCGATCTTGAGCTTGCTTTGTTTATTATTATTTTATACTTTTTATATATTTTTAATTGTGAGTTGTTAGTTGTTAACTTAAATATTACTTGTTAATATTTAGATTTTAGTTGTTTATTTTTATTAATTTAATTAATTAAGAACTAATTAAACATTTAAATTTAAGTATTTAAATTTAATTTTTTTAATAATTTTGAATTTGGGATTAAAGGTGTCAAACAGGCCGGGCCAGCCCGGCTCAGTTTTAGGCTGCCCAACCGAGCTACCATGTCTGGCACGGCATGTTGCCGTAACCGTGTCAGGCCATGTACGATTACTGTACCATGTCGCCCGGCACAGACCCTCGGCCTGAAAATTGTCGAGTTCGACGCTGTACGGATCAGACAAAACACTAATTTTTTTTAAAAAAAATTAATGTTTTGACGGTGTACCGCCGCGAATCTTCGTCCTTTCGGAGCTTGGCGAGCCTCACATGTAGGGCATCGGCTCGTATTGACCACATTCGTTGCGTGGTCACGCATGCTATGCAGGCATGACGGGCCGAGGCATTGCACTGTAGCGTGTCGTACCCGTGTCAGGCTGGGCCGGCCCATTTGACACCCCTATTTGAGATTAATTTTTTTCCAGATGGCCCGAACCCAATCTAAAACCAGCCCAAACCCAGGCTGAACGGGCCAGATCTAGCAACTCCGAGCATGACCCAAACCAAAAAAGTTACAAACCGGACCTACTCTTCTAAAGCTGTGTAGTGTCAAGCACGACACTATTATTGCACAGTGTCATGCTGAGCACGACACGGTGACCCAATTAAGCCACCTAAAAACAAGTCGATCTACCCTGTCCAATCCATTTGACGCCTTTATATAAATATTGACACACAAACTCAAATAAAATTCAAAGTTAAATATGTTTAATCAAGAAAAATACTTTGATAATTAATTTCCTGAAAATTTATTATATTTGTCATCAATATGATAGCAGATATTTTTGCCAAAAAAATAATAAATTTCAAGTTCATGACTCACTAGATATAATCTCTATAATTGTTGAGGAGCCTAGTGCACTCCCTACGACCTTCAATGCCAAACCACTCTTTTAAAAATAAAGATGTCAAGTGAGTCAAGCAACCCAAGGATAGCAGGAGGCTCGATCCAGCATGGCACAATCCAAAACCATGCCTTGAGATAGAACGTGTCAGCTTGAAGCATGATTTGTGTTGTGTTGAGCTAAAGCCAAAAGTTTCTCGTCAGGCATGACCCACTTGACACTTATAGTGTGGCTAGCTCATTAACACAATGCAGTCCAAAAGCACATCAAGCATGACCCGTGTGCCTAGCTCATTAGCATGGTCTACAATCAAGATAACTCGTGACTGGAGTATAAAAAAAATACATGATCAAACTAATTACAATCATTAGTCTTCTAATCAAAGTTTTGGATGATCCTAATATGTTTATTATAAAATTCTTAAGTTCACTAATAAGAATGATAAAATAAAATATTATAAATTAAAAAATAATTATTAATTAACAAATTTAAAAATTATAATTTAGTTATGTTTGTAGTATCTAATATTTAGACTATTCATAATAAGGTATCATTCACATGTTTTAACACTCATTATCTAAATTTAAAATAAAAACTTAATAAAAAAAAATATTAAGATTTCCTAATATCTTTTATCCTCATGATGACCCTAATATATATAAGCGTATAACAAAGATCTTTAAAAAATATGATATCCAATATAAAATTTTTAGTATCACATTCGATAATACTTCTAAAAATAAAATCACCATTAATAAAGTTATCATAACCATTAGAAACCGATCATTCGATTAAATTGTTCACGCTAAGTATATGTATTCGATGAGATTTTTCTCTATATTAAAAAAAATAAATTTTATTAAAATATCTTAGAACATCTAACAAACAAAAGAAGTAAAAGTAATATCTGATTACATCAATAATAAAAATTACAAGTTTATTATTGATAATTCTGACTGAAATATAAAAATTTTATTATTTATCATATGTTAGTTACCGATATATAAGAGTCTTTGTATGTGAGTGGACCTAAAAAAAATTCTAAACAAATATGAGACATCATTTAAATTATGTCTACATAATATTAGAATCATATGTTGATTATCAACATTTAATATCTAACTATGCCAATAATAAAAGTAGCATGCTTATTATTAATGATTTTGACTAATATACAAAACTTTTTTTAATAAAAATTCCTAAAAATTTTTTATGACATAATTAACATGTATTCGTCTGTGTATACTCCTAGCATTTACATTATACTTAAATATATATGCAACATTCATAACAAAGTAATAAGAGATGTGTGACATTAAAAGGGAGAATTGGGATTGATAAAATTTCATTGACTTCACAGCAAAAAGGGGTACATAAGGAAATATTAGTCTTATAAAGGGGCTATATTGCATTCTCAAAAAGATTGACAATATCTCATACCAACTTGATGGTAATATCCCATAACTCATATTTAAAATATATCCAATATTTTATATGAACATATTGGTTAAAGCAATTCCATGAAGATCAGGGTGATACGACATAGGTCAGTCGTACTAAGCACTAATAGGAGATGAAATCTCTAATGAAAAAATCATAAAAACCATTTTCATAGAACACATCATAAAGCAAATAAATTACATATCAAGACAAGAATACTTGATATAATAAAAGAATTAACGAAGCTAATTAAGAACCCACTGATACATTATGACAATACCAAAAAGAGATGGCAAAGTTTCACAATGATATTTCAACATTGAAATCAACAAGATCAATAGGAAATGTCACAATCCAATAAAATTTCACATGCCCCACTATAATGCATATCTTGCCACGGATCATAAGCTTTAGTGTGATACCTACAACCTTGAGCTGAGAAACTCTCTTTTCAATTGCCTAATATCACATGTATAGCACAAAATCTTGTAATCCATGACAAATAATATCAAAGGTGGTTTGAAATATCAACACAAATATGGAGACTCTTCTTATGATCCTGGTAGCTGAAATATAATCTCTCTCAATGATAATACAAGTAGCCAATTAAATTTTAGTGATAATAGTTCAAATATAATCTTGTTGATCATCATTGCAATCAGAAGACATACAAGAAAATAGTTGTCTTTTTCAAATCAAGTGATCCTGTTGCTATTTTAGTAATACAAGACAATATTTCCTATTAAGAGTGGATATTCAAAGAACATACTATCATAGTATTGTTAAAGAAGCATGACAAGCAAGGTTGCATGCTAAAATGAATATCCTTTTGACTCATTGCAACTCGGTTTAGAAATTAGTGTGTAAATGTTCGTATGAAGAAAGTAATAGTTGATTATTTCTTTTGACCAAATCTTGTTAAAGATACGATAAGCTCTAGAAGAACTTGTAAGTTGAAATGACATGATTCTTTAAGAATTTAATCTTTAATCAAACCAACATATTGTATTTGGATAACTTGTCACAAGTCAATGAATTAACAATGAAAAATGATATTTACCAACCCTGTACAACTTGATCAGGGTCTAGAGTCGTTCCTCATAAGCCTACGATAGGGCAAAATCAATTACACATAGAACCAATGTTTTAGCATTGTACAAAGACTGAACCTCAAAAAATTGTTGATAGGGAGTTACATGAGTTGTGTCATTAATTTTGAAACACTTGGCTTGCAGCACCGGGTAAGGCTGACTCAGACCATGCAGAGAAAGTTGGGTTGAGGCCATGCATGGAAAGTCGATATCAAGCCATGCTAAGCTAGAGTCAGGCGAAGTCATACAAACCATAAGTTGAATGAGAATTGAGATCATGAGATCCAATCAAAGAAGAACTAGGAAAATTATATAGTGAAAAAAATAAAATGAATTGAAATAATTTATAAATAATTAAGGAATTCCAACTATTGAGAAGTAGACATCCAAGGATTGGATGCCCATAAAAGAGCCATTATGTTGCACAACAGCCCAAGCCAAATTTCCACCTTTATATATAACATGATTAATATAAAAAAAATCTACACTAATAAAATATACAAAATTGATTCTATGTAGATAGACTTGAGATTAAATACTTTCAAAATAATGGGTACTAATAAAGTATTGTAAAGAGAGAATTAAACTAACAAATATAGGTTATAAATTGTTAAAGTTTAGAAGGAATCTAAAAGGCAAAGGAGATAAAAGATTGAGAATGAAAGTTAGGACAATGAGAAAGAAAGAAAAAATTTATTATATTTTCATTAATGCAAAAAAAAAAGATAGCATAATATGTATTTACTGAAATAAAGACTATAAGCATGTCTGGTGCTACTATACAAAAAAAAAAAAAAAGCAAAAAACTTGTGATCCAATACTTTCAAATAATTTGTACTAATAATGTGTTGTAAAAAGAGAATCAAACTAACAAATTTAAGTTATAAATTATTAGGGTTTGAAAAGAATCTGGAAGAAAGTGGAGATCTGGAAGGGAGAAGAAAGAATTAGAATGCAGTCGATGAAAAGAAGATGAAAAAAAAATATTATTTTTTTTATTAATTCAAAAAAAATAGCACATGTGATTACTCAAATTGAGGTAATAAGTTTGTTTGGTGCTTCTATACAAAAAATAAATAAGAAAATAGAAATTAAAATATAATAGAAACAATATTAAATCTCAATACCCTCATTCAAATTAGTGTGTATTAGATGTGACAACTTGGTTGGGTGACTCAAGCATGACCCATGGCACAGCATAGTTCAGAACTGTGCCAAGAAGGGTCGTGGGCCAAAGACAGCACAACACAATTCAGAACCATGCCTGGATATGCTGCGAGCCAGCACACAGCAAGGTTCGGGTTGTGCCAGGCCAATCTTTTTGGCGCGAGATTCTCGGCATGGCACCACCCAACACTAAAGTTCATGCAGACTAGTTTTGGCTCAGCTGACCAAACAAGCTAGCATTACCTGACCCAGGCTAGCCTAACTTAGCCTGGCCAGGCCTAACCCGACTTGGAACAACCCAACATGACCAGCCCAAAAGTCATGCCAATGGACTATACCTAACATTCTAGAACATACCCAAACAATTGAATTGACATATACACGCCTCAAGCATGTATATATCACAAATATTTAACTAGAATAAAAAATATTATTATGATCCTTTGGGTGATTTAATAAAATATTTATAATCTACTCATTTATAAACACTTGGATAATAATTATTAAACTATCCAAAATCTTATCAATAATGAAATAATAATTGACCTCAATATATTTTATCTGCTCATAAAATACTAAATTATATACAATAGCTCACGATGTCTGATTATCACAATAAAGTGTTATCAGCCTCTAAATTGATAAACTCAAAACCACCACGAAGTCACTAATTTACTAAAGCTCAAAAATATTCGATATCATAGTTAGGTACTCTGCATTAGCACTCAATCTGAAAATAATAATTTGTTGCTTACCTATCTAAAAAATAAAATTACCTACAAAAAATATATAAAATTCAGTGGTATATCTCATCTTTATGATCACAGGAGCTCAGCTAGAATTTGAATATGCATCTACTCAGATATGAAAAAGATCTATGAACACATTGTCTATTATATAGCTCTCACCATTTAATTAAGAATCCAAAAAATTACGTACATATGAATATCTAAAAAAATATAAAAAATCACTAATTATATTAATAGCATAATAATATATATTTTATGCAATATTAAATTTTTATGTTTTTCTATGTTTCTCTTGTATTTATGAACATATTTATATTCGAATCAAGTAATGAATTGACAAATACGCATCTTATCATGCCAAGATCAGACAAAATATCTATAACATATCTCACCTAATAAAAAAATCATATCTCTTAAGCAGACAATCTCAATAACTAAAAGTCTATAAGATATCTAATTAATCATCTTTTATAATCAAAATATTAACATATAATATTAATATCATAATTTATCTTCATGATCCACGTTGATAAAATATGAATAATCTAATAAATATTTATTATAACCAAGAGTAATAAAAAATAAAGAGAATATCTCATCCTCAAGATCATTAAGTATAAATATATTTCAAATATTTAATTAATGTACAATTCATCTATAAAAAAGTAATAATAAAAAACAACTATCTCATAACAATCAACCTAAAACAAAAAAGAATAATTTAATAATCCACATTATAAGTATGCATTAAATCATATCAGCCGACTTTAAGCTGATTAGTCTTTCATTTAAGTCCAATATTTATCATTTACACTCATTGTCATTGTACTACAAGCTTATTTGGAGACTTTGGAGCAAGATATCATGTAAGATAGAAAATGATTATACTTAATTTAGCTAATATTATTTATCACCAAGACTAAATGCCTCAAAAAAAATGAGAAACCATACAACTATCCAAAGATGATAAGTAGTCAAAATATATAATATCAAAATAAAAAAAAATAGAACACTTATGATAGAATGTGTTATGTGGAACACAACTTTTAATTCATATCAAACAATAATTAAAAATTTTAAATCAATACTCTAAACTAGATCAGCTGATATGATTGAGGACTCAACTATAAAAAATTATGATCATATCCATGTAGTATACACTTTTATGTTTGGAACATCAAGTCTCTCAACTTTGGTTTAATTAAGTACCAAAGACATCTTGCTACTCTCCTAAAGACCAATTGTGTAGGCAATATCATGTACAAAAGTCAATTCAATTGTTATTAGGTGTGGAGAACAACTTGATAAGAAAATATTTTTATTATTATAATGTCCGAAGATGCATATGCTAGAATCGAGCCTTTATAAAATACTTATTTTCAAAGAATATCAAGTTCACACTCATAATGAACATTCTATTCTCGAGGTAATCACTTTTGAATAGTAAAATATCACATAAAAGTGTGCACATTAACACGAGTAGCTACCTTTTCTTTTATAAATAGAGAGATCGTGAACATTTAGATATGCCCAAAAAATTAATGTTTAAAATGATAAAATAATTCTTTTCTATATGCAAAAAAAAACTAATATAAAATAAAAACTACATATATATAAGTGTTCTAGTAATATTATAGTTGACATAAGAAACAAAAATTGATATGGTCAATAAACAAGTGATTAACATTAATTATTTCAAAAAACACCTTGAAACACTTCTAAGTGGTAGAAGTATTCTAATCATCTCAATCAAATATTAATTTTTCCTTTAAACTTTAAATTTTATGCAAAAGTGTCGGTGCAAAATGTCGAACTAATCATTTAATACATTATCATTGATCAATATTTTAAAAAAACAATTAAGATGCATATTTACCTTTTAATAAATTTTAACAAAAAAAATAGAATTTAATATTTTTCTTTTAAGACATAATTATATATATTTAATATATTCATTTATTAAAAAAAATAAAATATCTCATATTAACATAATGTTTTGATCTAAAAACTTTAAGTTATCCAATAATAAATTACCAAGTTATAAGTGTACAAACAATAGAACAATAGCAATTAAAAACCTAAAGAGACTTCTAAGGGTGCAAAAAAAAAGGTATAATTTATGTCAATCAATCTTCATGATGGTCATTCGCTTAGTCTACTAAAAATTCACAAAAATATCAGAATAAGAAAAAATAATCTTATAATTCAGTTGTTTTGCAAAATAATTAACTAAAATTAAATAACAAAATTTACAGACAAAATAATGTGTCGAAAGAATAAACAGTACATTAACATTATCATTCTCTCTTGACTTGCAGATTAGTGCATTTGACCACGATGATATCAAAAACTTTAGACTTGCCACCATTGTTTAAAAAGGCATTTTCAAGATGCCCATAGACACGTGCCTCAAGGTGGGGAATGCCAAAAAATGCCTTGAGGCATTAAAAAACGTTATTTAAGACAGTGCACCATGTATTGCACGATCTCCATCTCTATCCAAGAACAAACTAGAAGAGCTAGTTTGGGAATGAACAGCAGCAGCTCATTCATGGAATGAGCTGTCAAAGCTGGCTCTTGAAACGAGCTGGAAAGAATCAACTAGCTTTGTTTTTATGTTCCAAACTTAAGGCAATGAAGCAACAGCTGAAAGTTTGGAATAAAGAGATCTTTTGGGAAAGAGAAATAAGATGAATGCTTTTAATAAAATAAGATTTGGGTACACAAAGTAAAGGGAAAAAGAACTGGAAGGGCAGAAAGAGAAGTTGCCAAGGGGACAGAAATTCAAAATAATTTCGATAAGATATTAAATGCTCAAAGAAGACAAATTTTTGGATAGAGTTAAGAGTGAATGACAGGCAATTGAATACAGATGAGGAGATAAAAGGAGGGGTGATGGAGGCATTTAAAATCTTCTTACTGCAGAACGTTCATGGAGACCAGGGTAGCCTGGTTAAACTTTAGCACTTGGGAGGAGCAAGAAGGAATTAATATAGAGGAACCATTCTCTCCATAAAAGGTTTTTATGCCCTAACAGATCTGAATGGGGATAAAGTTCCAGGCCCAGATGGATTCCTCCTGGCATTTTGCAAATTCAGTTGAGGTTTTGAGATGCCGAAAGTTATGCACTTTTTCAGGGAGTTTCATGAGGATGACTGATTTGTAAGGAATTTAAACTTAATGTTCCTTGTGT
The DNA here is from genome assembly GCA_029783825.1 of Sapria himalayana. NCBI lineage: Eukaryota > Viridiplantae > Streptophyta > Magnoliopsida > Malpighiales > Rafflesiaceae > Sapria > Sapria himalayana. The sequence goes on from JAREIK010001871.1 coordinate 2,691,324, forward strand.
TGATACCTCAGAATAGAAAAGCTTGTGACCTTGATAACTTCACACCCAAAAGACTTGTAGGAAGTTTGTATAAATTGATAGCATAGATTTTGGCAAAAAGAATCAAAAAAATTCTAATTCCAAGTTCCAGTATGCCTTTGTTGAGTGAAGACAAATTTTGGATGCAGTGTGGGTTAACAGCATGTTTTTCTGTTACGTGTTACTACTCTCTATGAGATTCTGATGTGACTTGGAGCAACATCAGGGTTAAAGATGAATTTATTAAGAGCAACTTACTTAAGGATTCTTATAGGGGGCTTCACACTAGAAGCATCAAGTGGGAATAGCCCAGGCACGGCATGTGGCATGGTCAAAAATAGTCATGTCATGCCTTGCACAACATTATCCAGAACCATGTCATGACCATGGTCATGTCAACCCATTGCATGGCTCGTGCCTTGCTAGATCAAATCCAACCATGCCTCAAGCAAAACTACGCACAACATGCATGTGTGGAACGGTCAATGCAAGCACAAGGCACATAGCATAGGTCTTTTTTTTTAAAAACCCTCCCCTTGCCTGTTACGCTAAATATAACAAGAAACCTCTACCCCAACAACAACAAGCAATATTATGTTAATGTGGTTGTCAATTAATAAAATATTTAAGTTTTTTATAGTTTGTAGTAATCGAATTTGCTTCCAAAGACTATTGGACAAAAATCTAATGTTATCAGATATCAAGCAAGTGTGTGTGTGTGTTCAAAAAAAATAAAAATATATATAATTTTTAAAGTGAAAAAAATCATATACATTTTGAATTGAAATATTTTATTATTTACTCATTTTCATTTCTTCTAATCTCCACTCATTTCGTTTTCCTTTATTCATTCTCTATTGTCTATTATGGCACTAGCTCTGTTATGCTTATGACTAACTAATTATTCATAACTCTTAAGCTAAATCTTAGCTTTGACATTCAACCTAATTATAATCTATAACTACAAGTCTACAAGACAACACGACACTAGTTTAAAAAAAGAGGTGAACTATTGCCCACACTGAATTAAAATACATATTTAATGTTTGTTTGTTAGATTATTTTATTATTAATAAAAAATTAGAATTATAATTTTTTTAAAAAATAAAATAATAAATAAAATAAAATAATAACAAATAATTATTTTAATGATAATGATTTTAATACAAATTTAAATAATAATAACAACTGAACCCGAAAGGTCCAATACCAAAATTAAATTCTCTCATATAGTCTTTATTTATTTGTCTAAAAAACATAAAACTTTATGAACATCAATAATAAAAACTTACGTTAATATAAATAAAATTAAAAATTCTTAATATATTAAAAAAATTAAGTTGAGTTATAAATTATAAAAAAAATAAATACATATAAAAGTACTAATATCATTAATTACCTTAAAAGATATATCAATCAATACATTGTAAATATATTATATTTAATCACGTGAAAGCTCAACTAAGCAATGAAGAATTTAAAATTATAACTTAAACTTTATTAATCCTATTTATTTATCATAATGACTTTGAGAGAAAAAAATATGTTTATCATAAAATTTTCAAGTCAACAAATATGAATGATATAATAAAATATTATAAATTAAAAAAATAATTAATGATTAATAAATTTTAAAAAATATAATAAAAAGATATTTGTGACGTTTAACATATAAACTCGTCGCAATGACACATCAAATATATGTTTCACCACCCAATATTTTAATTCTAAATAAAAACGTAATAAAAAAATTTTATGATTTCATGAAATCCTAACTCATAATGACTCTATCATATATGAGTATATGATGATAATTATTAAAAAATATGACATCCAAAAAAAAAAATTTTAATATTACATTCAAAAATACTATGAATAATAATATCAATATTAGCATATTTATCGGAACTATTATAAAAAAACCACCAAGTAAAATCTTTCACATTTGATATATATATCATGTAATTAACCCGACGGCACGAAAAAAATTTAAGTTATTTCTCTCATATTGGAAAAAAAAAATTCATTAAAATACCTTAGAACGTTTATCAAACAACAAGAATTTAATACTCTATATTTGTCAGTAAGCTTGAAAAAAATTTCAAACATATATAAAACACCGCTGAAATTATGCCTACTCAATTTAAAAGTTATGTAATGGCTACTAATATGTGATATCTAGTTATATTAATAAAAAAAATAACAACATATTATTGAAGATTCATACTATAATACAGTAATAAACATATATTTATTTTATGATATAACAAGCATATATTCATCTATAAATATTCTTACCACTTATATCATACTTAGATGGATGTAAAATATTAGTGTTATACCCAACAAGCACATATGATACTTTGTATTTAATAGCATGGTTGTTGAGAAAAAGACTAAATATTTAAAATGTCTTTTATTTCAAGTCTTTATTTTTTAAATATCTATATATATCATATAATCAAGTTAAAAGGAGTGAAAAAATATTGTCATACAAATTCACATAAATAACCCAAGTATAGAACAAGAACATGATGATTAAAATTACAAAAAATTAAATAATATATTTAGATATTACAATACTATGAATAAAAATAATTGTATAAAAGCTTCGAGCATGAACATGATAGTACATTCATTGATGATAATATTTTGAATTAGTTAGCTAAAAACAAATAATAAGATAATTCATTAAATATGAGTAAGTTGTATTGGTACTAAAATATCAATTACTATGTTATCATATCACTTGATGACATTAACAATTTTAATATATTAAATTAATAAAAATCATATAAATCCATATATCACGTGTTATCTAAGATGACGCAAAATCTATTGACTCATCCAATATCTAGAATATCATTGAAATCTATCTTTTTATGACTGTGAATATTATTTCAAATAAGAGATTCAAACTATGACCAAATAATCTAGTAACACTTGTATATTTAAAAGACTAAAAAAATTCAAGATTAAATATTCAAAATAAAATAAAAAAATATTAAAAATGATGACACATGTGATATTGAATATTAATTTCAGAATCATATATGATAATCATGATTCACATTTGCACCATCATACCATAGGCATGGACTAGATGCGGCTATTAGAAGACTTATGTACAAAACATGAAGCATATTTTTTATTTGTGCTTCTGATTATGTATTATATTTATGATTTTATGTTCATAAATAATTCTTGTTTATATTTTTGAATTTTTTTAAGTTACTCATTCAAATTTTAGATTGTATTATTTTTCATATGATATCTTAAGCTAATATAAAATTTTTTTTATAATTAATTGAATTCTTATAAATTTATAGTACAATACTATTTTTATAATTTTGATATTAAATTTTTGTAAAAAAGATAAATTAAATTTTTCAAAAAATTTTAATTTAAACATTTCATTCGACCATGATCAGCATGACCCGGCACAACCCAAAACCTTCCTGGCATGACCTAGCATAAAAAATGACAGATAATAAGCCAATCAGATCATGTTAGGCTAACCATTAATGGATTCATGCCAGCATTACATGGTGCAAGAACCCATCACATGCCATGTCAAGCATGACACAGTGGCTTAAATAGGCCAAAAAAAATCAGGCCTTGCTGACACAGCATGACTAGTTTGACATTTCTACTTCATGCAATGCAGTGCCAATTTGAGATAAGATGGAAGAAAAATTTAAAACGTAGCTCTCCATGTGTAAAAGACAATACTCACAAATAGAGAGAGATTAACTTTGTTGAGGAACACACTAGTGAGCGAACTAGCCTACCATTTGTAATCCTAAGCTCAGAAGTGGTTTGGGAATTCAGTCTTTTTCACTCGTTAAAAAAGGCTCTGCTAAGTAAATGGTGTTGATGGTATACAAAGGAATACAATTCTTATTGGAAATCCCTTATGAAAAAAAAGATTTGAGAGAGGTGGGGATGGCATCCTAGAGCAGTCAGAGGTCCTCATTTGCAATAAGTGGGGAATGGAAAGAGGTTAAATTTCTGAAAAGATTGTTGGTGTGACATGGTTCTGTTTTGTGTGAGGTTCCACATCCTGTTTGATCTAGCAGTGAGGAAAGATGCTAGTATATCAGACTGTTGGGAAACAAAAGGAGATGAAGGGCAAAGGAATATCACATTTGTCAGAAATCTGAATGAATGAGAGATTATAGATATGAACAGGTATTTCCTTTTACTTCAGGGAAATAAAGTTAGTAAAGTGGTCCACAATCACATGGAGGGACAACGACAATGAGATTTTTTTGTTTAAAGTACGTATCCCCTTTTGTAATCGGAAGAAAATTCTTCTTTCGCTTCATAGTGGTGCGGAACTCATGGATCCTTCAAATGTACTTTTCTTTTCTCTGGAAGCTTGTTGGGTATAAGACCTTAATTTTAGACCATTTCCAGAAAAGAGTATAGATCATAGTGAATAGATGTATTATATGTAAGGATGATTCTAAATCTATAGACCACATTCTCTTGCAATGTGTGAAAATTCAAGCATTGTAGCAGCTGGTGTTTTCCATCTCTGGCATTAAATGGGTTATCTCTAAGACAATCAAAGAAACTGTCTCAAAGTGGCAAGGGTACTCTTTGGGGGAAAGTATTTTTTTGGACAATATGGAAGAAAAGAGATGGTAAGTACTCTTTGGGTAATTCTGAAATGTTTTTTGGACAATATCTCTAAGAAAGATATCATAGATTGGTTAATAGTGAAATGTTTTCTGTTTTTTCTCTTTTGAGTGTGAGAATAAAATAACAATGAAAACACAAATTTAATAATACTATTATAAATTCATATACAAAATGTCCTCATATAATAAATAAAAATGATTGTGAAAGTATACATAATAGATAATCCCATCAAAACTACAAAAAAACAAGAAATAATAAAAAAAAATTATAACACCTAGTTCAAATTGGTGTGCACAAATTCACAATAGCAAGTTTGGAAGAAAAAAAAAATTAATATTTTTTTCAAGATCTTGATAAAAATTTGTCGGCTGTTATGTTATCTAAATATATGTTGTTGTAATTATATTCTTAAATCTTTTTGCTTAAGAAAAAATAATCGATCGATATGCACCTTATTTGTTCATAATACACATATTAGAAATTATATGTCATATTGTCTGATTATCTTAATAAAAAATAATATAATAAAAAATATATATATTCAATCTCATCGAGCAGATTACAAATCCAAGGTATTTTACAAATAATTATCATCATTACCTCAAATTATATTTCTAAATTGAATTTTATAATAATTATTTATTTCTTACTTTTCTAGAAATCAAATTTATCTTTAAGATAAATACAAAACCTTGTGAAAACCTTCTTGTCGCTGCATATTGATGCTCAACTCGAATATAAATATTCAACCAACTAGAAGTGTTAATGATTTCTAAACAAACTCAACTCGAAGTATGAATTTTCTAATTGATTTTATTGCTTAGAAGAGAATCATAGGTAAAATTACTATCTTATTAGATATGACATTTATAGGCAATATAATTCTTTGTTTGCTAGATTTTTCTTGGCAGGTTCACCTTGACGCATTTATTCACATATTCAATTATTTACATACAAACTAGAAAATTCACATAAAAAATAATATCTAAATTAATAAAAATATCTATTAAAGCATAAACCCAAAAGATCACTTTCTACAAGATTTAAAGAATATATCTCATTTATAACAAGATGACATCTCGTTGAATAAATCAACTCTCTAGTAAAAAAAAAGTTGAATCTCTCAAGATCTTTCACCTCAAATTGTACATGAACGTACTTCTTCAATTGAATAATCATTAACCCATTATCTTACATAATAAGAATACTATCAACATAGATAACCAACAAAAGTATTATATCAACAAAACTCCAAAACATCAAAAAATAAAAAATAGTGACACTTATATAACTCAAATAAATAATTACCTATGAAAAGCTCTCAGAATAATCTCTTAATAATTGATTCTTATCATATAATATCTTCTATATTATGCAAAATATATCATATTATATAGTAATCATGTCATGCAAAGCATGAGACGCTTCAATAGAGCCAGCCAGGCTTTTGAGTTTTTCGTACCTGGTCATAAAGGTGTCAACCGGGCCGGGCCGGCCCGGCCCGGCACAAGGCACGGCACGGTTCAGCCGTGCCTGGGCCAGCCCGGCACAGAAAAATTCCGTGCCCCGGCCCCTGCCGTGCCTAGCCCTGCATGGTTGGGCCCGCGGCACGGCAAACCGGCACGGGTTTATCCCGTGCCGAGTGTCCCGTGAGCCCGACCCCATGATGCCCCTCCCGCATAAAAAGACCGCGGGTCGGGTCTGATTCGACCCGACCCACGGTCCCCCGTATCCCGAACCACTCGGACAGGAATGCCCGAGCGGGCCAGGCGAGGCACGGCACGGCCCGCCGTGCCTGAGGGCCGTGCCAGCCCGTTTAACACCTCTACCTGGTCATGCCTGGAGTGGCAGGATTTGACCCGTTCAGCCAGGATCTGGGCCAGATTTGAACAGGTTCAATTCAAGTTCAGGCTATTTAAAAGAATTGTTAATCTTAAATTCAAATTTATTAAAAAATTAATATTTTAATTATTTAATACATAAATTAAATTAATTATTTAATTATTTTATTCATTAAATTAATAAAACATAAACTAAAATCTAAAAACTAATAAGTATGTAAATCAATAATAATATCAATGTCTGAATTAATTAAACTAAAATATTAAAATAATCAAATGCAAATTACAAAAACATATATATCTAAATAAAATCTCAATAAAAAAAATCAACAAAGATGATCTAAATATAATAAATAAATATTATAAATATCATGAGCATATTATCAATGATAATATCAATATCAGTGTATCAATAACAATAGGTCATAGCCAGTAAAGTAGGCTCAGGCGCTCGGCTAAATCATTAATGTCTCAATCCCATATCACTATTAGTCATCAATCATCATTGATGTCCCATGAATGATCATTATCAATCAACTCATCCATTTTTGGTGCAGTCACCGCATGATCTTGAAAGCCCAAGCTTGAATCATGCAAATCATTCATACGTGCTAATATCTCAATAATATCTGACCATAATTTGGATCTCCTATCTGAAATCATATTTACTACAACAGAAAAAATAAATTCTGATATTGCACAAAACCGAATAAGTTAGTAAATCTCGTATCATCTTAAATAGTACAAAATTGATAAACTCATATGATTTTCACCACTGTAAAATATCAAAATTCTTATTATCAGAATATGATAAGATTAAACAGTAATTAATATTTAAGTAATGAGACATCTCGCTCTTATCATCAGTCCACCTCATCATTTCATCATCGCTAACTAAATAAAAAAGTTATCTCCAAATATAATATTCATACCCGTAATTAAAGTCTCACTACTACTGCCATTATACCTAGTATCATAGTATATAAAGAGATCATTCAATTTATAGTGAATGAACCATTTAAATTGATTTCATAGTTCATGCACATGGATATATGTCAAAATATTTTCTACCCATTCCACTTTAATTCTAGGATCCATGCATGCAGCCAAATAATAAAGATAATGAATGATAAACCAGTATTTTAAGGACTTATTTCCATCTCTACAAGCATATCGCTAAGTATTGGGTCTCTCTAAACTTCTTAAATATACTAATAATATTGCATATGCACATAAGTACAATGCAAGTCGTAAAAGTATAAACTAAAGTAATCGGATATAACATGTTCGTATCTAATATATGACTCCAAGATAATATATATATATATATATATAATTTCAATGGTCTCTCATATCCGATTAAATTTTTTTCTTCTTTAGACCAACAAATAAACATAGAGTACTGAAATACTATAATCTACAATGCACACAATAAAATTTTAATGAGTTATGTATGTTTTCTAAAGTGAGGAAAATAATATTTATCCCTGTTTATACTATGAAGTTAATAACATGACACATGCATCTAACTTAAAACCTCTCTCCTAATGTTCAATCTTTAATTATCTTCAAAAATATATTAATGATTACTTCATTGTTAGATGCAATATCGAATATGATATTATATATTTTAATTTAAATATTATATTATCTAAAAATTTTCATCATACATTCATAAATTGCAGAACCATCATTAGAATAGAGAATCTCTGAGAATTCTAATATTTTTTTATTTTATATTCATTTAGAATATATATAGCGAGCGGTGAGGCATGCATAAGATGTATCATCATGACTAATCAATAAATCGGATATCACATACACTTCACTATAATACCTAAAGTCATTAATTATTATTTTTTTTAATTTATAATATTTTAATATGTCATTCCTAGATGTGGACCTAGAAATCCTATGATATTACGGCAAAAAAAAAATCTGTATGATACTGACTACTCTTAGATCCTCAAAAGACCTAATAAGAAGACTCATCATATTAATCAATTTAGTCACGTCTTCCCTCCCTAACTCATTCCTATACATGAAGGGAGTCAAAATTAATGCTGAACTGAATCTAGATCAAAGAGTTACTGCTACGTTGGGTTTGCCTAGAATATAATATATCATGTTTTTTGATACATTATTCGGCATGTCTCTTAAGGTGCCCAGTTTCACATGAATTCTTACAAGTTAAAATTTTTTTTAATATATTTACATTGTAAAGATTCTTCTTCAATACTCCTAACATTTTTATTTTGTATCATATTAAAGTGAATTCTAATTATTAATATTATTCTAATTTTTTATTTTTTAGATATTTGAGTCGAGACGATCAAAGAAACTAAAATATTAGCAGCCTCTGATCTTTCCATATGATTTTTGTTATCGATATTATAATTTTACATGTTTATGTTTAAATTAATTTCATTATCATAATTAAAATTAATATTTATCAATTTAAATTTTTATTTGTATTTAAATTATATTATAATTAATGTATTTAAAATAATATATTAATTAAACTAAAACTAAATTCTTAAAGTTAACAAAATTTAAAAAAACTTAACTAGACAATGAAAAAAATACTCGTAATGCATAAAATCATGTTTGTCTTTTGATGCCCACATTGCACCGCAATCTAAAGATCACACTCCACAGTCCACACCCGAGTCCCAAATTCTCGTGCCTTGCAATGCTCGGTATACCTCAACACTGCAAAGCACGACAAAAGACATGTCGAGAGCCAACCCGGCACGGATTTGGATCATGTTGTGCCAGGCCAAGCACGATCGAGTCAGGCTAGGCTGCCCAACCCATTTGACACCTCTGTAAAATACTACAAAAAAATAAAAATAATTCATATACACCTTTTCTTTTGTCCAAACATCATGGTGCTTGGGCATGTGGCATGCCTGAGACACTTTTATTAACTATGGAATGATTGAGCTAAGAATGCACATGAAGAAGATCCAATACATTCAAACATTTAGACATAGATCATACCATCAAAAAAACATATAATTTACTCAATTCAATCTCAAATAAAATTTTCTCAATTTTCTATTGTTATACATAAATATCAATAAAAATAAAATCAATTTTTTAATATTTAAAAAAACAACATATAGAAACTAAATTAATATGAAAAATAAAAATAAGTAACAGACAATTATCATTAGCTACAATAATATAGTTAAACTATAAAAAAATTATATTAAATATAATATGATCATTAATAATACAAATATTATTATCTATATCAATCATTTAGGAGGCTAAGATGAATATACGAGTGAAAGAATCAATAATACTTAAAAAATATATAACTACTTAAGAAAAATTTAATTTATATTCATTTCTAATAAGTGTGTCACATTAAGTTAAACTTTGTGAAGACTTCTGAATAGTTCGAGTAGCAACACGACTCTCAAAATTATGTAAACCTATTAATCTTTCCTTTGGATATAATATCCAACATAAATGTAACATATGGGATGAGTAGCCTGAGCCCATCCAACAGCATAGCCCACAAAAATTCATGTCATCATTGAGCATGAGTCAGCCTATAGAACAACAACACAACATGGCTCAAAATGTCAGCATGAAAGCAAGAACACAACACAATGCATGGACTTCATGCACAAATCTTGCATGTGTTAAAAAAATAGACATAAAGAAGTCGTGCCTTTTTTATTCATTTTTCAGAATACAACAAAACACCATATTTTAAAAAATTTTGCATTATTGCCTAAAGGCAACATCCTTCTAAAAGACACAACACACATTGTTATCGCGTTGAGCATTGCCAACAACAAGAATCATTTATAACAATTTTAAAAAAATATATATATTAATCTAAACCATTAGATTTATGTCCAACAATTCAAGACAAAAATTCAACAGTTATTAAGGTTGTCCCCACAAAAATATAAAAAATTTAATATTTAACTTTAAAAAAACATTATCTAAATAGATAATTAATATTTATAATTTTCATACTATATGATATCTTTTCTACCAATTCTTTCAAATTTTCAAAAATACAATATTGTATAATTTTTTATTTTTAATTGAACAGTAAAAAATTATGTAATATATAATTACAAGTCACGTGCCCACAATCAATGGAAAATAATTACAAGTGGCATATTTTCAATTGGTGAGCATCAAATTCAAGCCTACATTTTTTCAAGACACAATTTCTTTATTTCTATAGATATTTTTTTATTAGATAATTTCATAAGTGAGAAAAAAAAATCTCCTAATCATAACTCTAAAAATTGAAAAATAAAAAATAATAATTATGATAAAAATAAATTAAATATTGATTTAAATAAGAGCAATTTGACCAAAAGATTCAAGACTAAGTTATCCCTCAATGTCAATCTCAAACAAAGTAACTAAAAACATATGATTAATAAATAAATAACCCCAATAAAAAGCCATCTTAAGATAATTAAAAATAAAAAAAATTTTAGAAGTGTCTAAAAAATATTCAGCATTATATATATATATATATATATAATATAAAAATATACATATTTATACACCTAGTTGTGTGACTGAATATCTTAAGAAATACACCAAATAATACGCTATAAAAAACATCGTGTATTAGATCTCAGACAACTTCAATCAAATGGTGAGAACATGTAATTTTGATTAACTTCAAGTTCAATTATCTCATTTACTTATCACCATGAATTTACAAAGAAAGTCATTATAAAGTTCATTACTTAATTGGAACTTACATTTAAATTGTGGAAAATCCTAAATTAATTACTAAATGCAGAAATACTATCTATTTATTAAATATATATACTTGATACATAAAATAAAATACATTGATAGGCTCAATAATATCCAACATTGGAATTTGACATAATAATGTATTTGCAAGTGTTACCATTTGTTTTGTTAAATCTAATTAAAATCTAAATAAAAAAATATTATGATTTATAATATTATTAACTCTTATGATGATTCTATCATATATTGGTGTCAATCTAGAAACTATTAAGAATAGGAAAAACAAATTAAATATATATACATGATATTTGATAATATTCAAATATTTGATAATGTTGCAAAATAAAATATACAAACTTAATATTTGATAATGTTACAAATATGATATCTAAAAACATATGATTAATAAACAAACATCTTTAATCAAGCCTCATTTTAAGATTATTAAAAATATAGATTTTAAAAATCTCAAAACAAATTCAACATGATGTATATATTATAAAAAAATACGTATACTTATATAACTAGTGATGTGATTGAATATTTTAAAAGACATGTTAAACAATATACTTAGAGATGCCAAACGGGTCAAGCAGCCCGCACAACTCCCAGCCCAGTCTGATTCAACAATTCTTAGACTGCCATGGTACAGTCCAAAACCATGTCTCATACCGAGTCGGGTCATCCATGGTATGATTCATGCCTTGCTAGACTGGCATGAGCCATGCCTAATGCCAAGCTAGGCAAGACCAATATGTCTGACCCGATAACATGGTAAACTGACCTAGATGACCGCCCAACAAAATCACATTGGGCGTGATGGGCAGCCAGCCGAGCAATCTAATTTTTTTAAAATAAATTAGACCCCGACCATGTGCTCGTGATGAGGTGGTCTAAATAATCACCTCATCACAAGGCGATCTAATTATTTTTAAAACAATCATTCACATGGCCGATTGTAATTAGTTGGCCACATAGTCAACACCCATTGCATTTTCATGCAACAGGATTTTTTGCAATGTGCACATTTGGAGCATGTCCGTGCTGAACCATGTCATGCTGGATTGATGGACTAAGCCACCATGTCTTCTTGATACTACATGAAAATTTCATCATGTCATGTCTAGCACAAAATGGTGGCACGATCGTGGCTTGAAAAATAAGTCATATCAATACAAGACCTATTGACACATCTAAATATAATAAAAAAATAGTGGATTAAATCGCAAATAATCTCAACTAAATTATAGATTGTGGGATCAAATAATTTGGATCAACTTCAAATTTAGTGATCTCATTTATTAATCATCATGAATTTGCAAAGAAATACATTGCAAGATTCATTGCGAGAATGAGACTTGCATTTAAATTTGTGAAAAATCCTAGACTAATTAATTATATGCAAAAATACTTTCAATCCATTTATCAAATATTTCCTAAGTGAACATGTAAAAATAACATAATAATATATTATAAAATAAAAAGATAACTAATATTTAACAAGCATAAAAAATAAAATATAGTATTCTCATTAATATTCAACATTTGAATTAATCATGATGACAATGTATTTGTATGTGTCACCATTATTTTTGTTGAATCTGATCAAAATTAAATCAAAATACAAATTAAGAATCAAAATATTTGATTAGTGAATAGAGAATCAGAATACTTTATTTAATTTTTACGTTAATTAATTCATATTTCCTATAGTTGACATTTTTTTGTATTTTAATTTTTATTTTTTTAGTTTTTTTAACATTTTGATATTTTTCATATTAAATTCATAATACTAAATGTTAGTTACTTTTTTCTATGTTAATTAATTCGTAATGTTGACATTTTTTTTTATATTTTAATTTTTATTTTTGTAATTTTATGAGAATCTTGATCCCTTGAGAATTGATAATAAATCAATTCATATAAATCAAATCGTGATTCAGCAATTCAGTCTTCGATTCATGCATATTTTTAATTCTTTTAAATAGTCGAATCATTTACCCCTGAATCGTGAATAATCAAATCGTAAATCATATTATTTTTATAACAATGAATCTAACTAGAAATTAAATAAAAAAATATTAAAATTCATGAGATTAACAATCATAATGATAATTATGTCATGTGTAAGTATCTTTAGATAATCTTTATAAGATAGGAGATACATAATAAAATATATAGACTAGATATTTAAAAAAATAATGAACTTAATAGTACAGGCCACATAATAAACTTAATTGAATAAATAATCTTAAAAATAATTTTCCTCATTATAATTCTATATATTTGGAATTTAATTCATGTATTAATTACCAATATATTATATTTAAATACATTAATAATAAAATCGATAAAAAATAATTAACAACTAAGATTAAGGCAAGATTTTTCTTTTTAAAATTAATAAAAAAATTATATTACGACGAACATGTATTTTTTTATATATAATATATCCTATATTATACTTAGATGTATATACAATACAAATAATATTATAAATCAATATAGACTATTTATTTTTGGGAATATGATTATTGAAACAAAAAGAAACTTTTAAAATATTAGTTTTTTATTTCATCTTTTAATTATTTAGGTACATGTATAAATCATAAAATTAAGTCGAATGAGTACAAAATATTATCAAGTTTATATTTACTAGTATTATCCGACCACAAGTAGAGAATAAAATGTACAATTTGATAACATTATCAGAACCCTTGAAAGAATCCAACAATCAATCTCCTACATCCTTCAACTATGTATAATGCTTTCAATCTCCTCTCAAGAAATAATATCCAATAATTATCTCTAACATAACTCTTCTTCTCATTGTATGTATACTAAACACAATCAACTACCAACACATAAAGCATGAGATATCTCTCATAAATATATTGTCCAAATAATAAACAACCTGACTTAAAATCAACCCCAAGAGACCCTATTTTGGGTTCTTATCAAATTTGGGGTTTCACTATGACTCCATTAAAATTTAAGGTTTTGAAACCCAACAACCCAAACAACTTGAAACCTTGATGAAAATAAAGACCCAGCATCTTGAACCCTAATTTTTGGGGTCGATAGTTTGTAGGCACGGGTGGAGGGTTATTTTGTCTTCATTGCCAAAAAAATGCACTCATCAACTTCTTCAACATGTTGACACCCACTATATCAATACTTATCACACACAATGAGTGTGCAATAGTTGTCGCCATGTAAAACAACAAGGTCGCCCGAAATAAACTCATAAAAGTCAAAAAAAAACATTAAACATGAGAAGCTATTATACAATAAGCAAAATTAACAAAAATAAAACACATATCTGATACTCCTATCAAATGTGAAAGAAGCAAACAATTATAAAACTATACATTGCAACAAAAATATTTAAAAAATTACTAGTCATGATATTCTAATTTTTTCATAAAATCATTGCAAGAAAAAAATATAACATCAGCATGAATGATCTGATTTACAATAAGTGTTACACATGAATATAAAAATATAATCAATACAATAGAAAAGATTGCATTTCCTTCAAATATATTAATATAGCATTGAGCAATCAACAAAAAAAAATAAAAAAAAAGTGTAGACAAGCATAAAAAATAGCATCTAATGAAAATACATCAACATAGAATATTATTATTTGAGCGGCTAGAGCAAAGATGACCAATTTCATATTAAAGTTAGATCAAGGTCCAGCACAATATATGCACCAAGAATGTTGAGATTTATCATTTTCATTCAATTAATTATAAGAAAATAATAGAGTGGTTCGTCAAATATAAGCGAAATATCATTATGTTTAGAAATTGATTAATACTCTATCTTATCATATGATAATAATAATAATTTGAATATTTTTAAATTAATAAAAATCACACAAATTTATATATCAAATGTTATCTAAAATTATGTATGATCTACTAGCGCCTCTAATATTTAGAATAGCATCAAAGTTGTTTTTCCTGTGATTATTAATATTATTTTCAATAATAGATCTAAATCACAATAAAATATTATAAAAACACTTGCATGTTGGAAAAGCTAAAAATATTTAAGATTAAACATTCAAGATAAAGTTAAAGAGTTATTAACAAATATTATCAACTGACACAAAGAATATCCAGAATATTGAGGTAAACACTAATTCTACCTTTAGAATCATATTTAACGATAATAATCTATATCCACACTATCATATTACAAACACAAACTAATAACTCATACAATGACAATGCATATTTTATTTATTTCTACTTTATCTTATGTTATGCATCATATTTCAAATTATATTTTTTATATGATATTTTAATTTTTGAGTTGAACCAGATATTATTAAAATTTATTATTAATTTGATTTTAATTCATTTATATTTTTAATGCAATACACTTTTAATTATATAGGCATTTTAATATGTAAATATAATATTTTTATTAAATAAAAAATAAAATTAAAAAAAAATTATCTAGGCATTTTAGCTACCCATAACTAGCACGACCTAAACGTCTCAACAAGCAAGTGCCCAACTACAAGCCAATCAATTTAAGTCATGTTGAGTCATTAGGATCTCATGTCATGTATGGCATATCATAATGACCAGACCAAGCCATAAAAATTCAAATCATACCAATATGATATTACTCATTTGACACCTTACATGTAGAAGATTTTCCTAGCGATTACGTAAGATGAGTCATACTTATTTTTCTCCACCCTCGATAAACTTATAAATAATTATTTATCATTGACACACTTGTTATGGATTCTCTACTTAGACATTCAATATTAATTAAGCTAAAGATTATGAAATCAAGAATAAAAGAGATAACTTGATTTGACTATGAAACATGTCAAATAATGAAGTATATTAAAATTGCTTCTATGACATATCATAAGAATGGTAGTACATACTTATATATTTAATTTATTCAAATATTTGATAACCTTATATCTATATTTTAAAAAACTTCAAATGTTATCCATTTTTACATTATTGTATTAAATGATACAACATACTTAAATTATAATGTTAAAATATTATAAAATAATATAACTTAAAAAAATAATTCAAATCAACATTCTTATTTTTTTGAAGAACATGAGAAAATTTATTAAATATATTATGCTAATATTCCATAAAATAAAATAGCTAAGAACAAGATCACCATTTCATTAAAATGACTATTACACTTTCATTACATAACAATATTCCTAAATATTTTTTAGGAAAAATGGTATTAGCCACTATCTTTTTGATCAACTAGATATTATTTTTTATCCGTTCAAATAATATCTCATATCAATTTATATATCTATAAAATAAATTATTTTATCTACCACTCGAGATTTTTAGATGTACTTGTTTTTCTACCCTTTATATAGAAAATATAGTTACATATATCATCGAGTATGTTTCCTTGCATACTTCAATACAAAGAAGAGGTATAAGTATTACTTGTTAGAAATCATTAGAACTATTATGAGTATTGATGTGACATCTTTTAATGATAGGTCTCTTTTGAAGGACTAAATCCAAGAAGACACCTTTAAAAACCATGGTGATATGATCTTTACCAAATCAATTATTATTCCTCTCAAAATGACAAATGAACTTAGTTTTTTATAAAGGTGTCAAATGGGCCGGCACGAGCCGGCCCGGCACGTTATTTTAAGGCAGTTTCATGCTTCCGTGCCCGGCACGGCCCGCAGGCACGACGGGCCGTGCCCGGCACGGCCCGCAGGCACGACGGGCCGTGCCGTGCCTCGCTTGGCCCGCTCGGGCATTCCTATCCGAGCGGTTCGGAATACGGGGGACCACGGGTCGGGTCGAATCAGACCCGACCTGCGGTCTTTTTATGCTGGAGGGGCATCATGGGGTCGGGCTCACAGGACACCCGGCACGGGATAAACCCGTTACGCGGGCCGAACCGTGCAGGGCCAGGCACGGCACGGCACGGCTCATGTAGAGGTGTCAACCGTGCCGGGCCGGCCCGGCACGTTTTTAAACCGTGCCCGGGTTAGGAAGAGTCTGTGCCGTGCCGTGGCACGGCACGCAGGCACGGGTTCGTCCCATGCCGGTTCACGCAGGCACGCGTGGGGCGTGGGTGTGAGCATGACCTGTCCCCATACTACAATACTAGGTATGGTGGTGATGGTGGTGAGACTGTGATTACGGACATTGATACCTTATTCGGAGATGACGATTATTCCATTAACCTAGCGAGGGAGAAACGTAGGGGTGGACCATCACATAGGAGTGAGCTGTCTCGGTACTTAGATACCGATTACTGCTCAATCCTATCACATTCTGATAACAAGAATATTGATTTATTACAGTGATGGAAATCATATGAGTCCACCTATCCCGTGCTATCTAGGATGGCACGGGATCTACTGACTCCTCCGGTGTCGAGCGTAGCATTGGAGTCTGCTTTTTCTGTTGCAGTGAACGTAATTTCGGATAGGAGATCAAGATTACGTCCAGATATGGTTGAGGCCTTGGCATGTTTGAAGGATTGAGAGGAATCGAGATTTAGCATCCATGATCATGCTGAAGCTGAGACTGTGACAGACACTGCAGTCGCATCCACATCCACTACGATGGCGGAGGAGCTGATTGCCGATGATGATGATCCATATGATACTGATCTTGATGTTACGGCTGATAATTCTCATGATATGCCGCTTGACGATTGATGCTGATCTGCTATTTTTTTTCGATGTTTTTTTTATTCATTGTATTTATACGCTTTGTTTGTACGTTGTGTTGAAAATTATACTTGTTTTGTTCGGACCATCAATTTCAAATGCATGATTGGTAATTTTTCATTGTATTTATAATTCATTTGTATTGATTTATTTTTTTTATGATTTAAATTTTATTTTAAAAATTAATAACTTTAATTTATAATTAATAAATTATAAATATAAATAAAACTATACTTAGTTGAATTTGATAAAAAAAATAATTTTCTAAAATTTATTTTTTTTTAATTTTAATTTTTAACAATTTAAAAAAAAATTATATTTAATAATTAATACTCTACACTACATAGTGTAGACAGTAGACTACAGTCACTACACTTAACTTAACCTTAAGAAATATAATTTAAAATATATAAATTAAAAAAATATATACAATATTCTGATTTCAGAATTCAGATTTCCGCCTGGCCTCCCGTGACCAGTCCCTTCCCAATCTCGCGCCCGCATGCCCGGCCCTGCCTCTCTCTCACTCTCAGCGGCTCAGCCAGTCAGCCTATGCGGCTATGCCGGTATGCCCTGGCGGCTGGCCCTTGGCCTGTATGGCCAGGTCGGGCCCACCTATATTCAAACCGTGTCGTGCCGGGCACGACACGGTAGCACGATCGTGCTGGAAAAAAATGGGTCGTGCCGTGCCGTGCCCGGCCGGCCCGTTTGACACCTCTAGTTTTTTCGTTTGAAAAAACTAGATACTATCACCATAATTGGCACCAAGTGCATTTACATTAATTTATAATATTTATTATTAAGATTTTTTTCTCATTTGGCCAAAATAACTACCATTAGATTATTATATTTTATTATCATTTCTCATGGATGAATTATTTATTAGTTTAAAATATATATATATTTCTTCAATGTAATCTTTATAATAAGATATTTATGCATTAGCCATAGGTTCTAGTATCCCAATTAATGCAAGCATGGTTTGTCGACTATTAAAAATTATTTATAATATAAAACAATCTCAATGGGAGTAATTCAACCATTCCTTTTATGTATTTACTATTTTAATATCAAAAAATATGAATTAGATTACAAAGATGTTTACCATGATGAATAGTAAATTATGATTATATATGATATTAATAGTATAAGTATATTAAGCATGCTTTAATTATAAATAATAATCAATTGTGTATAAATCTTATAGTTGCTTGTTTAAAAATCACATATATTATTAGTATGACAAAACATTTCTTAAATTTTCCCAAACAAATTCATATAGATATTATTCTTTGAATTCTTAAATATAAACAAAAAACTCTATAGAATAAAATTTCTTTCAATGATCATGCAAAGATGCACATAACAAAGTAAAGATATACCCAAATTTTAATTGAGTTCTAACAATTACAAAGAGAAGATTTGCTACAAAATTTTATATATTTATGAAATAAATCATATCTCCTAAAAAAATAAAAAGATTAACTATTACATTAAAATCCAATGTAGAAATTAAAGATAAGGTTAAGTCATTAATTTCTTCTGAGCTCTTGAAAAATAATGATTTTTTTGAAGAGCATTGCTATCCAATTCAAATACCAATAATATTTTATTGTGAGAGCTAGAAAACTTAACATATTACAATCAGCCTAATATTCAAAGAGAAGACAAAATATATTGAAATAGATTATCATTTTATACGAGAAAAAATCCAAGAAAATTTGATGATTATTGTATATGTACCTACCAACAAAAAAATTATAAATATTTTCACAAAAACTCTCGAATAATCATGAGATTAATGATTCTTTTCCAAACTAAATATTTACATTATACATGTATAAGTTTAAACCTTAGAGAGAGATATAAGGTTTAGTTTAATTTTTGTTTAATTTTTTATTATCTAGGAACATCTGACATGTGAGTTACCTCTGACATGTGAGTTACCTCTGACATAAGGGTGCCTAGAATTTTCTTCAATGATTTCAAAAAATATATAAGCATGAAACAAAAAAATGCATTTGTTATATTGATGTAAACTAGCTTCATTAATAAACATCAAACTTGTCCAAAAATCATCAAAAAATAAGAAAAATCATTAAAATAATTGATATTTAACAAGAAATTAATAATATCATTAAATTAATATCATTTAAAACATGCCAAAAGCCACCAATTTTCAGAGTGCACCAAAATGCATCAATAATATTAATATTATCAACTTGTAGTGAACAATGTCAACATGATATTTGATGACTATCGGACAAATCAAATATTATTGAAAATCATCAACATACTTCAACATATACAATAATCAAATAACAATTATCATCAAATAACATTAAACATCATCAAACACGCAATGATATCACAGTGAATATCAACAAAATTGAAGAAGTCATGACATCAAAAATAGACACGTAAATGTTTACAAATTTAATCTAGCATCATCAAAGAATTAATAATTGTTACCAAAAAAACTCATTGAATGAAAAGAGAATATTATTGAAATATAATTGAGTTCAAACAACTATAATCAATCACTACTTTTGAAAAATTAGGTTTTGGGGGTATTGTAGTTGGTGCCCAGTTATGTAGATGTGTTATAGAAAGAACATAGAAACCTTGAAATGTTATGAACTCAAATTTATCTAAAAAAAATAACTTCATACTCAAGTTTTCATATTTCAAAAGAAGATATATATATATATGTGTGTGTGTGTGTGTGTGTGTGTTTTCCATAAACAAACATAAACATATAAAATTTAAAATTATTTTGTAGTCCACAAATATCAATTCCTCATCATCCATGGTGAACATGATAAATCTGTTACAAGAAATTTTAAAAAGTCAGCCTCGTAGGATGCATTCAAATGGATAAAAATATGGCCTCAAATTAATTTCCATCAAGTAAATTATGAAAAGGAGAGCATTATTAACATGAAAGACAAAATGCATATCAAAAAGGAAAAAACTAAACCTAGAATACTAGAATTTTCTATTGCGTAAAATCAGTCACATTACACACTCCTATCTAGAATTTCATAGTTTGATCTTCTTGATTTGAGCGTTGAGACATAAAAAATACTGTAAAGTAACTTGTTGCATGTGATACCTGTTTTATCTATGGCAAGTAGAAACAAATCTTTCTTACAGAAAACATCTAGATGGATTAAACTTTACCACTTGATGACATTTAGCAAGCCAAGAGATGGATTCAAATTAAAAATTAAGTTGACTTTTTTTTCCTCATTTGTCGGAGAACAAGTGTCTAGCATACAAAAATACAGCTAAAAAAACAATGGCTTATAATGTTCATATATAGACTAACCTTCGCTCTCCATTCAATATATTTGATACCATAACTGAAGTATGGAAGCAATATCATTCAAGAAAAGAAAAATCTTGGACACAACCTGAAAACAGAAAAAAACAAAGTTAATTAATAAGACAGTTTATTAACATGGAATATTCATCAATAAGCATAAAAAAGCAAGCCCACCACACCTATTCAATGACACTCAACAAAAGCTAGTAACATAATGCTCCCTCACTTCAATTTTATTATACATTTCAAAAAGCAAGAAATGTCAAACACGGGGGTGAAAGCGACTCCCTTGGATGGGCATGATTAACTCGATTCATGTATTATGCACTAGCTAATTGGAAACAGCCTAGATAGCCACGAGGGGGCATTTTGGACTGGATTGAAAATTTCTTGTTCATCCAGTTTCCCACGTAAAAAAAAACTAGCAATGAATAGCAAGTAACTTTTTGTTGTTGAAAAGCTAGAAATGAAAAACCAACAACTTTCACATGCTATGCAGGCGGATTTTGGCGCAGGATCATCATGAAAAATATCAAAAGGAAACCATAAGCTAAGAATATACATTTCCAGGTGTACACAACAGACTGAAAGTCTGAAATCACCCAAATCTCTCACGAAATAAATCGTGCAGCAGAGTTGCTCTGAAAATTAAGAATACCACGAAAAATAGGTTTTAAATTTTGAAAGCATATATATTCATCGATAATTATAATCGATCAATTGTGGTTGCTAGAAAAAGCATTCGCTATCTAACAGAGGAGTCTGTTACCCCAAAAAGAATGCAACGTGAAGGATCGAAACGTTGATAACTCTCGCTGATGGTTTTCAAATAGATCAGGTTGAGGAATAGAGTTCGAGAAGCACCCGGATATGGTCCTGACTTACAGACGTCGATGACGGAGAGAGGTGACACAGCCGAAGTGTGCGCCTTAGTTTGTCAAATTATGAGTCCCTCGATTTAATTTGTTGGTCAATTGTCAATACGTAAAAACATTTATCAAGACAGTAGTTGCATGTCTGGTCATTTTTTTTTTTAAGAATTAATCCGAAATTTTCTTACCAACGGCATGACAAATACAAAAAACAAGGTATAAGAACTATTTTCTCAATAAACTCGTAATCTAAACATACTTGAAAATATTTATATTAAATTATGTTTGATTAACAGTAGTATATCAATATAAATTTAAATTAATAGAATTGGGGCCCATGAGATTAATGTAAAAATAAATCCTAGTTTTTTAAACCAACTAAAGTTAACAAATCTTAATTTTTTTTCGAAAATACTCTATTTTCTTCAAATTTCTTATTAATTGTGTATTAATTTATTCAATTTGAACTCAAATATCACTTATGTAATATTAATAAGTTAGGATGCAATACATAGAGAGACCAAATATTAATATATTGATAATAATAAAAATGATCTTTTTGATTAAGAAAAAATCAATAATTCCTGCTCATTATATAAGGATAATGAAGGGGTGGATGAGATTTTACTTCATTATTGTCATTCTGCATCGACATTTAGATCAAATAAAGGTATCAAATTTAGGCACTTGTTATATTTTTTAAAAATAAGGCAATCATATATAATTAATATAGGTATCACATTGTCATGTCATTTGTTATGTTTAAAAGTTGTAGAACCAAGAAACCTGAGCAAATTGGAATCGGGTGATGTGTTGTCTATGTTGTCGTGTCATTTAATAACTTTCTTAAATTCTCTCCTTTCGATAGCTTTGCAAGTGCCCCTTTCCGTCTTCAGCCCCAAAGTGCTTGGAGTCTGCTCAGGGTTCCAAACTTAATGGTGGCAACTAAACACGAGGGCAACAACTATTCCATTCTGTTCTATTGCCCAAATACTCAGCCAAGAATTTGTAAGCCTTGAAACTCGAACAATTGCTCCAAATTTTCAAACTAAGATTTGTAGCCTCGAGCTAACTCTAAACTAAAATAATAGAAAAATAGAGATAAAAATTTGAGTAAACACAAGCTCAATTTAATAAATCAAGAAAGAAAATAAAATGCATTAACTCACCACCATATTAACCTTCTTTGTCAAGATTATAGAGTATATTTGGTTATGTATGGTTAATAAATATGAATTCTTAAGCTTTAACATTTACAATAAGAGATTTTACCAAAATCATGGATATAGGGTTTCATTTGAAAGATATTGGTGAACAAATGGGATTGAAAATAAGAGAATTGAGATAAAATAAGAGAAATAAAAAAGAAGCCATAAAAGGAAGAAAAAAATGAAAGAAATATAAATTTTGTTTTTTTAAGGCAAAAAAATTAAAATGCCCTTGGTTCTGATCTTTTCTAAATTTTTATTTTAAACTTATAAATTAGCAAATTTATTATCATTCATCGTCATTTTCATTTCAGATTATTTTTTTAACATTAAAATAATTTTTATCAACTCTATGTCCCCTTAATTCATTATCTTAATCAAGCTGATTAATTCATGTTTAATAATTAAAAAAAGAAAGAAATATTTTCAGGACATCACATTTTGGTTCAATGTGACATAGTCAATCTAATAGGAGTTAACACATAACTATTACGCTAAATTAAATGAATTTTTACATAGTGAAAAGACCAATTGCATGATAATTAGCTGTGAAATAATTTACAATCAAACTTTGGACTTTCCAACCAAATAGGAGTCAAATGCGTTGTTAGATACCACCAATGAATTGCTCAAGATTAATAATTATTCTGAGTAGCC
Source organism: Sapria himalayana (assembly GCA_029783825.1). Lineage (NCBI taxonomy): Eukaryota > Viridiplantae > Streptophyta > Magnoliopsida > Malpighiales > Rafflesiaceae > Sapria > Sapria himalayana. Next base: position 2,715,359 of record JAREIK010001871.1, read on the forward strand.
AATAAAAGGGCACACACTTAGAATGTATGAAAAAAGAATTAAATAGTATTTGATAAAGATTAATATTGAAAGAAAATGATTTGGATGAGATCTTATTTAAAGGAGAATACTAGAATATTAAATCATCTCAAGATGAGAAAAATTTTTAAAATGATTTGAATGGGTATTATGGTCATTAGGCTTGTATATAAATCACAATCAAACATTAAGACATGTGAGAACTTACCTTAGCAAGTTACTTTCCATCATCTAAGAAAAAATATTCTCTCTTTCTCTCTCCTTCATCTTCCCTCAAAATGTTTGATCTTGGATAGAACAAAGATCAAAAATTTAGATATTTACTTAGAGATTTCATTTTCAACCATCATGTTGATAATAGTAGAAGTAATCCTACCTTGGTACACATGTGTTGCTATATATCTACACTAAATAAAAAAGAATATGCCAAAGGTATTACCTATCCTTCATGCTCTATGCCTTTTGATTGGTTTTAATGATCTTAGATATCAAGAGTAATTAATACAAATTTTGTATTCCACTATGTCAATCCATGATGTATATTGTACCAATCCCTTATAGCTATATGAGGCACATTTTAATAGTAATCACATCTTTTGACATAATATACTATATAAAATTTTATTTTGGACTGATAGTATCCTTGGGTACAAATCATGTGTGCTAGGGTTTAACTATCTTAGCTATTTCCACAAGTTCCATCATGTAGTATTGCTAGTATTACATAGGGTGGATGATCATCTAGGCATTTTAGATATGAGATAGAAATGAAACACATGTATAGCTAACTTTAGTATCTAAAGTTAATCTCACACTTCATAACATATCGAAATTGCTTCTCAACTAAGTGAATAGATAAGCTATTTTCAACAAGAGGAACATGAAACTTTATATTATGCATGGGATAGATTCAAAGAATATTTGAGGAGGTGCTTCCAACTTAGATTTGAATTTTGATTCCAAGCTCAACCCTCTTACAATGGGTTGAAGTATATGACATGGTGCATGATTGACACAATGCTGAGTGTTCCATCAAGAATAAGTCATCGAGAAAGTATACTTCCTATTTGAAGAGTTAATAAAGAGTAACTACCAAACTTTGAACGATCGAGTATTTGGAAGAAAGAAAAAATAGATACATTTTCAATAGATCTGAAGCCCAAAATAACAAATGACCAATTATGAGATGAATTTTTATATTGCAACGGCATGAAATGGTAGATTTTGACCCTATTTATCAAGTGGATGAAGCCAAATTTTTGTATAATAATGCATATATTTTTAGACCCAACTATAATACCCTCACATACTTTTATCCAAATATGAGAAATCATGAAATTTTTTTTATATGGAAGTAATGGGAATGTGTCGCAAACTTGACATAATTCTAGAAAAAATTTTGGAATAGCTCAATGAGATACCAAATACAAGGAGCCTTGAGATTCAATCACGACCATCCAAAGAGAGCAGAAAAATCATCACTAGAATATAATATACTTGCCTCGCCCAAGGAGACAAAAAAAAAGAGAAACAATATGTAAGATAAACATATGAAATGGATTAAAATAAGGCTTAAACATATGAGTATGGCAATAAAAATTATTAAAAATCAACTTGAACAACTAGCATTATCATTGAAAAAAAAGTAATGTTTGTCCTTCACACTCAGAATCAACAAAGAATTCAAATGAAAACAAGCATTAATGAAGACCAAAAAATATGTTGAAATACAAGTGGAATTGGTGACTGATGAAGTCATGACTTTTTCCAAAATTATTATTCGGCACTCCACAAACTAACTTTTTTGGGTAATTTAGTTAGTATATCTTATTGTATTTATACATATTTAGTATTTATTAGAAAGATTTCACTACATTCTTATTCTAAAAAAATTTGACAAATACTAGTGAAATTATTGTGATTTTGGATGAATTTGGTTGATTTGATGGAGCAAATGCTTGAAAGAGATAAATAATAGAGAGTCATGAAAATTTCATTATCATGACTTGGGTATATCTTTTATACTTATTCTTGAGTAATTTTGTCATCCTTTATTAGTTGTAACACTATAAAAATGGTTGTGACATTCTTTATATGTCACGACACTACTATTGATTTGATATAAATTTTTTCAATATGTAACATAATCATCATGAGGTTATATTTTATTGGAGTCATAGCCACACTATCTCTAAAATACTTAATGACTATTATATTATTTTCTCATCATGGTAGCCAAATACCTCACTAATTACTGCTACAAATAGTTACAATAATTTATAGTCATGACTTATTCGATGCAGAGCCAAAACATAAAGTATTTTGAGTCATAATATTATTTTTCACTATAACTTTTTATTCCAAAAAGTATTTACTTTGGTCATAGTCTTTCCAACGGCATGACTCTGTGCATTAGAGAGAAAATATCAAAGTCATAGCCTTGTTCAATATTATAACTTTGTGTTATAATGGGTAATTATCTCAATTATAATAATCCCAACACCATGATACTTTCCTCAAAAAAACAAGATTAAAGTCATTACTATTTCCAGCACAATAACTTTATATTATAAAGAATATTTTTCTTTATCATTGATATTTGCAATACCATGAAATTTTTCTCAGACAGCAAAGATCAAGGCATGGTTAATTCCAATGTCATAACTTTGTATTATAGAGAATAAATATATCGGTCATAATCATTCCCAATACGATGAAAACAATGCTCCAAAGAAGATTTGAATAAATAATAAAGTCACAATCTCAATTCTATGCCAAGACCTCTAAATTAAAATATCATATGAGTATATGAAGTATAAAAGTGACAATTAGAAAAATATGTAAAAGAGAAATGAAATGAGAGATGAAATAAAGGATAAAAGAGGACAAATATGAACCACAAACACCAAGAATCATGGGCAACATGTTTCAACCACCATTTAGAGAAAATCCATAGTGAATGCAAGTAATCCTTGACTAGAATTAAAATTATATACTTAAATTTTTATTTTGGCATTCATTGGAAACTCTTAAATACACGAGATATCTCTTAATATGTCTCATTTGATTTTCTACCTAATATCTGGCTAAATTGAGATCTATGATTGGTAAATATACTTGTGTTATGATGAATAAACAATTATGTGAATTTATATTTTTTTTTTGTGTTGTTTAGATATTAAAAGATTTTGAAGAAAATTCAAACCAAAATATAGTATTTTCTTTATGCATGTTTGTTATAATGGATAATGATATGTAAATCATGAGACACACTCATGTGATATGGTAAGAAAAAAGTGACAATGCTTCTAATTATAATCCATGAGATAAACCAACATGTGAAGACCCGTAGTTTAGATAAGTTTACTAGTTATGAATATGGTGCTTACAAAGTTGAAAGTATAAATATATTTAAGACTAATACATTATGTACTATCTAGGAGAACTAACATTTAAGTAACATGAAAATTAAGTAAAATATCTAACCTAAGAGTTTCACCATAGTATGCGAATCATGTATGAGTTGCTATGAATAGTGACAAATATGTCAAAGAACGCATACATATTAGGGAGACTAGTATTATAGTGATATTCATGTACATCACTCTCTTGTATGACTTCCATATGTGAAGTTAATGAAAAGATGAATACTAATTATTATGAGTATGATGCTTACGAAACTAAAAGTACAAATATATATATAGTATCACATTATCTAACATATTTAAGACAATTAGACATTGAAGAATAAAATTATATATTCAAAGCAATCATCAAGCATATTTGATAGATTAGCTAAAAGAAGAAAATGTCCATTGCATAGAATAACACGTGGCTTTAGTGTTGAATACCAAGTGGACACTTATGAGGAGATCATCCTTAATAGTGGCTGTCCAATGATGATGGACACCTTGTATGCCAAGAGAGCATATAAGCATTTTCTTACTAATTCATCCTTCATCCAATAATTAAAAATGACATTGACCAAATGCAAGAGAAATATCATCATGCATAACGATGTGAGCTAACCCTAGAGTTTAAGCATATTTCTGAAAATCAAGTTCATCTATTCAACTCGAGCATTAGTTAGTTCACTATCAGTTGATCAAATTGCCAACACAATCTTTATGAGATAGATATTTGGGCTTATATCTATTTTATTACTTATTTGACCTATATAATGGTAGGCATGTACTGGATGAAAGATTCTTGCCCAACAAGGTTTTTAGATTATGTTAATTAATGATAGTTTGTACACATCCACAAAGTCATAACAAGTTTTTATTATCATTAATGAGTATTATTTTATTATAGTTTGATTAATCAACTCGAGCTAACATAACTTTTTTTTAAATGATAGTTTTATTTTTAGTTACATTTGTATTTTATTTACATGAAATATAAATGCATTTGTTTCTATAAATGTATCCACAAATGATAGTTCTAATTATCCATTTGACATAACTATCCACAAATGATAGTTCTATTTTTTAGTTGCATTTGTATCGTTAATTGTATTTTATTTTATTTGCATTTGTTTTTGGTGTCATTAATGAGTATTGTTGCATTTATGGATTTGATTATTGCTTAGTATTTATATCATATTTTTATTTTATTTTGTACTTTTTTTTGCCTATTTTGCAACCACCATTATTTATATAAGTAGTACTTCTATGACTCAGTTAAAACCTTAGGACCTAGAAATTGAGAGACTAGAGATATGATCTTTTCCAACTAAATATATCAAATAGAAAAAATATATTCATTTCATAGTAATGGGTAGTATTTTAGATCAAACAGTAATTTCTATCTATATTGTCATCATTACATTTGAAGTCATGGAGGTCTATTATATGAAAGTTTAGAATAACTACCACAATACAAATATTTGTATTTGAAAGGCAATTTATCATTTAAATATAGTATTCTAGCATTGATGATGGAGACAAAGAAGAGTAATAATGTGGAAGAAAATCAAATAAGACAAATAAAAGTGAAACTTGAAGATGCGAGCATGATTTTGGAAGTTATTCCACTAAAAGAAAATGAGATCAAAAGGACAATGAACAAAATAATGACAAGGTTGAGGTTGGAGTACAACAAAAAGTTGAAACACCTAAAGAAGTCATGTCTATCATCACTAGACCTATGAGAAACAAAGCCTTGGCAAGAATTGAAGGAATTTTGGACATATTATACTCAACATTTATCAATAAACATATATATTATAAGATGAAAGAAGATAAAATTATACTTAAAAATGGTATGGATTGATGAGATTTACAATGATGAAATTCAACTCAAAAAATAAGTCTATCTATAGATGTTAAACATAGTACTTCATGAGAGGCAACATACTTTTTTTTGCATAGTTTGATGAATAAAGAATTACACCATTATTCACATACTTCATAATAAATGTCAAAATTCTAAATCTCATCTCCAAAATAAAAGTTTACCACAACACTTAGACCTAGTCATGGTTGTTATAAAGGTGTACTTCTTTTAGCATGAATTTTTGGAGATTCATTACATGAGAATGAGAATTATCTTTAGTGTGGAAGTTTATTTAATACTCCATGAATCAACTTTTTTGGGTTATTTAAATAGTATATTTTATTATGTTTTCACTTATTCTAGTGTTTATTGGAGAGATCTTATTAAATTCTTATTTTGAGAGAATTTGACAAATATTAATGAAATCATTTTGATTTAGTTGAAATTGGTAGACTCAATGGAGAAAAAGTTTAGAGGAGAGAGAAGAAGTGAAGAGTCATGAAAAATTCCCTTGTTATGACTTAGGTATACATTCCACCTTATTCTTGAATAGTTATAGTATACTTTCTTAAGCTTAACTCTATAAAAAATAGTCATGCTATTTATTGTATGTTATGACTCTAATACTGAGTTGACACTAGTATTTCACTATGCCACACAATCATTATGACCATAATATTTTTTTAAAGTTTTGGCTACATTATTTCTAAAACACTTAATAGCTACTAGATTATTTTCTCATCATGGTAGCCAAGTACTCTATTTGTACAAATAGTCACAATAATTTCCAGAACCATGACTTATTCAATGTGGAGGAAAAATACTAAGTATTTTAAGCTGTGACTTCATTTTCTTCCATGACTTTTTGTTTTAAAGAGCATCTAGCCTAGTCACAGCTTTTCCAACACTACAATTATATGTTCTAAAGAGAAAAGACCAAAGCTACATCAATGTTTAGTGTCATGAATTTGTAATACTGAGTGTATTTGTCTTAGTTATGAAAATCCCAATCTCATAATAATTTACTCAGAAAGCAAAGACCAACGTATTAGCTAATTCTAGTACCGAGACTTTGTTTTATAGAGAATAATTATCTTAGTCATGGCAATCCTAACATCACGAGACTTTATTCAAAAATCCAAGACCAAAGCCACAACTAATTCTAATATTATGACTTTGTGTTATAAAGAGTAAATATATTAGTCACAATCATTTCTAGTGACTTAATATAAGTTCTATAAAAAATATCAAAATAGATAATAAAGTCATAATCTCAAGTCTCTATCACAACTTTCAACTTCAAATATTATATGTATACTCAAAGTTTAAAAGTGACATCTAAAAGAACATGTAAAAGAGAGATGAAAGGTGAAATGAAAGAGTGAAGAAAAAGAATGTGTAAAATAGTCATGACACTTTATTCATGATGATATGTATAGAGTTTTAGTCAAGAATTGATACAAAATCAATCTATGAGTACTCAAATGTGTAATCAAGTCATAGTATGTCATATGTTATGACTTGCTTGACTTTATCTCTGCTTCTAGTTAGCAATTCCACCAACTAGCATATTTCACTCTTAATACTTTCTATTTCATAATTATTCCTCAAAATATTAGTTTTTGTGAAATCATTACAAATTAAGTCTATTTTCATGTAAATACAATGTAAAAAATCATATTAAATAACAAGTATTATTTATTATTTAACAAACTGAATAGACTCATACACTAAAATCATTCATCATCCTTGAGCAATTCATCCCTCACTTTCAAAAAAAATAAAAAAACTATATAGAATTTCATCCTAAATAAGTACTTACTATGACTGAGTTAAGAGTGTCATAGTATATCAAAATGTTAATGCTACTTCTTTTTGTGGTTAGTTGAAGAGTCATGATGGGATTTGAGTTTCATGATTAGCTTTTGGGAGTAATAATAATGTATTACATTTTGTGTGATTTCCTACATATCATTATTACATCACATAGTGTAAAAAAATTTTCTTGAGTTACCTCCTAAGCATGCTATATATTTGGGAGTAATCTCGACTATCTAAGCTAACATTTTAGTATATATTTCGCTTCCACTTTTCTTTTTGGGTTTTCTTTTAAAATTGGATGATCCATATTACTTGCTTTTTTAAAATTGCATTCACCGAGCTTATGCTCCTTGGATGGCATGCCTTTTTAAAGTGTCATAGTACTATGCTAGGCTACCTTTTGAGCATTTACTTTTTGTAACATAATTTTCATATTGCTGTGTGGAGCCGTGGCTATTATATTTAGCTTATGGAACTCCAAAATCATGATGTTGGAAATATAACTTTCATCATTACTTCTTCATTTTTCTTCGCTTCCCTAAAAATCACTAGATTTTTTATCTCCATTATGTCCCCATCTTTCATTTTATTAGCCACCATTTTAAGATTTTGTATATGCCTTCACTTCATGTATAATCTCCAATTTCTTCTCTTCATTTTCTCCATAATTGTGCATCAAAAGATTTAGTGTTTCACTGCCTTTTTTTCATCTTTGGAGTAATCTTATCTATAATTGTTTGATGTCATGACTTTGAAGAATATAGTGACTTCAAGATTGTTATCTTCATCACTTTATTTTCCACTACTTTCATATCTCCAAATTTATTTTATATCATCTCTCTCATCTTCGTTGAGCTAACATGCTTTTACAAAATCTTACCAAATAAAGTCAACCTTGCATTTTTATGTAGATGAAATTGTCTATTCTTCAACAACCTTTTTTATTGTCGTCTATACTTTTCACCCCATTATAAAAGTTAAACTTGAGATGTTCTTCACCCCAATATAATTGTAAAATGTCCCTTCTTCATATCAATCAATGCCTATTTGATTTCTAAAAAGGTTATCCCAACATCAATGGAACATATTGATTATCTTCCATATTAATTATCTTTGATAGCATGAAGATTATCTTTCATTGTGTTCCATATGTTCCATTGATTACCATTAATGGAACATATGGAACACAATGAAATCTATGGAAAAAATAAACATACCAACCTTAATTAATATATCTTCAATAATACTCATTAAATACTTAGTCAATCGGTTTGGCATTTAGAGTGAGAGATGTTGGAGTAATTTCATAAAGCTTCAATCTTCATGCTATTGATAAAGGCATCAAATTGATACTTAATCCTAGATCACATAGTGACTTCCAAAATGTGTGCTCCCCAATCATGCATGGTATAAAAAAAATTTATGGATCCAACATCTCTTTACTACTCATGAAGATAGTTTCATTATAACTTCCTCTTATAATTCTTTGTCATATTTATAGTTTCATATATCTCTAACTTCCTCTTACTACTCATGATATCCTTAATGAACTTTAAATAGTTTGGTATTTTGGATAACCTTTCATTAAATAGAATGCTAACTTTTAGCTTCTAGAAACTAATATGAAATCTCATATTGTTCATTCAATTTTCTTTTTCTATATTTTTGTGAAAAAAGTAAACAAAGAGGAAGAGTAGTTTTTGTACCATTCTCTATTACATGCTTCCTTCAACTGCTTTGAGTTGTCTCTTTTCACTTCTCTACTTCATTTTCTCTATCAATCATAGTTAGAGATGAAAGTTGGGCCATTTATCCAATGAATACTTTGGCCTTGGAAAATGCAATAGCATTGGGCTCCATGACTTTATAATTAGCCAGGGTTGGAGGCACAACTTTTGGAAATGTTATAGTGTTATTAGTAATAGCTTCCTCTATTTCAACATTCTCCTCATATTACCCCTCTAACTCTTTTCCACCACAAAATATTATGGATACGCATTTCTTTGGGTTAGCCTCCATTATGCATGGTAGCTTGCTCATGATCTTCCCTTTCAATTATAATGCTACTTGTCTAATTTAATTTTTTATACTCCATATTACCGCATTCACATTTTCCAACTTTATCTCAAGTTTCTCCATTCGGTTATCTTGAAAATCATTTCTTCGAGCTTGATACTTCAGTCCTCCTTGGTTGTTATACTCTATTATATTATGCCCAAAATTCTTTGGGACTTGGCCTATATGTGGTGCTCACTACCACAGTTTTTATAAAAAAATTTCATGAATTCTCACATTTGGTTGTTAGTGTGTGGGGATATTAGGATTAGGCTGAAACATAGACTTTTTAATTTGTAATTCATTGGTTTACTTCACTTAATAAATTGGGTCAAGATTTGATGTTTACTATGATTGCAAAACAATGAGTTCTTCAATTCTTTTTTGTTTATCCTCGTGGGCTTTCAACCTATTTATTAATGCCCCTCTATTTTAGCTTCGATTGTGGTGAATTGATCTAACTTCAAAACTCTAGATTATCTTATCCCAAAGCTATGTCATTTAGAGTTTGTTTTTTTGTCAACTTTTTAAACAATATATTAGCTTTCTTAAAAGATTTATTCATAATTAAACTCTTGAATCTAGATCAATAGTATATCTCATCATATAATTAAGCTAATTATAAAATATTTTGGCCTGGAACTATAATGTAACCCAATGTTGAGGAAATCATCTCAATAACTCCTTAAAATAGTTTGACAACAAACAAAGTTTCCAACTCCTCATGATAGAATTGGTTTATCATGCTCCTCAAATATAATATAATTTGATGTGAGAAAAATTTTGTGATGAAAATCTACATAAGTTCATCCCAACTCTCATTAGAGTCTTGTGATAAACATTAGAACCAACTTTTTGTCTTATCTTTCAAAGAGAATGAAAATAAACATAATATGATTATATTCGGGCTAACTTCATTCATTTTAATTATGTCACATAACTCCAAAAACATAGCAATGAGCTCATTTAGATCATTTGATATCCTCCCACTATACTAATATACTAAATCATCACTATCAGACTTTTGACACCCCATCCCCTAGGGGTCACATTTACATTTCATCACATAATAAAATATGCAATAAAATAAATATTCCCAAATGTAGCGTACATATTTTTTTCTTTTATTTGGTCAGCGGAATTAAAAACACATAATACATTACTTAAGCTACAACTGGCTTTTCTTCACACATGTTATCCTGCATGTGGATCTATCATTTGTCATAGACTTGAACCTGAAAGGAATCTCACAACAAAGTGAGCAAAGCTTAATAGAGATAAACTTCTACAGGGCTACTCCATATCTAATCAAGTACACATAAAACATCATGCATATATATATATATAAATGCCCATATTCCTGAGTCTCATCGACTCCCTGACACATGCCGAAGCCAAGTGTGACATATTTTATATATATATATATGTATGTATGTATCTATATAAAAATTTATTTTTTTGGAATTATTCTGAAAAATATGAACCTCCTTCGAAAAACATATTAGACATTTCTCCAAACATAATATGCTTTTCTTGGATTTACTATGAAAAATATGTACCACATCTGAAAAACATATTGGACATTTTCCAACAAAATATTTTTTTTCTTTGAATATTTTCCAAAAACCACCGTGTAACTCAGCATGGACGTTGTTGTAATTCGAGTTCATAAATTTATATTAGCCATGCTCCAGAAAATTATTGCGCAACTCAGTCTGGACGTTGTCCCAATTTGAGTTTGCCAAATACAATCCATAAACCTTTATGTGTGTGTGTGTGTGTGTGTGTATCATGCACTCACTCATGTATATGGAATATTCTCGTGCATATAAAATACAATTATATCATTTATGATTAAACAATATTACAGACACAGTTATAACTAATCCAAACCCAATTCACCTACACTAAAGTTTACTAATCGAAACACAGAAAATTTTCACCAATTAACCATATCTAATGAAATTTCTAACAGTTCCAATTTAAAATAAATTATGATAGGAGAAACCCATAACCTTCCAGAAAATTTCACGAAAACTTTTTAAATTTAATATCAAATTGAAGATCTCATTGCGTTGAGCAATTTTAGTTATTGAACTATTTTTTTTCTAATACTAGAATAATCCATTACACTCAAAAGAAAATCAACGGAACTTTTATATTTTTTTTCCTCTACAATCTATATCTCTCTCCCCCGTAAACCATTTTTCTTATTTCTCCACCAGGCATCATCTCATTTTCTGGATTCCCAATGTTTTTTTATTTTATTAAAAATAATAATTATTATTACTATTTTTACACATGACCACCCATGGCGCAATTGCATGCTGACGTCGTGGCACGATCTTCTGCTTCCATTTTATTTATTTATTTATTCTAATAATAATTTAAATAAATTAAAAAAATAATAAAATTTTGACTTCCTTACTATTTGACGAAACTTGTCTCCGTAGCTATATTTTCTAAGACGAATTCAATAACTAAATCTATTTTATCATCAGAGTTCTAAAATTTTCAATTTATTTTTCTTATTTTAAAAATACTATTTTGACCATTTTTTCCCCAAAAATAAGTCATATTATTTATTTCTTCAATTTTTTTTTTCTGGATTTCACAAGACTATGCTTCAACTCAAAATAGTTCATTTCTATTTGCTTCATGTGAATTCCTAAATAATTATTCATAATCATAGGCCTCCAATAATCACCCAATGTATGATAATAATTGAACTATTGGATAGCATATCCCTTATTACCTTGTGCCTCTTTGTTGCTGCACATTCCTTCTATAGCTACTTTCTCTACTTTCTAATTCAAAATGACTATCTTTGTTCTTTTGATTATTAGGTCTAAAGGTATTAGCTCAATCATAGAGGTTTTGTTCATATAAGGATGATGACTAATGATAAACAAAAAAAAATGAATAAAATGAAAAAAGAAATCACCATGATAACAAGATTAATACACGAAATGCATTACAAAAACTACTAAAAATAAAACAAAATAATATTATTTTGAAACTACTAAAAATAGAACTATACATTTTCAAAGGTAGTTATATCAACTAAATTTGACCAACCATATATAAATATTAATTCTCTACAACAACAACAACAACAACAACAACAACAAAAACTAAGTGTGTAGTAATGTTAAATCATCCTAGAAAAAAGTAATCTCTGGTAATACCTCCAAAAATAGGTTATGACTTTGCTACAGCACCTTATTTTTATGGTTAGGCATGTCCTAAAAGCTAATTGTGTGAGTGTCTCTCATCCAACATCATCCTGCTAGTATATAGGTCATACAAGTAATAAAAAAAATTTTTAGTTTAGATATTGATACTATAGTGATTATACATAGAGTTAGATCAGTCAATGATAATTAATGATTATTCTAGTAAGCATGACAAATATGATTCAAGTAAAAAATCCTAGATTTTAGGTATGAGTAATATTTTTATATGTGATGGAATTTTAAATGGTCTTGTTATTGTTATGCTCGATCATATAATAAAAGATGAATACTTATGAATGACATCCTGCCCACCAACATATAAGATAGTTATCAACTATTAAGTCTTTTTTAATGATAGTCTCCTCATAGTTGTCCCCTTGGTATTTTAACACCAAGACAACAAATCATCTCTACTTAGAAGTCATTCACATGTTCTCACCTTTTAGACAACTAATTAATTTCCCTGAATGCTTTCTTAGAATATACATTCTTATTCTCTAACCTCGAGTATCTTTCTCAATGAGAATTAATATGGTAATAAAAGTATTTGTATTTTCAATTTCGTTAGCTTCGTATTCACACAACAAACATATGTTTTCCCTTATGTTTCATTGGTAGAAACTATATGCTCAAAACAAACTTTTACTAGTTGCATGGCTATCACCACAATACAAATCACATTTGAATATGCCTAGCACATGGCTTACACATCACTATCCTCCACTATAATAGGTGACTCTCATACTAAAGATAAAACTCTTAGAAAAATATAATTTTCGCTATCCAACATTAATTAAGAGTCAATTTTTTTAAGACATACATATTGGATTGATCTATAAAAGTACTCATACCTTTGGTTTTATAAGTATCATACTCACGATGATTAAATATACCTCAATTTTGAGTTTTTACATATAAATTTGGTTTGGCCTCTATAATACAAAGTCATAACGCTAGTGTGTGACTATGGCCTATGCATTTAGTCTCTATAATACAATATTATGGTGCTAAAGTTTTTCATGGCAATTTTCATTCAATTCTGTAACCCAAAGTTGACATGTTGAAGAATGGTTTAGACTTTGGTTTCTCTCTTGAGCCAAGAGTCTTGGTGTTTGTTTTGGCTCTTTATAACATTTTGTAATCAAAATTCATGATAATAGATATAAAAGCTTTGGCTTGAATATTCTATGGCTTAGTTTAGGAAAAGTTATGACATCTCTAGGATACCATAACTTTCAATCATTATTCAGGCACTTAGTTATTGTGATGTGAAATTAACATCATAATTATGAAATTATTTCAAGCTAGTTTGGCTGAAACTCAAATAAATCTTCATAGCTAAAAAATCTATTACATAATAAAAATATTATATTACTAAGGTGGTAGCTATATACAAAGATTATCATGATTATATGTGTAAAATATCAATCAAAAATAGACATTGAAATTAATTTATAAGTACTCAAAGGTATAATCAAGTCATAACATATCACATGCTATGAGTTGAGTGACTTTTCACTACTTTTATAGTTTCCAACACAACCAAGCCATTCATTGTATTCTAAAAATTATTGATTTTATAAGTATTCATCAAAATCCTTAAAATCTTAGTTTTTATGAGATCATTAAAAAATAAAGTATTCTTTTAGGTAAAAATAACATTAAAATCATACTAAATGTTAAATAATATGTAGTATTTTACGTAATAAATACCTCCCAAGCAGTACTATATTTGATATCCATAGCTAGATCGTCAATAAATTCATACCTCTATTAATAATCTCAACTATCAAGGCTAGTTTCTTAGTATACTTCTTCACTTCCTATTTTCTTATCTACTATTAGTTCAAAATTCGATCATCCCCATGACTTGCTTCTTTGAATCCTCCATTGGGTTTCTGTTCCATGGAGGCTGCGACTTTTTTCATTACTATGGTATTGTGATGGCCTATGGTTTGAGCATTTAGTTTTTGTAACATAGAAGTCATAGCATTCTATGGTGTAGTGGCTTTTTCCTTAAGCTTCTAGATTTCCAAAGCCATGGTGCTGATGGGATCTATGACTTTCATCATTGCTTCCTTATCTTTGTTTGCTTCCTTCAAATCTCTAGATTTCCTATTTTAGTTATGCAATTGCTTCACCATTTCACCATTTGTCCATTTACTTAATTCCTCTCTACTATCCAATTTTACTCTAACTACTCCTTGAGAAGTGACTACCATAATTACAAAGAGTTGATATCACTGAGACTTAAACATCCTTAAAAATAACTTGAGACGAGTTAAAACCCAATACCTTATCCTTAACTTTTTTTTATTTTTTATTTTTACCTTCTCCCTAACTTTGAATTCCCTCACATATTCTTATCATATAATTTTTTTTTGTCTTTATAAATTCATGAATTATAATAAGCTTCATTTTTCAACTCTTCTAGTTTACTCATCTACTGAAGTCTTCTTTCTTGTGCATATTAAATATCACAATTCAATTATTTGATGACCCACCATGTTCTATGATCAAGTTTGATTAGTAAGCAACAATCTTTTCTAAAAAAAACAAGTCGATAAGGAGAAATACCCAATGGAGTTTATAATAAAGTTTTATAAGCCTAGAGTGCATCCTCCAAATGTTGAGACTAATATTTTCTAGATCGATTAACTATCTTTTCTAATATAATTTTGACCTTTCTATTTGATATTTCTGCTTGCTCATTCATTTGTGGATGATATGGAATTCCCTTCTTAATTCTAGTCTTATGCTTTGTCAAGTATACACCAAATAATTAGTTACAGAAATAACTACCTTCATTGATTATCATATATCAAGGCATACCGAACCTAATGAAAATATTTCTACACAAGAAATCTATAACAATATTTGCATTATTTTTTGATGTTGCTATGACTTTGACCCATTTAGAAATATAGTTCAATGCTACAAAGATATACTCCTTTGATATATGAATTTGCATCGCATTTTTATCCAATGTCACATTTTTATCCAATAGCTTACATAATAAATTTTCCATCTTCGAAAAATTATTGATAAATAACTAATAAAACTCTATGTGCCCAAGGTAACTCATCACCCCCTTAACTATCATAGAGTATGATAAGGTTTTGATTATTGATATCTTTGCATCATCCACCTTCAATTATCTAGCTGAAACTATATGTCCCAGTACAATTCCTTTGTTGACCATGAAGTTTCATTTCTCTCAATCGATGATGGGATTCTTCTCTTTACATTGCTTCAATACAACCTTCATATTATACAAACATCCTTCAAAAGAATCCCATATATAGAAAAATCATATATAAATACCTCCAAAAATATCCTCATTAAAGCTTGCAAAAATAGCATTCATACATCTCCGAAATGTTGCCAGTGCATTGCAAAGGCCAAATAGCATCCTCTTAAATGCATAATTCCCATAGCAACAAGTGAAGGTCATTTTTTTGATCTACTAGATCAATCAGAATCTAATTGTTTCCTGAATAATAATCCATAAAGTAATAAAAGGAATTAGATAAAATTTTTTCTAATATATAATCCATGAATGGAAGTGGATAGTGATTTTTTTACATCCCTTGTTCAATTTATTATAATCCACACATAGTCATCAACTAGTAGTTGCACATGTCAAAATCTTATCCTTAGTGTTGGTCCTAACTACCATAATCCCTCCTTTATTTGGCATAAGATAAATTGGACTCATCCATGGACTATCAGATTGACATAAATGATACATTCCTTTAACTATATTTAATAATCTCCTTTCTCAGTACATTTTAATGATTTGATTAAACATCATTTGGTGCTCAATTGTCATCTTCGCATCCTTCTTCATTAGAATCTTATGCAAACATGTGACTAGAATTTTTTTTGATATAATTTAATGACAAACAATAGTAATAGAATATTTTCTAATGAGTATCACCATAATATCATTCATGTCTTCCATCAATACTACTGAAATTATAATCAAATTCATCTTATTTTTCTCTAAAAAAACATATCTAAGATCATTTAAAAATGCTTTAAGGATCATACAATCCAAAGTCATCCACTCTTCTAGGTGCTCTTCCTCTAGTGGCATGGATTAGACAAACATCATGGTGCCACCACATGCAGTATCCCCTATGAAGGTCATGGTGCTAGCACTAGCCACAACTTTCTTCTCTAAAGTTGTGGCGCTTTCATTGAGAAATGAATAATTTCCATCTCATTTACATTCTAAGCTAAGACCAAAAGGAGATGGTCCTTTTTAAGTCTTGGAGTGCATCAATGATAGTATTTACCTGAAAGACCTTCCTGGTGTGTACAATGTTATTGTCATCTTCAAAGTTTCTACTCTTTCTCCTTTTGATGTATGTTCTGATTCAAGGATGAATCTTTTTTAGGAAAAAAATGAGAATATGGACAAGAAACAAAGTACTAGGGATCAACTTCAAATGGTGGTTAGGCCAATCACAAATAAATCCTTTAAAAATACTAAGGACCAAGAAGCTTCAGGAAATATTAAATGGGCTCATGGGAAGTTTATTTGGGTTAACCCAACTCTAAAAGAAGAGCCTAGGCCAAATAAAGCCTTTGAAATAATTGGAGCTAAAATAGAAAATCAAAAATACATAAATATGATTATGACTATGCAGAAAAATAATTCATATTATTTTGTTATTTAAAGTTGATTGGTTCATTTATTCATAGACTTGTTTAACAATCACTTTAAGACTTTTCTTTATCTCGTGATAAAAGTCTTTAAAATTGTTATAATTATTCAACAACTCTTTTGACATCGTGTATCTTAAGTACCCTCTAAAATTTATATAAGATCATTCTTGGTGTATTTTGTGAAAATTGATGAATAAAATATGCTTCTGAGATTTTCTTCACTTTGTGGCCCTTGTGAGAATTTTAAAGTCTTTCAAAATTATTTTCCAACAGTGTTCAAACTTATGGCTCATGGTTATTTTATATTATCTTTCTTTTTATTCTTATGGATTTTTGTTTAACAAAACCAAGGGGATGGAGACTTAACTTCTTTACTTATGGTTCTTGATTAAATATATTTAAGAGGATGGGGTTATACTTTACATTGTGTTTGAAGATCCTTGAAGTAATCTACATCACTTGGTGAACCTCAAAGCAACAATGTAGTGGGGTTCACATCACCACCCATGGGTGGATACAGGTAAGATAATATTCATAGTCTAATAGACTTGACTAATGCTGAATTTTTGGTTCCCATGTCACAAAAGGTTTGGCATGGCCTAGCACATCAACCTTGCATAGTGCATAGGTATGTTGGGTTTGACCCAACATGACTCGTGTAGTCAACATTCAATAGGGTCATGTCAAGCTGCCCCTTTTTAGAGCCATGTAAGCATGGCATGGTGGTCCGGCTAGACATCTCTAAATATGTTTACTAGTGAGACATCAACCTATTTAAATATGTTTGTTTCTTTGCTAGCTAGGTCACTAGGGGACTTGCCTAGATAGATGCTCATGTCTGATGAGATTTCCTTGGCAGAGATAAAGTTCACTTAATAGGGATTAGGATTCTTCAGTTGAGGCTAGATGCTCATTATTGGGACCAAATGCCCTTGATAATGGCAGAGTGTTAGTTGTTAGAGCTATATATGCTTATTTAGAGATATATGCCCTTGATTGAAACTAAGTAACATTGGTTTGGGCTAGATTATCTTAGTTGGAGTTACATTCACTTGATTGAAATCAAGTGTCCTTGGTTGAAACTAAAAATCCTTAGTCGATGTTTGATTTGAAAAAATATTCTGGGTACTCATACCCATAATTATGATTTTTTTTTATCAATGGTGGTATTAAAAATAATAATCATGAAAACATATTATTGATGTAATCGAAATCAACCATATCGATTTTAGTTATCCAAGCAATGAAATTATTATATCTTAACATGCACATATTCATGATAAAAATATTGTAATTCATTCAAATCTTTTTTGAACATCATCAACCTAGTTTTTAATCATCTATTTCATTTGTATATCCTATGATAACTTGTCAATCTAAATATTTTGTATTTATAGATGGGTTGAGTCTTCTCTTTATATGTACAAACTGTGTGAGAAGTCCTCTTGTTTTATCCTCTATGGGTGTGATATCTAAATAATTATTAATTTTCTAATTTTATCATTGTCAGTTTTTTCGCCCATCCATCTTAACACACACATCTCAACTATGTCCATCTTTTGAAAATCATGTTTTACATTTGTCCAATTTTCTAAATTATAAAGCATGATTGTTAAAAAAATTATTTTATAATATTTTTTTAATATAGTATATATTCTCATATCACATAAGACTCATGATGTTGTCTTCCATTTTATCCATTTAATGTTAATCCTATGGTCCATATCACTTTAATCTCATCATTCTTTAGAATTATAGATCATAAATATTGAAAATATATTCGATATGTTTCCTTTTGAGCAAGCACCTGTGATGATACTACCATACATAACCTTAATAATATAAATAAAATAAAGATAATATTTTTTTTTTGCATATCTTTCTATAACTTGTTTAAACAAGAAAATAGTTTTGATTGTAGACTAGTAATTTTTATAGTAATAATAGTTCCAAAAAATTATAAAGACATAATATTTTGACCATCATGCCTTGTGGAGATATGCCATGTTTGAACATATAACTGGATTGTTTTGTAAATCGATAAACAAAGATCAAATTACCTCTATTTATCCAAGGAAATGTCATTTCCAACACCTAAACTATTAAAACCAAACTTATTTGTGTGGCACATCAGTATAGAACCATCACTCGGACACTATGTTGGATTATGTTTAAAATCAAAACCCATTGATTATGATAACGCACATAGGATACTATTATTTGTGCTGTTTAAAATTTTTTATGTTAGAATTATCTGGCTGCAGGTGTACCTCGAGCTTCGGTTCATGAAGAATAAGACACTATGGTAGTGTAGCACCATTGAGCCATAAAACATATTTATTTTAAAATACTCATTGAATATTTAATGTATTTATTTTACACACACACACACACACAATCAAAATCAAATTAATAAGAAGTAATTAATTTGATAAAATCAAATTATTTGATTATAATTAAACTAATTATTCCAATTATATAAGCATATGTAGTCTAAATAAATAAATAAAATAGTTATGACTTCCATTATGGTATCTGAATAAGGCTATGGAAGGGACTTTGACCTAAATAAGATTTTGGGCTCTCAATATAAATTATTTCACATAATAATTTACATTAATTAAAATTTATTTTATTATAAAATTATTATTGCATTCCCTCATTTATTTAAAAATATTTTGTCTTTTCTTACTTAACACTAATTAAACTCTTCATATTAAGATTACATATACTCATTTATTGTTCAAATCACTCATAATCTAATTCAATCAATCTTTCATTATAAGCTTCCTCAATGAATCATCATCAATCCTTTTAATAAGATATGAATTCAATCAATAATCAATATTCACCATATACTTGATAAAGTTATCAAATTCATAGAGTTCCATAATTTATTCCAAGACATAACTTTTTATGAATCAAAATAACTATTAATAAAAGCATATAAATGTTAATTACTTAATTAATAAGAGTAACAAAATTTATAGTAATGATGGTGTACTTTATTTTATAATTCAGTATAAAATAATTACACCATATTAGTCTCATTCAATATACTAAAATGTACTAGTACTAGATGTTAGAACTTCATCATTCACTATAGTTAAGGATAGACCTATTAAAATCAAGCACTATAATCTTATGGATAAGTTGTCCAACTCTATCTAGATTGTGATATAGATGTGTCAAATAAGCTGTATTGTGCCAGCATGACCCATTTAAGGGTGAAATTAATTGTGCCACCATGTTGTGTCGATTAAGACATGGAATGAAACTTATGTTGTGCCAGGCACAGCAAGAGAAGGATTACCTTAGCCCAGCATGGCCTATTTAACCCCCAAAATGCCAAGTTATGTTGGGTCATGCATGGTCACACTTGGCCATGTTAGTTAATGCTGTATCATGCCAACACGAACTAGATGATGTTGTTTTGATCTTTAGGGTTGAAATTTATAATTCAAATAAAATAAAATTTTTTTAATGTTAATTTGTTATGTAATTTTTTTTTACTATAACACTTAAAATCTTAAATAGATTAAAAAAATACAAAATAAAAAAAATAGACATTCACATTATGCATTTATGTCTTATGATATGGTGATGTGTTTGACTCAAATACAAATAATAAAAAATTTATTCCATTTAATAAACAAAATCTTAATCTAATACATATATGTTACAACATATACTTAAATTTGAAAGATATATTATTATAAAATTAAAATATGATGAAGTAAAACTATAATATAACTCATAAATATGAAGTGTAATATAATAATAGTGGATAAATCATAATAAAATAAACAAGCAGCTAAAATAAAAAATAATAATTATAATGTCATACTATCATTACATCATAATCATAAAAAAACAAAAATATCAAATCAATCATTATATGTGATATGGTTGTGTGGATGCATATGTAGGTCATCATCATCAAGTATGTGTCTGAAGATATTGTTAATGATATCCTCAATATCCTCGATCTCCATATCACATGAATCATCATCTAGCATCATCTCTTGTATTTTATCATGAATGCTTAATCTTGAATCTTATCTGTCCTTTATGCAAGCATGTACCACTATAATATTTGATCATAGTTTTGATTTCATATTTGAAATAATATTTATTATTATAGAAAAAGTAGACTCTAATATTATGTTAGACACCAAATTAGTCAGTAGATCACATGCTATCTTAGACAACATGGGATATGTGAATTCATATGATTTCTATCTTAAAAAAAGTTCAAATTCTTATTATTATAATGTGATAGAATGAAATAGTAATTAATATCTAAGTATCAAGGTAACTCACTCCAATTCAGCATATCACCCCATCCTTTGCTCCAAACTAACTAAATAGAAAAGTTATCATCTGTGGATATGACATCTATGTTCTTACTCAAAGCATCATTTCTGCTACTACCATTCCTAGTATCGAAATATGTAAACAAGTTAGTTAAGTTTTCATAAATATATTCTTTAAATTGGTGTTCTTGGTTCATGCATGTGGATATATATGTTAAAATATTTTCTACCCATTTTACCTTAACCCTATGATCCATATAGGTAGCCAAACAAAATAGAGTTAGAATTGAAGACTAAATTTTTAAATACTTAGTTTCCATCACAATAACCATGGTACTAAATGCATGTCAGCCTTTATACTTACTAAACATATCACTAACATTGTATATGTAACTAAGTATAATACAAGTGATGAGAGTGTACATATATGGACATATATTCATCATGTCATAAAAAATTTAAAGAAATTTCAAAAAATATATTTATGTATCCCAGTCTAAATTGTTAATAATAAGTTTATTACTTTTATTATTAACATAATCTAATATCACATATTGGTAGCCAGCACACAACTCCAACATAAGGTAGGTGTAATTCAAGTGGTGTTTGACATCTATTTTAAATATTTTCATGTTTAGGCCCACATATAAATAGAAACTATTAAACTCTAATTGTTTGCTATGTGTTGTAAGATATTTTAGTGAATTTCTTTTTTTTCTAATGCAAGAAAAATAATTTTTATTTCTGCCTATACTATCAGATTAATTACATGAGACATGCACCTAATGTGATATATCTTACATAATAGCTCATTTTAATGATCCTAATAAATATACTAATAGTAACTCCATTATTAGAAAAATTATTAAAGGTAATACTAAATATTTTACTTTGAATATCATATTCCTTATAGATTAGGAATTATATACTTATATTTGGAAGGGTCATCATAATGATGAAAAATCTCATAGGTTTCTAAAATTTCTTTATTAAGTTTTTATTTTTAATATACATAGTCGGCAATAAGATACATGAATAATGCATCATTGTGACTAGTCCATATATCATACATCACAACTACTACTCCATTATATTTTCTAAATTTATTAAATTTTAATTAATTTTGTAAGTTATAAAATTTTATTATGTCATTCCTATTTG
This sequence comes from Sapria himalayana, assembly GCA_029783825.1. Taxonomy (NCBI): domain Eukaryota; kingdom Viridiplantae; phylum Streptophyta; class Magnoliopsida; order Malpighiales; family Rafflesiaceae; genus Sapria; species Sapria himalayana. The sequence continues at coordinate 2,737,917 of JAREIK010001871.1, forward strand.
TGAAACTAAGAATCCTATGATAAGTATAAATGAAGTAGGTCTATATAATACTGACTATCCTAAGATTCTTTGAAAAGCTAATCAAAATACTCATTAATTTTTTCAATTTGACCATGCTTACTTTCCAAAATTATTATGGTATATAAAGAGGGTCAATGTAACTGAACCTAAATTAGATCCAACTTGAAAGTCTCTACCGTTCAGATTGGCTTACTTGGGATCTAATACACCATATTTTTTGGTAAATTAATTGGCATGCCTTTAAAGGTGGTCAATGCCATAGGAACTCATACATGTATATATATTTTAATAATTTTTATATTGTACCGATTCTCCTTTGAGACCCCCTATAATTTTTATTTTTTTATTATTTTAAAATATTTCCATACTTCATACTATTAAAGTTCAGCTAGATTTTTGCTTTTTAGGTGCCAAAAAAATTTGGGTCAAGGCCATTAGAGATAATTTAGTTTTGTTCTCAACCTTTTGACAAGGTTATCATTATTATCGATATTTATGTTAATTTCAAACTCATTATCACTATATTCAGTATTTGCCATTTTTTAAATATTTTTTTTTATTAAAAAATTATTAACCTAATTTTATATAAAAACTCAAAAAAAAGATAAGTGTATATTATACTATTAAAGTTCACTATAGTAATATCTCATATGTATAAGCATAAGTCGTAAATAAAATATTACAATAATATATAAAAATAATAATAAATTACTAAATTAGGATTTAGGAGAGAGTATAGAAAAGAGAGTTTAAGAATTGAGAAGAGAGTAGAAAATTTATAATGAAAATTCTAAATTTCCTTATCTCTATTTATAGAGATTTGAAAATAATTTAAGAAACATATTTTTTTTAATTCTTTTATTTTTTTAATTATTTTTGGCCAGAAATTCAATAGCAATCTGATTTAGCCATTGCAAAAAATCCTACGGCTACTATTTTTTTTAAAAAAATTGATATTTATAATGCAGTGATAGTGACAAGCCATACTTGTCACTGTTGATATCACAGCCCATTGCATGACAATGCAATGGGCTTCATTAGTGTAGAGTAGACTGGCCAATGGCCACTCAATGATGAACCCAACTTATGTGGCTAGTCTTTTTAAAAAAAACTTGCTTCATTAGATAGTTACTCGATGGGGCATGACCCATGACTTGAAACCCAACTATGTCTGATCACTGTTTATCGGGCTGATGAACAATGCCACTTGGCAAAGCATGTAGGTCATGCCTAGCCCTCAATGAGGTATGACTGGCTCCAGCCCAACACAACATGAGTTGTGCCTCAGGTTCGAATGGTCTAGGACTTGGCATTGTACTGGACCTAGGATTGGTAATGAGCCAAGCTACTCAGGATCGGCTTAGGCTCAAAAAAAGCTATGCTCGGGCTTAGCTCGTTAGCTAAATGAGCCGAGCCTAAGCCTTTAGTTATGCTTGATAAATTTCAAGCCCAAGCCCGAACCAAGCCTAAGCCCAGCAAAGCCTGGATATTAAAAAATAACGTCATTTTTACTTGGTGCGTTAACCCAAAATAAAAACCCTCAGCTCTTAGCCGACAACCCCTAATGCAGACCCCACCCTTGGCCCTCTCTCCTTACCATTATTATCAAATTTAAAATCAAAGACTCTATTCCAAAATTCTTCCTATACATTGAAGGTACCACTAACTGCACCAGCCCTAGCAGGCTGCAGCCGGCCTTGACAGTCGCTCAAATTATTATTTTGTTATTCCTTCTTTGTCGATCTCTCCTTCCTTAATTGTTGTATTTGTTATCAAATTGATTACAAAAAGTTAAAAAGTATATGGATTGAGCTCGAACATTGATTACAATACAAACTTATATAGGCTGGGGATTAGGCTTGAGCTTAAGGTTAAGCTCGAGCTCGTTCACATGGAAAACGAGTCTAATGAGCTCAAGCCAAGCTTTTTTTTTATCAAGACAAGCTTGAGCATGATTTTTAGCTCATTCAAAAGCTTGGCTTGAGCTTAAGCTCGCTCATAAATTAATAAGTCTAGCTCAAAATATTCAAAGCTTGGCTCTGCTCAGCTCGTTACCAGCCCTAGCTGGACCATGTGGTTCAAGGCCTAGCACACCCATATTGAATCAGGCATGGCATGAATGACCAAATTAGGTCATGTCTCATGTCATGTCCAGGCTACCCAACCCACCTGACACATCTAAATTGTAAATAACAAATATATATTTTATAAGAACTAGTGATTTGATCTTCTGTGCATAATCCTAACCATATGCACAAAATCATCTATAAAGAAGACTAATGGACATATGTATTTCTCAAAAAAAATCTAATTTTTTGTAAAATCTTTTATTTTAAAACAAGAAAAATATATAAATTAAGAAAATAGAAAAATAATTAGAAATGACTTTTAGTATAAATTAATTCTATTAATCTCTCAGTTAGACTCATAGTCTGATATCACATGTCTGATTCTCATTCTTTCCACATGTATGTTAAAAGTTTTAGCTATAAATGCTCCTTGTAAAAGAATTTGCCAAGTTATTTGTTGATACTATATTTATCACTATCATATCTATTTTAACAATATCTCTTATTAGATGATATTTATGCTTGATATATTTTGTATTGTTTTGGATTCTAGGTTCCTTCGAATTTGCAACTACTCCACTATTATCAAAATAAATTATAATAGGTCATTGCACAAAGGGAATAACCCCTAGATCTGTCAAAAAGTTCCTAAGCAATATAGCCTCTTTGGCTGCCTTGATAACTGCCACAAACTTGATAGCTGCCTTGATACTCTTCTAACTTATGGCTTTATTTCACAAGGTAAATACACAACGAGAGGCATATTTTCTCAAATCCTAATCTAATTGGAAATTCGAGTCTATATATCCTATATGTATAACATTGTCCACTTGATACATTAACATATAATCTCTAGTCATTTTTTGGTACTTGATTATATAATTTATTATTATCCAATATTCTTATCCCGGGTCATATTGATGCCTACTTACCATGCATGTATCAAAATAGATATTGGGTATGGTGCAAAGTATTGTATACATTAGGCTTTCTATAATAGAAGCACATATAATTGTTTTTATTTTCTTTATCTCATTAGGTGTTTTGGGACACTTTTTCTGATAGAGTGATTCCATGTCTGTAAGGAGAAAAACATTTTTTGGAATCTTCCATGTTAAAATACGCCAATATTTGATCGATATAAAAAACTTGAGACAAAGCTAATATTTTTTTACTTACAATCACATAAAAGCATAATCCTAAAAATGTGAGGAGTTTATCCTAAGTATGCCATATTGAATTAACTAGACAACTAGACTTTAATCGAAGATAATGAGCCCACATTATTACTAATGAGCAATATATCATCAACATACAATAACAAGAATACCACATTATTATCATCTTTTTTTATATACACACAATACTCATTATAATATTGATCAAAGCTATAAGACTTAATAGTTTGATTAAAGTGAGTATTCCAAGATCTAGATGCTTATATCAGTCCATAAATGAACTTATTCAACTTACACAAAATGTGGGCTTGGCCCTTTTTTATGAAATCATCTAGTTGCACCATATAGATATATTTTCTAAGATGTCCATTCAAAAATATTGTCTTTATATCTATTGGTCAAATCTCATAGTCACAATGAGTTGTAATGGATAAGAAAATCTAAATTGACTTTAGCATGACTATTGACAAAAAGGACTCTTCATAATAAAATCTTTTTATCTAAGTAAAATATTTTTCAACAAACCTAGCCTTATAAGTATGAATATTCCCATCTATTCCTTTTTTTTTCTTATATATCCACCTACCCTTATAGGTTTTATCCCTTCAGATGATTCCATAAGATCTCAGATATTATTAGAGTGCATTGATTGTATTTCTGATTCCATAGTCTTTTCCCAACATTCTATATTTTTATCTTGAAGTGCTTTATCATAGCTTCTGAGATCAATATCTAGCTCTTCAAGGATTTTGTCATAAAAGTATAAGATTTTCCCAAGAGTGTATAACATGTGAGTTGATGAATAACCCTCCCGCTATGATGTAACACTCCTCTCAGTTATATAATTTCAGTGACATGCTATATAGATACCGATCTCTATGAAATATTATGATCATTGCCTTTTAGTTGTATGCCTAACATATCAATGATAGGGTAATAAGGTTTAATATCAATATTGTAGCCAATAATTCTCTCATTAGATAAGTCAATGAGGTATCAGAAATGCTACCTTGTGGTATTCCTTTTGGTATTAAAGAAGTTTGGTCTGCTTATGTCCTCTTTATATTTCTAGAATATACTTCTAGGCTTGTAGTTTGCTATATAGTCTTATTTTAGAAATAATGCATTGGAGCTAACAATAATCTTCTAATCCTTTGAGCTATTAAACAAATCACATTTAATTCTTCTAGGATATCCCATGAAAAATCAAAGTTCTATTCTCATTTCCAACTCAATTTGAGAAATAGATATTGAATTAGATGAAAGTTAGTTTGTAACATAAGTTGTTGTTTTTAATACATATCTTTAGAAGGAATTAGACATATTTGAATAACTCATCATTGACCATACCATATCTATAAGTGTCCTTTTTTTTTTGTGCCACAACATTCGACTACGGAATGCCAGGCATGAAAATTTGGGATTTAATCTCTTTATCTAATAAGTAGTCCTTAAAACTCTCTAAAAAAGTACTCACCACCATGATTAGATTGTAGTGTTTTGTGACATTTATTCTGATATTTCTCTATTTCTATCCTATACTCTTTGAACTTCTCAAAAGAATCAGACTTATATCATATCAAATAAATGTACCCATATTTTGAGTAATTATCAATGAAAGTGATGAAGTACTCAAAATAATCTTTTGCTTGAATAGTCACGTGCCCACATAAATTATAATAAACCAATTGTAGTGGCATTTTGCCTCTAAGCAAGACTTGCACGCTAGTAGTATTTCCCCAAAAATGGCCATTTAGTTATTTTTTATTCTAAGCAAGACTTGCATGCTAGCAGTATTTCCACTTTCAATGAACACAAAGTTCAATCCTTAATCAATCTCTAAATCCATTTTAGATTTATATGACCTAGGCATAACTTCCATAAATTGGTCTAGTTCAAATCAGGAAAATATTTTCTATTATGTGGTAAGGTGTTGATGTTATTTGACTAGTAATATTGCATTAGAGTAGAAATAATTTTAATGACATAAAGGTTTTTTATTAATGTACTAAAATATACAATCATTTTATTCAAGTAAATTATTATAAAATCATTGAATAAAAAAATTCATTCTTAACTAAACTGAAAATTGAAATTAAGTTTCTTCTAATTGAAGGTCAATAAAGATAATTTTTCAAAATTAAACTAGTTTCTCTCTCAAATCGAAGCATACAACCATCCACTATAATAGTCACTACCATGGTAGTATTTCCCATGTGAAGATTAATTTTTTCATCATTTATTTATCTAGTTTTCTAGAACTAAGAATTGCATACATGATTAGTGGCCCCTATATATACATGCTAGGTATCCATGGAACTATCATTAAACATGTTTTGACTACTAGTAATTGAGATTTACCTTGATTGTTTATTTTACGAAGATAAATTAGATATTGCTTCTTCTAGTGTCATGATAACTTGCAATAAAAATATTTTCCTTTTGCTTTTTTTTACTCCCACTTGTGACTTAGGAGCTATTGGTGTAACTTGAGTATGTTAAATTTCTTCTTCTCTCTTGTTGATTTAGAAGTTCTTTAGCCACAAATACTTTTAAATATTTTCTTAAAAATACTTTTAGACAATAGCAATTACTTAAACAATTATGCCAAAATCCAATTAGGTTTATTCATATTATAATTTAGGTAGAAATGCTTATAAAAGTCTGGGAGTGATTGAAGAATAATATTAATTTGAGAATCCACATTAATCTCTGCTCCAAGAATATATTGTTCATTCAGAAGCTGATGACATATCATCTTGAGAACTAGATCCCTCACTAGAGTGGTTTTAGTCATTGAAGTATTCATCAGATCTCTCATACTTTTTTTTCTGACAGAACAAATTTGATTCCCAAATATTTCTTTGAAATTAGGCATCAAGTCATAGGCAATAACCATGGATCGTGAGTACAAACTTTACCCATTTCCCTTGATGAGGTTCATCATGTCATAGATCTATGAGTACAAACTTAAAACTCTCACTAGTCTAGAAAATGTCAATATTTCTTTTCCAATCTATGTAATTGGTTTCATTGAGTGTATTCACTTTGAGATTTGTGGTGAGTGGGTTGAAAGATGTTTTCTTGACAAATATTAGAATAAACTTATTAGTTTGAATTCTATCACAAGAATTAGTTTCCTCTAATAATTCTTGAATATATTCATCATTAGTCTTACAGACCATGAATAACATGCCTCGATAAAAGGACATCTATTATTCATTATTCATTTAGATAAGCTAATTCCCATTGGTTTTGTTATCTAGGTAGCGAGTCATGCCTAATAAGATTATACTAATGATTTATCTTTGGTCCTATAAATAATAGTAGTTGCTCAGATAACAAGGATGCAATCATTTAAAACTAAGTATAAACTATCATATACTTTTAAATTATTTCTTAAATGAATCATTTAGATAGAGAAATAAATCATTTAGATGTAGAAATACCCAATTGTGGCTTGTGTATATGCATGTCAGTTAGTCCAAAATGGAAAAGGTTCCAAGGCCAACACACTATCCGACTTACATAACTTTCAAACTAATGATGGAGAGACTATGAGATTCATTTTAAATGAATTCCTCCACCTACTTAGATATTTTAAAATTGAGAGTTTCTTTATAAAAAGTATCTTGATTTCATGAACTACCTATTCCTACTATGCAACTATCATACAAGTTATTATATTTGTATATATGCATTAACATGTCACAAATATATACACATGCATAATACATATATCATTCATATGTCATAATCCATGCCATAATAAATAAAATGTACCAAAACATCAATAAAGTAAGCCATAAATATGTGATGACTATGCATCACACATATTTAACAATAGAATAGCACAGTTACAATGTATTTATGGCATTATGCCCTTAGACTTTCCATAACAAAATTTAAGGTTTGAGATAGTGCCTTTAATTGGATTGAAAGTGTTTAGTTAAATTTGCAATGGTCCCAAGCAGTGTCAAAATGAGAAGAATCTGCCTAGATTTGAAGGTGATCAGGACTGTAATTGTTCTGCCATATTCTTCATCATCAAAAGTTTTTACTGGCATGAGCTCCACTACTATTAGTTTCTACATGAACTCATCCATGTAAATTTTCATTGGCTGCAACTACCATAGAATCTACCAATGTCATCCATTTCAACCAACATAGGAAACATCACAAGTTATAATTATCACCTCCAACATTACCATTCACCATGACAACCTCCAAATATTGTATGGCCAATTACAATCACCACCTCCGACACTTTTAGTCACCATGAAAACCTACATAGATGGGATTGCTGGTTATAGTCACCAACTCTAGCATTGCTATTCATCATGAAAAACTCCATAGGTTGCATCACCAGTTACAATCATCACCTCTAGTACTCTTGTTCATCGTGCAACCTCTACAAATGGTGTCGCTAGTTATTGTCACCACCTTCCACACTTCTATTCACCATGACAATCTCCGTAGGTGGCATCGCCAGTTATAGTCACCACCTTCAACACTTCCATTTGATGTGACAACTTCCATAGGTGATGTCACTGGTTATAGTTACCACCTCTAATGCTTCAATTTGTTGTGATAACTTCTACAAGTGGTATCGCTGGCTTTAGTTACCACCTCCAACATTGTCAGTCACCATGACAACCTCCAAGGGGTGGTTTTGTCATTCATTACAGAAGAAAAGAAATTACATCCCTAAGTGAAAAATTAAATGCAAAATTACACCATTGAATTAAAACTATCCAAACACAATACCAAAGTAAACTTAGAAATGTAAATATAGAAGTGTTGTTTTGTAAATTGATTAATTGAGATTGAATTGCCTCTATTTATCCAAGACAATGTCATTTCTAATACTTAATCCATTAAAACCCAACTTATTTGTGCATGATATAACCACAGAACCATCCCTATGATATGATGTTGGATTTTGTTTAAAATCAAAACCCATTTATTGTGACAATGTGCATAGAATAATATTGTCTGAAATGGTTGAAAATTTTCATGTTAGAATTACCTGGTTGCAGGCATACCAATGACGGTATTCATCTCCCATATATTCTCTTCTAGTTTTGGTTCATGAAAAAGATGAAGCAATAGTGATGTAGCATCACCAAGCCATACAACATATTTATGTTTTAAAAATATAAACTAAACATTTAATACATAATTAAATTATGCATTTTGGTTTATTATTTTAAATATCTCATTAATGATTTTATGTATTATATATATATATATATAATCAAATAAATTTGCTAAGAATCAATTAATTTGATAAAATCCAATTATTGATTTTAATTAATTAAATATTTCCTATTATATATGCACATATATTCTAAATAAATAAATAAAATCTTTAATACTTCTTTTATGACATTCGAATAATATTATAAACGTGACCCTAACCTAAGTAAGAATTTGGGTTCTCAATATAAATAATTTCACTTATAATTTATATTAATTATAATTCATACTACTATAGAATTATAATTGCACATTCTCATTTATTTAAAATATTTTGTCATGTTTATTACTTAATACTAATTAAACTCTTCATGTTAAGATTTTATATATATATATATATATATATATTCATTGATTGAATCAAATTATTGATAATCTCATTCAATGAATCTCTAATTATTTTCTTGATAGTTTTCATATAACTTATTTGAATTGTCAGATTAAAATCCATGTGCATGGTTTAAAAATATCAAAACTTATAAGTTTTCTTAAAGCGGCATCATCAATCCTTTTATCAAGATATGGATTTAATCAACAATCACTATTCATAATACACTTGATAAAGTTATCAAATTCATAGAGTTCCATTATGTATTTCTAGACTTTTTATGAATCAAACCAACTATTAACAAGATTAAAAGTTAATTATTTCATGAATAAGAGTAATAATGTTTATAGTAATAATAGTATATTTTATTTTATATATTAGTACGAAATAATTACACCATGTTGATCATTTTCAATACACTCAAGTATACTAGGACTAGAAATTAGAACTTTAACATTCATCTAAGTCAAGACAAACCTACTAAAATATAGTACTATAATTTTTCTGATAGGTTATTCAACTTTATCTAAATTGTGAACAACAAACTTATATTCCACAAGAACTAATAATTCGATCTTTTGTACATTAGATAAACTTTATGCAACAAATAATCTGCGATGTAAAATAAAGGACATGTATTTTTATAAATTTAGTTCATTGTAAAATCTTTTATTTTAAAATAAGAAAAAGATGTAAATTAATAAAATGAAAAAATAATTAGAAATGACTTTTAGTATAAATCAGTTCCAACAACATGTGTATCCTAATTCAAGTATAATAGATATGGATTTTCTAATCAATTCTCAACAAGTGAAAAAAAAGTAAAACATAAAAGATAAATTTGACAAACTAAAGTAGTCCACTCACATGAAATATTGTAGTAACTTATGTGGCACAAGTTTCCAAGATCAACTAAAACATAATTCTTCATCCATCTAAAATCATTAAAACCTACATGCCTGTCAATGAAAATGAAACTTTTTTGTTATACAGATTAATATTTCATTAACATCTTACAAAGCCTTCTCCCATCTATACGTACTATAAATATATTTTAGAATGATATTATCATCTTAAAAATCATTCAACCTTCTTTTGTGGTACATTTAAGATTTACATGCAAGGTTTGTTTGAAAAAACAAAAGAATTTTAAACTACAATTATAAAATATATTGCATATATAAATAATAATTTCATTTTAATTATTTTAACGATGATACAAGTGCACAAATAATTATTAAAAGGATAACAATTGTATATTTTCTAACTTTGTTATGGTGCCAAAATTTTTCATTTATGACTTAGTCTTAAAAGTTTGTTGGGTAATTGTTTCTCATCTAATGGAGTTTCGCAAGTTTATGAATTATACAAGTAGTAAATAAACTTTAAGTCTAGATATCAATCACACCAAGATTATGTAAGCATTTTAATTAACTAATAGTGAACTAACTATTATTTGAGTTAAGTAGATAGACTTGAGTTTTCAAAAGAATACTTGTACTATAGGGTTAGCCCACTTTCTTGTATAAGATAATGTTTCTTTTGTTATTTGGCCATGCGCCTAAGCCTACATAATCCTTGTATTATTATTAGTATGAAAATTATCATGTGCCATATTGGCATACAAGTTGGTTGTCATCCTTGGATGATCTTGTCATAATTATGTTCTCTGTATTTCATAACCAAGGCCACATGTCATTCCATTCATGAGTCATTCATATGTCTACTCCTTTTAGGTAATATGAAAACTAACCTTGATAATTACTTTAAGTATGTATATGTATTATATGACCTCAATATCTCAATGGTACAAAATATAATTGTAATAAATACATTTTGCACTTTTAGCTTCATAAGTATCATACTTATAATACTTAATATATATATTCTGACAAATCTCACCCATAGAGATTATACAAGAGGAAATAACTCACTTGGTTATTGCTACTATATGAGTCTTCTCTACTTGAATGTGGCATATGATATATTTGTCACCATCTATCATGACTGATACATGACTTCCATACTATGGTAAAACCCCTTGGTCAGCAATTTTACGTAATCCTCATATCTTTCAAAGGTTAGTTCTTTTAGAATATATATAATTAATTAGTCGTAAGTATCTTTGTTCTTTCAGTTTCAATAAGTATCATACTTATAATGATTAAACTTATTTTAATCTTGAGTTTTCACCCAAAAGTTTATCTCATACATTAAGATTAAAAGACTAATCACTTCCTTCCCACCGTACAATATGAGTATGTTCCATGATATACTTGTCACAATTCATTATGGTGATATGTATAAACATATGATTTAGTGAAAATAATAAATTTCAATTCTATATAACATCCATATTAATTAGTATCCAAACCATAATATTACCATAAATATAAATGTTATGAAATCAAATTACCTTCACAAAAGTACATAGAACCAATAATATATTTAAATTTAGCTTAATATTAGCAAAGAATTTGTGTGATATATTTTAAGAAATATTATTTTAGTATACCTAATACATTATATTATTAGTTATTTTTGTGATTATTCTTGATATGTTTGAATAAAAAAGTAATTTAGACAAAATAATTTCATGAAATTATAATTTTGATGAATAATATCTAAATTGAGTAATTTATATGTGAAATATAATATTTGATGGAATTACTTATAGGAGCAGAGAAAAAGTCATGTAAAGTAGTTAAATTTCTCATGTTATGATTTGGTTATACCTTCAGGAGAATATCAAGTAGTTTTAGTATCTATTTTTGGATGCAACTCTACACAATTTGACATGATAATTTTTGTTTACCATGACTCTACCATCTCATTGATACAATTATTTCATTATGCAATATATATTTTTTAGCTCTGAAACTTTCTTTGAGTCATAGTCATACTAGCTTGGTAACACTTTAAAATGGCTATGACATTAGTTTTACATTGTAGTTGACAAGTACCCGATTAGTACTAAAAGTTGTGGTAATTCTCCAGTGTCATCATTTTTGCCTATAAAGAGTAATGAAAAGCATTTTCTCAAGCCATGACTTTTCAAAACCACAACTTTTGCTCTGATTAAAATGCCAAAGTCTCGACAATTCCCAGCATAATGACTTGGGGTTATATAAGATGAATGTATGAGCCACAATAATTCATTGTGTCGTGACTTCGTGTTACATAGGATAAATACACAATGTTGTGGTCATTCCCAACATTGTGACTTCATGTTAAAGAAGAGAAATGCATGAGATATAGTTATTCCCAAAGTTGTAAAAATCTATTAAAATAAAGATCCCAAAGCCACAACCTTATATTACCACAAGCAATGAGGGATGCAAGACACTAGCTTAAACCAATGGGGCAGAAAATTTGACCCCACTTAGCCTAGATCCCAGGAACACTACACAAGAATTGGTGGTTTGGGATTTTTAAACCTATATTCTATGGAGAATTATCATCGGGAACTCAAACTTCTCCAAGATTTATTTCAAATTATCTCGTGTGAATTTCTTCCTAATGTTTGGCTAAATTGAGATCTAGGGTAGTGTATTTTATTATATGTGATGAATATGTAATTGATGAATATTATGTTTGGTTTTCATTGTGGTTTGGTTATTGATGGATATGATATTTATTTAGAATTGAAATTAGGATTTGAATATTAGTAGAGCCATCATTAGAATTGTATTAGGATATTTTAGTGTATTTCTTATTTTTTTTAATGCAGTAGAAGCTATATTCATTATTGCATGTACTATTAGTTTAATAATAGGACACATGCACCTAACATGAAGAAACTCACCTAATGATCCATCTCTATTTGTTTTAACAAACATACTAATTAATAACTACTATATTATTAGAAGAATTATCAAAAGTAATACTAAATAGTTTATTTTGAATATCATATTCTCTAAAGATTATTATCATACACCCATATATGATAAGAAATAATAAGGATGGAGAATCTTAGGTAATCCAAATTTTTTTTAAGTTTTAATTTTCAATCTACATAATGGGTAGTGTGGTACATGAATGATGCATTATTCTGACTAGTAAAAATTAGATATCATGGATACCACTCCATTATATTTTTAAAATTTGTTAATTATTAATTATTTTTTCTAATTTATAATTTTTTATTATGTTATTCCTACTTATGAACCTTGGAATCTTATGATAAATAGGCTGAAAATAGGTTGGTATAATATTGATTATCTTAGGATCCTTCAAAAATCTAACCATAAGACTCAGAGTTATAATTAGTTTGGTCTTGTATTCTTTCCAAAAATTATTGCGTTATAAGAAGGGGGTCAATGAAGCTAAACTTGAATTAGATCCAACTTGAAAGACTTCATCACTCAGTTGGATTTGCTTTGGATCTAATGTAACATAAATTTTGGTGCGATTGACATGCCTCTTAAGGTTGCTAGTGTCACATAAACTTATATATTTATATATCTTTTGATAATATATATATTATAATGATTATTCTTTGAGAATCTTAGAATTTTTATTTTTTTTATTATTTAAAAGTGCATCCATACTACTGAAGTTCACTTAGTTTTTTTTTTTATTTTTTAGGCGACAAATGCGTTTGTGTTGAGGCCATTTATAAAAATGTAGTTTTGACCTTAAATCTTTTAGAGGAGATATCATTGTTATCTACAACTACATCAATTTCAAACTCATTATCATTATAATCACTAATTGTCATTTTTTTTAAATATTTGTATTTATTAAAAAAATTTATAAACCTAATTTAAAATAAAAACTCAAAAAAATAAAATAAAAAAGATAAGTGCACATTGAACTGTAAATACTCTATAATAAATTATCGAACCACTTCTAACCCCAATTGCAATTTGAAAGTTACACCGCATATGTCATACCTCATATGCATAAGCATAAGTCATAAATAAAATATTATAATAATATATAATAATAACAAAAATAGTTGCTAAATTTAGGAATTAAGAGAAAGCTGGAAGAAGAGAGAGTTTAAAAATCCAAGAGAAGAAAAGAAAATAAGAATGAAAATTCTAAATTTCTTAAACTAAATTTGTCGAGATTTGAAAAAAAATTAGAGATTTGAAAAAAATTAAAAAACATTTTTTAAAAATTTAATTTTTTTTATTATTTTTGGCCAAAAATTCTACATCTAATGGATATTTGGCTTGTAACCCTTGCAAAAAATTTGATGCTACTATTTTTTTAAATGATTTTTTTTAATGTAGTGATTGGGACAAACCATGCTTGTAAGTGTTGATGTCATTACCCATTGTGTGAAAAATGCAATGGCTTCATTAGTATAGTGCAAGCATGCATGGTGGCCATTAGCTAGTGGCCACATTAGCTGAACCCAATTTACATGCATAATATTTTTTTTTTAAAAAAAAACTCATCCCATCGGGTGGTTACCCATTGAGGCATGATCTATGATCAAAAACCTACTTGTGTTCGGTCATTGTTCACCGGGATGATAGATCATGCCAACGGGCCAAGCATACAGGTCATGCCTAGCCCTCCATGAGGCATGGCCGACTTTAGCCTCAAACAGCATGAGCCATTGCCTCTGGTCAGCATGGTCCAAGACCAAGCATGGTGCTAGATCTTGTCGTGCTATGCATAGTATGGCCAAATCGGGTCAGGCCTATCATGGTCAAATTAGGTCATGCCTCATGTTGTGTCTGGGTTGTCTGACCAACTTGACACCTCTAAAATGTGAACAACAAATATGTATTTTACAAGAATTGATGACCTGATCTTCTATGCTTAAGCCAAACTATAAACACCAAATTATCTACAATATAGAATAATTGACATATATATTTTCACAAATTCAACTTATTGTAAAATCATTTATAATAAAACAAGAAAATGATGAAAATTAAGAATATAAAAATAATTAAAAATGGATTTTAGTATAAATAAGTTCTAATAATCTCCCATTTGGACTCAAAATTATAATGTCACATGTCTGACTCCTACTCATTCCACATATATGTCAAAAGCTTTAGCTAGAAGACTCTTCATAAAATGATCTATCAAGTTGTTTGCCGATACTATTTTTGCCACTACCACATCTCCTATTTTTATAATATCTCTTATTAAAATATTTATGCTTGAAGTATATATTTTTTTGGATTCTAGCTTCCTTTGAATTTTTAACTGCTCTACTATTATCAAAATAAAGTATAATAGGTAGTCTCACAGAAGAAATAACCCCTAGGTTTGTCAAAAAGTTCTTGAGCACTATTGCCTCTTTGGCTGCTTCTAAAGCTGTCACATATTTGGTTTCCATGATAGAATCAACAATATAAGATTATTTGATACTTTTCCAAATTATGGCTTTAATTCCCAAGGTAAACACATAACATGAAGTAGATTTTCTCAAATCCTCATCTAATTGGAAATTTGAGTCTGTATATTCTATAGGTACAAAATTATCTGCTATATAAACTGTAGTCCTTTTCAGATACTTGATTATGTATTTTGCTATTGTCAAAGGTTCTTGTCCTAGGTTAGATTGTTGTCTACTTACCATGTCTACAATAGATTGATATCTTAATTTCTCTATCTCATTAGGTGTTTTGGGACACTATTTTTTTTGATAAAAGTGATTTCAGGTCTAAAAGAAAGAAAATATTTCTTTGAATCTTGCATGCTAAAACAAGATAATATCTAATTGATATAACCAATTTGAGACAAGCCCAATATTATTCATTTATGATCTTGCAAAAGCTTAATCCCAAGAGTATGAGCAGCTTCTCTTAATTCTGTCATATCAAATTGACTAGATAATCAGAACTTAACTAAAGACAATGAGATCACATCATTATTAATGAGCAATATATTATCAACATATAATACCAAGAATACCACTTTGTTATCATCTCTTTTTATATACACACAAGACTTAATAGTTTGATCAATGTGAGTATTCAAAGATCTAGATACTTTTTTTAGTCCATAAATGAACTTATTCAACTTACATCAACATGTGCACTTGACATTTTTTATGAAACTTTTTGGCTGCATCATATAGATATATTCTTTAAGATATCCATTCAAAAATAGTCATTATGTCCATTTTTTAGACTTCATAGTCATAATGAGTTACAATAAATAAGAGAATCTAGATTGACTTTAGCATGACTATTGGCAAAAAGGTCTCCTCATAATCAATTCATTCTTTATGAATACAACCTTTTGCAACATGACTAATCTTATAAGTATCAACATTACCACCTATTCCTCTCTTTTTTCTTATAGATTCATCCATCCTTTATGGATCTTATCCTTTCAGATCATTTTATAAGATCCCAGATATGAGTGGAGTACATTGGCTAATTTCTAATTCCATAGTCTTTTGACAACATTCTCTACCTTTATCTTTAAGTGTTTTGTCATAGCTTTTGAGATAAGTATCTAGCTCATCAATGATTCTATCATAAGACTCTCCCAAGAGTATATACCATGTAGGATGATGAATAACCTTCTCACTATGATAAGATACTCCTTTTAATTATATAATTTTAATGATATGTTGTGTAAATACCGATCCTTATAAAATATTATGACCATTTTCTTCTAGTTATATGAGCAACATATCAATGATAGACTCATAAGATTTAGTATCAATATTGTTACTAACAATTCTCTCATTATGATAAGGTAATGAGGTATTATAGATGATACCTTGTGGTATTCCTTCTGGTATTGAAGGAGTTTGGACTAGCTTATCTCCTCTTAATATCTCTAAAATAATTCTACTTTAGGGCTTGTGGTTTACTATATAGTTTTGTTATATGAATTAGGTATTGGTGCTAATAATAACCTTTTGATCATTTGGACTATAAAACAACCCACCTTTAGTTCCTTTAGGATATCCTATGAAGAATCAAACTTCTATTTTCATTTCCTACTTATTTGTCTTACCTTTCAGCACATGTGTTGGGAAACCCTACAGGTGAATGTGTTTCAAAATAGGCTTATGCCTAGTCCTCAACTTAGTATGAATAACAGGTATTGACTTAGATGGAAGTATGTTTAAAACATACATTGATATTTCTAATGCATATCTCTAGAAGGAATCAGACATATCTGAATAACTCATCATTGACCATATCATATCTATAAAAGTCTTATTCCTTATGTGTCATATCATTCTACTACGAAGTGCCAGATGTAGACAACTGGGATATTATCACTTAATCCAATAAGTTGTACCTTAACTCTCTAAAGAGGTACTCACCACCACAATCAAATAATAGTCTCTTGTGATATATATTTTGTTGTTTCTCCATTTCTGTCCGAGACTCATTGAATTTCTCAAATGCATCATACTTATGGAATATCAAATACATATACTCATTATTTTAAGTAATCATTAATGAATCAATTAAAGCACTACTCATAACCACCTCTTGCTTGCATATCCATTGGCCCACATAAGTCATAATGAATCAATTATAGTGGCTCTTTGACTCTATAACTTTTGGCCACAAAAGGCTATTTGGTCATATTTCATTATATGTGAGACTCGCATGTTGGAAGTATTTCTACTTTCAATGAACCTAAAGGCAAATCTTTAACCAATCTTGAAATTTATTTAAGATTTATATGACCTAGGCATAAGTATAAGAGATATGTATGATTCATATTAGAAAGATATTTTCTTTTATGTGGTAAGTATTGATATTATATGACTCATATTATTGCTATAGAGTAGAAAGAATTTTAATAACATAAAGGTTATCTTTTAATGTAGTAGAATAGACAATTTTTTCATTCAAGTAAATTGTTACAAATTAATTGAATAAAAAGGAAAACTCATTTTAACTAAACAAGTAACTAAAATCAAATTTCTTCTGATTGAAAGTGCATAAAAACAATCTTTCAAAATTAAAATATATTTTTTCTCAAACCAAAGCATGCAATCTCCCACTGAAATAATCACTGCTATGTTAGTGTTTCCCATGTGAAGATTAATTTCTTCATCACTTATGTGCATGATTTTCTAGAATCACTACAAAGAATTGCAGATATGATTAGTGCCCCCCATACACACACAACAGATATCCATAGATACTATCGCTAAACATGTTTCAACTACTAGTAATTAGTATTTACCTAGATAATTCACTTTGTAGAGATAAATCGAACACAATTTCTTTTAGTGCCTTGACTTCTTACTATGAAAATAATTTTCTTTTGCCTTTTTTTACTCATACTTGTGACTTAAAAGCTATTGGTGGAACTTTAGTATATTTTAGAAATTCCTTCTATTTATTTTCTTTCAATTTAGAAGTTCTTTCAACAAATGCTCCATATGGTTTCCTGACAATACTTTTAGCTGATACTAGTTCTTTAAGTAAATTGTGCCAAAATCCAATCAATTCTATTAATATTATAATTTAGTTAAAATTCCTTATAGAAGTCATAGAGCGATTGAATAATAATATCAATCTAAGAATCCAAATAAATCTAAGCTCAAAGGATATCTAGTTTATTTATAAGATTAATTATCTTGAGAACATAATCTCACACTAATGTGCTTTCAATCATTATAGTATTCATTAAAACTTTCATGACTTTTTATATGGTAAATCAAGTCTGATTTTTAAATATTTCTTTGTGATTAGACATCAAGTCATAGGTAGTAGCCATGGACTGATGCTAATATTGTAGTATATTTGACATGAGTCAAAACATAACATCTAGATATCTCATCAGCTTTTACCCATTTATCATTATACTTGGCTTCCGCATTGGTTTCCCCTTGATGAGGTTCATTCGAGCATAGATTTGTGAGTACAAACTTATAGTTTTTAGTAGTTAGGATAATGTCATGATTTCTTTTCTAATATATGTAATTGATTCCATCAATTTTTTCTCTTTGAGAATGATAATAGATGGGCTAAAACCAATGCATTTAAATTGTACAATGATATTTCATCAATTTTAAAAAATTGTACAATGAGCTTATGAGTTTAAATTCTAACACATGAATTAGTTCCCTCCAACACTTCTTGAATGGATTCATCATCAGTCTGACACATCATAAAGAACATACCTCAATAGATAGATAAATAGGCAAATTCTTATTGGTCTTATTATCTAGGCAGCGTGTCTTGCCAAATAAGATTAAATTGATGACTTATCTTTGATACTATAAATAATAATAGTTGCTCAAATAGAAATGATGCTATTATTCATAAAAAGTATAAACTATGATATAATTTTAAAATAAGTGTTCCTTAACTGAATCATTTAGATGGAGAATTGATCATTTAAACAATCTATAAAATTACCCAATTGTAATGTGTTAAGTGTGCCTATACATCTATTATTCTAATATGGGGAAGGTTCTAAGAGCAACATGCTAACTAACTTGCATAACTTTCAAACTAATGATGGAGACCATGAGATTTATCTTAAATGAATTTCCTTAGCCACTTTGATATTTTAAAATTGAAAATTATATATAAAAAATATCTTTGATTTCAATAACTACCAATTTCTAGTATACAATTATCATACAAGTTGTTATACTTGTAAATATGCATTCATGTCACAAATACATACATATGCATAATACATATCATCCATATGTCACAATACATGCCATAATCCATAAAATATAGCACATCCATAAAGCATGCCACAAATATATCATGCCTATGTATCACACATATTTAACTATAGTATATAGAACAACCAAACTATAATGTTTTTAGAGCATTATGCTCTTAGACTTTCCATAAGTAAATTAAAGGTTTGGGATAGTCCCCTTAACTGGGTTAAAAATGCCCAATTAATTATTAATGGTCTCAGGCAAAGTCAAAATAAAAAGAATTTGCTTAGATTTGAAGTTGATCAAGATAGGAATCACCCTACCATGTTCTTCATCATCAAAAGTCTCTATTATTGTGGGCTATGTTGTTGTTAGTTTATACCATCACGAGCTTCTCAATGTGAACTATCAATTATTATAGGCAATGTTGTCAGTTACAGTCACCACCTCTAGTGCTTACACTTGTTGTCGCAACTTTCACAAATTATAGCGCCGATTATAGTTAGACGTGTCAAGTGGGTTGGATGACCTAAGCACGACACGAGGCACGACATGATTGAGTCATGCCTAGACCTACAAGGAACACTCAAGAATCATGCCTGAACCTTATAGGTGTCAAATGGGCCAGGCGGCCTGGGCCCGGCAAGAAGACCGACATGGTTCAGCCATGCCTAGCCCGGCATGACAGCTATAGTGTCATGCCCGGGCCCATGTCGGGCAGACACTCGACATGAATTGTGCCATGCCGTGTTGAGGGTTTTCGGCCCACGTGCCATGTCAGAAATAGCATGGATGCCTGGCATGTAGGCACGACACGGGACATTGCATCGAGTGATGCCTGATGGGAGATGACGTGGCGACACCCGATGGCGTGACAGCATGCTACCTGAAACCCTAATTTTTTTAAAAAAGACCCGACTCGACACCGAACTACTCTGATCATCCCGGCCTGAACAAGCCCAAACCTTAGATGATTCCGGGTCATGGGCCGTGCCGGGTCTGCCTTCCAAGAAACCATATCGTGTCAGGCACGACATCTCGGTTGGGCCCAAAAAAATGGGTCAGACCCATTGACACCTCTACTAAACCTAGGTCGTGTCTGCCTGAGGCATATCTCATGTTGTGCTAGGCTAGAGGCTGTCATACCTCATGCTGGGCTAGGCATGATCCGTGTGTTTGGCTTGTTGGTATGGTCCAACAGCATGGTAATCGTGACCCAGGATTACAGAACATGCCTACCCTGCCCATACCTATTTTTTTTAAAAATGGGTGCATATCATATGGTGCCGCTGCCCACAAAACTGGCATGATCTAGAACAACTTGAAATGACCCAGCATGAAAAGCATGATTTTGCCCGAACTCACATGTCGATCGTGTTGTGCCAGGATGAGCAGATTACAAGTTGTGTAGTGTCGAGTAGAGGTGTCAACCGTGCCGGCCCGGCCCGGCACGAGGCACTGCACGGTTCGGCCGTGCCTGGGCCAGCCCGGCACGTTTTTAAACCGTGCCCGGGCCCGTGTCGTGCCCAGGTTAGGAACAGCTCGTGCCGTGCCTGGCCCGGCACGGCACGCCGGCACGGGTTCTTCCCGTGCCGGTTCACGCAGGCACGGGTTCTTCCCGTGCCGGTTCACGCAGGCACGCGTGGGACGTGGGCATGAGCCGTGAGCCGTGAGCGTGAGTGCGTGACCCGTCCCTTGGTCCCCCTGTAAAAAGACCGCGGGTCGGGTCTGATTGGACTCGACCCGCGGTCCTGACTGCCGAGCCTTGACGGGCTTAAACCCGACCAATCCCAACGACCAAAAAAAATTCAAACATTACATATTTTCAGCCGTTGGATTCGCCTCCAACGGCTAGGGGGCAGAATCCAACGGTCCTCGTGATTCTGCCCCTTAAAAATTCAAAAAAATAATAAAAAAATTTCTTTTTTTATAAAAAATTAATTTCGTTAGCCTATAAATTCTACCCCCCTCCCTATAACATTTATGTTTTTCAAAAACATATCTCCTCTCAAAACTCTCTCTCTCACATAAACCGTGCATCTCTCTCTCGGGCCTCGGGATTTTGATTTCGGCTTAGTTTTTCGTGAAACTCTACTTGAGTCTTGAACATCGGAGCTTCCAGCAGTGGACCTTGCACGTGACTAACCTCATTGCTTTTACCGGGTAGTTTATTTTACGTTTTTATTTACTTTCTCTCTCTAAAGCTTCTCTCTCTAGAAAAACATAGGAAAAAAAAACATAAAAAATGACAAATACACTTGACACGTATTTAAATTTGGAAAATGAAAATGTTAGTGTTACACAGATGTCTGTGGCTGCTGAAACTTTGGTTTCTCCAGTCGTCTCAACCCAAAGTTCTAAAAAACAAAAAACTAGGAGGACTTCTGTAGTTTGGATTCATTTTAAAATCATAACACAAGTAAATGTTAGGGGTGAGGAACTTGAAATGACTCAGTGCAAATATTGTATGAGACTTTTAACTTGCAAGAGTTCATGTGGGACTGGGCACCTTAAGAGGCATGCCGAATTATGCACCAAAAAACATGGACCCTTAGATCCTAGGCAAACCCAACTTGGCACTACATTTTTTGAGACTGGATCGAGTTCAGTCTCAAAGTTTACTCCCTTCGTATACTCCAGCGAGTTGGGTAGGGACGGCATGGCCAGGCTCATCACATTGATGGGTCTTCCGATCAGATTTTCGGAAGATCCGAGGGTAGTGTGCATCATCAAGACTTATTTTCAGCCTTCCTATCGTAGGATTCCTAGGTCCACATCTAAGAGTGACATACTGAAGATATATAAGTTAGAAAAACAAAAAATAATTAAGGAATTTATGACATATAGTGGAGTGGTGTCCGTGACGTCCGATATATGGACATGTCACGATGATTCTTCTTATGCATGTCTCACGAGTCACTATGTAGATTCTAACTAGACAATCAATAAAAAAATTTTAGGATTCACTGAGATTCTTCATCCTCATGATGGCCCGGCCATTTTTGAGTGTATGATGAAAATATTTAGGGAATATAAAATTCAAAATAAAATTTTTAGTGTCACTTTCGATAATGCTTCTAATAATGGAGTAGCGATCAATATGTTTGTTAGGAATATTAGAGACGCACCATTAGGAGAGATCTTTCATGTCAGATGTATGTGTCATGTGATTAACTTGATAGTTCAAGCGGGTATGAAGGTGTGTTCCCCCGCGTTGGAAAATATACGCAATGCACTCAAGTATATTCGCATTCCTCGCAGACTACAAGAGTTTGGTAATCTCTGTTTGTCTGCGAATCTTAAGAAGAAGAAATTCCAATCGGATGTGAGACATCGTTGGAATTACACGTACCTGATGTTGGAATCATATGTTGGATACGAACACGTGATATCCGACTACGTTAATAGTAAGAGTGACGAACTTATTATTGACGACACTGACTGGGCTTCAGGAATTTCATTTATGAAATTCCTGAAGATATTTTATGACACGACGAACATGTGTTCGTCGGTTTATACGCCCACCACTTGCATTGCACTCCGGTGCATATGCAACATTAGTAGCATGTTTAGGAAGTATCGAGCTGACCCGACGCTTAGCCATATGGTTGCAGAGATGGAGACCAAGTACTTGAAGTACTGGTCCACCATTCCATCTCTTTATTGCCTCGCTGCATGCATGGACCCTAGGGCTAAGGTGGAAGGGGTTGAAAACACCCTGACTTTCATTTCCTCGTGCATGAACCTTGAAGAGCCATATGAAGGGTTCATTTACGAGAAGTTGACAGACCTGTTCACATACTACGATACTAGGTATGGTGGTGGTGGTGGTGAGATTGTGATTACGGACATTGATACCTTGTTCGGAGATGACGATTATTCCATTAACCTAGCGAGGGGGAAACGTAGGGGTGGACCATCACATAGGAGTGAGCTGTCTCGGCACTTAGATACCGATTACTGCTCAATCCTATCACATTCTGATAATAAGAATCTTGATTTATTACAATGGTGGAAATCATACGAGTCCACCTATCCCGTGCTCTAGGATGGCACGGGATCTACTGACTCCTCCGGTGTCGAGCGTAGCATCGGAGTCTACTTTTTCTATTGCAGTGAACGTGATTTCGGATAGGAGATCGAGATTACGTCCAGATATGGTTGAGACCTTGGCATGTTTGAAGGATTGGGAGGAATCGAGATTTAGCATCAGTGATCGTGCTGAAGCTGGGACTGTGACAGACACTGCAGTCGCATCCACATCCACTACGATGGCGGAGGAGCTGATTGCCGATGATAATGATCCATATGATACTGATCTTGATGTTGCGGCTGATGATTCTCATTACACGCCGCTTGACGATTGATGCTCATCTGCTCTTTTTTTCCGATGTTTTTTTATTTATTTTATTTATACACTTTGTTTGTACTTTGTACCATACGTTGTGTTGAAACTTATACTTGTTTTGTTCGGTCTATCGGGATCAAATGCATGATTGGTAATTTTTCATTTGTGTAGTTTAATTTTTTTTTAATTTTAATTTTTCCTAACATAATGTATTAATTTATTTTTTTACGATTTAAATTTTATTTTAAAAATTAATAACTTTAATTTATAATTAATAAATTATAAATATAAATAAAGCTATACTTTGTTGAATTTGATAAAAAAAATAATTTTCCAAAATTTGTTTTTTTTTAATTTTAATTTTTAACATTTTTAAAAAAAATTATATTTAATAATTAATACTCTATATTACACAGTGTAGACAATAGACTACAGTCACTACACTTAACTTAACATTAAGAAATATAATTTACAATATATAAATTAAAAAAAATACAATATTCTGATTTCAGAATTCAGAGAATCAGATTTCTGCCTCCCGTGACCCGTCCCTTCCCGGTCCCACACCCGCCTGCCAGGCCCTGCCTCTCTCTCACCCTCAGCGGCTCAGCCAGTCAGCCTGTGCGGCTATGCCGGTTAGCCGGTATGCCCTGGCGGCTGGCTCCTGGCCTGTATGGCCAGGCCGGGCCCGCCTATATTCAACCGGCACGGCACGGTAGCACGATCGTGCTGGAAAAAAACGGGCCGTGCCGTGCCGGGCCGGCCCGTTTGACACCTCTAGTGTCGAGCAGGCCACGACTTCCTTACCGAGGTTGTGCCCAACAATACACGGTGGACTAATTGGCCCACCCATAAAAATAGTCGTACCAGCATGGCACAACCTATTTAATACCTCTAATTACAATCACCACCCCCGGCACTGTCATTCATCATGACGGCCTTCATAAGTTGTATCGCCAGTTATAGTCACCACCTTAGGCACTCTTGTTTGCTACCACAACCTCCCTAGATGATATTGCTGGTTACAATCACCATATATGGTGCTTTTTGTTCTCCATGACAACCTACATAAGTGGCATCTCTAGTTACACTCACCACCTTCGACACTTTTGTTCAACTTGACATCCTCTATAGATGATGTCACCAACTATAGATACCACCCTGACATTGGCATTCACTGTGGCAACCTCAAAAGGGCACCATCACTGGTGGGGGTTTCGCATTCATTACAGAAGAAAAGAAATTACATTTCCAAGAGAAAATACAAAATTATAACCCTTGAATTAAAACTATACAAACACATTACCACAGTAAACTTACAATTGTAAATATAGATGGGTTGTTTTGTAAAATGATTAACATAGATTGAATTGCCTCTATTTATCCAAGGGAATGTTATTTCTAACACCTAATCCATTAAAACCCAACTTATCCATGCGTGATATCACCTCATAATTATCCCTATGATACCATGTTAGATTTTGTTGTAAATCAAAACCCATTTGTTTGAAATGTTGTTTGCATACCAATGGCATATAAATGGTGTCAGTTGTAGGATAATATTGTTTGAAATGTGCATAGGATAATGTTGTTTGAAATGTTTGAAATTTTTTGTGTCAAATTACTTGGTTACAAGTGTACCAATGGCATCGATCATCTCCCATATGTCTCTTCCCGTTTTGGTTCGTGAAAAGATGAAGCTACAACAGTGTAGCATCACCAAGCCATAAAATCAAATTAAATTATGCATATAATCAAATTATGCATTTTAGTTTATTATTTTAAATATCTCATTAAAGATTTAATATTTTACACACACACACACACACACACACACATATAATCAAAATAAATTTAATAAGAATTAATTAATTTGATAAAATCAAATTATTTAATTATAATTAAACAAATTATTCCGATTATATATGCACATATATTCTAAATAAATAAATAAAAATTCTAAGACTTCTTATATGACATTCAGATAAGGTAATGGAAGAGACTCTGACCTAAATAAGATTTCAAACTCCTAATATAAATTATTTTACATAATAATTTATATTAATTATTATTCATACTACTATAAGATTATAATTGCACAACCACATTTATTTAAAAAAATTTGTATAACTTTTTTACTTAACATAAATTTAAACCATACATGTTAAGATTATAAATACCCATTGATTGAAACAAATCACAGATAATCAAATTCAATTAATCTCTAATTATTTTCTTTATATTTTTTACTTAACTTATTTATATTGTCAGATTAAAATCCATATATAGGATTTGAAAATATCAAAACTTATAAGCTTCCTCAAAATGACATCATCAATCCTTTAAATATGACATAGATTTAATCTTAAAAATCATATAACCTTCTTTTGTGGCATATTTAAGATTTACATGCAAGGTTCGCTACAAAACCAAAATAATTGAAAACAACAATTATA
This sequence comes from Sapria himalayana, assembly GCA_029783825.1. Classification (NCBI taxonomy): domain Eukaryota; kingdom Viridiplantae; phylum Streptophyta; class Magnoliopsida; order Malpighiales; family Rafflesiaceae; genus Sapria; species Sapria himalayana. The sequence continues at coordinate 2,764,158 of JAREIK010001871.1, forward strand.
AAATATATTACATGTATAAATAATAATTTCATTTTATTTATTTTAACAATGATACACATGCACAAAAAATTATTAAAAGGATAATAATTGCACACTTTTTTGACTTTGTTATAGTACCAAATTTTCTCATTGGATGATTGTCTCTCATCTAATAGAGTTTAACAAGTATATGAGTCATACAAGTAGTAAAGTAAACTTAAGTCTATATATCAATCACACAAAAATTTGTGTAGGCACTTTGATTAACTAATAGTGAACAAACTACTATCTATGTTAAGTAGATAGACTTTAGCTTTCGTAAGAATACTTGGACTATAGAGTTGACTCACTTCCTTGTGTATGATACTATTTCTTTAGTTATTTGGGCAATGTTGTAATTGTCTATTGAATGAAGAGCATATTAGTGTGAAAATTATCATGTGTCATATTGGTATAAAAGATGATTATCATCATTGGACTGTTACTATCAAAGATAATTATCATCATTGGACTGTTACTACCAAAGATGATCATATCATAGTAATAAATAAATATCATATCATGTGCCATATATGTGTATGATAGTAATGAATATAATGACGTATGGTATTGGTGATTATAATGAATATAACCAATACCATACGTCATTATATTCACGAATCATTCATGTATCTACTTCTTTTAAGTAATACATCAATTATCTTGCATGATTATTTCGAGTATGCATATTTATTATATGACCTCTAATATCTCAACGATATGAAATAAAATAGTAATAAATATATTTATACTTTCAACTTCATAAGCATCATACTTAAAATAATTAATATACATATTCTCATAAATCTCACTTAAAAAAATTATACAAAAAGAAATGACTCATTTGGGTTATCACTACCATATGTCATCTCTACTTGCATATGTCTCATGACATACTTGTCACCATTTACTATGACAAATACATGACTTTCAAACTATTGTAAAACCCCTAGATTTGACATTCTATTTAATCCTTATATCACTCAATAATTAATTCTTTTATAATATATATAATTGATTGGTCATAAGTATAGTTGTGCTTTTGGTTTTATAAATATCATACTTGCAATGATTAAACTTCCCATGACACACTTCTCAATATTTATTATGACCGATATGTATAAATCTATGAGTAAAAATCAAATAATTCAATTCTATATAATTTTCACATCCATCAGCATCCAACCCATAATATTAACACAAATATAAACTTTATAAATTCAAATTACTATTACACAAGCACATAGAACCAATACTATATTCGAATTTACCATACTATTGGGGAAGAATTCATGTGATATATTTTGAAAGATATTTTTTTTAATATGTCAAATATTGAATATTACTAGTTATTTTAGTAATTATGCTTGATGTGCTTGCATAAAAAAATATTTAGATAAAATATTTTATGAAATTATAATTTTGATAGATTATGATGAATAGTAGTAAAATTGAGTACTTTTTGTGTGAAATATAATATTTGATGGAATTAATGATAGGAGAGGATAAAAAAGTTATGTAAAGTAGTTGAATTTCTCATGTTATGACTTAGTTGCACCTTTAAGAGCAACTAAAATAGATTTAGTATTATTTTTGGATGAAACTCTACACAATTAGTTATAGTAATCTTCATATATTATGACTCTACCATCTTATTGACACAATCATTTTACAATATAATATATTCTTTTTAGCTATGAAACTTTCGAGTCATAGTCATACTAGCTCAATAACACTTTAAAATGGATATGACATTAATTTTATATTGTAGTTAACAAGTACCCTATTAATGCTAAAAGCTATAATAATTCTTCAGTATCATCATTTTTGGCTATAGAGAATTATGAAGAGGATTTACTCAAGCCACGACTAATTCAAAACCATAACTTTTGCTCTGGGAAAAATGTCAAATCATTGTTCATTCCCAGCACAATGGCTTTGGGATATATAAGATGAATGCATAAACCATGATAATTCTAGTGCCATGATTTTATGCTACATAAGAGAAAAACACAAAGTTATAGTCATTCCCAACTTTGTGACTACATGATATAGAGGAGAAGTAAATAAATTATAGTTATTTCCAATGTTATGACAATCTAATAAAAGAAAGAGACCAAATCCATAACTTTATAGTACCATAATATTGTGTTATAGAGAGATAAGGCTGAAGCTATCGCCAATTCCCAATATTGAGACTTCCTACTTGATAATGCATCGAGAAACATAATTATAAAAGTAGAACTTAGACATAAAAAGAAGATCTCAGAGTGAGAGAGTTCATAAAATTAAGATAAAAATATGAAGCCAAAATAGAAGGGATCCATGAGCAAAGAAAAATACAAAGCACTAGCTTAAACCAAAACATAAGTAGAAAGAAAAAATTTGACCCCCACTTAGGCTAGATCCAAGGCTACTACACAAGAAATGTGGGTTTAGGATTTTGAAACCTAGATTTTTTATGAGGACTATCATTAGGAACTCAAAATTTTCTAAGATGTATTTCAAATTATTTTGTGTGTATTCCTCCCCAATGTTAGGCTAGATTGAGAACTATAGTTGGTGTATTTTATTACATGTGATGGATATATAATTGATAAATTTTATGTTTAGTTTGTATTATAGTTTGATTATTGATGGATATAATATTTATTTATATCTAAAATTAATATTTTACTATTGGTAGATTTATGTATATTATCATTATGGACGTCAATTCACAAGGCACATTCACACATAATGATAAGAAAGAAGTGATATACATTCTAATTAAGATGAATGAGATAAACCTAAATATTAAAACCTAAAATTTAAATAAGTTTAACCATTGCGTGTATTGTGCTTAGGAAACTAAAAGTACAAATACTTTTATAAGTCAATCAATTGTGCATATCTTAGATGAAGTGATTCTCAATTGATGTAAAAATTTTATAAAATATTTTCCTAAGTATATCACATTTAGTGTGTGAGTTGCATATTATCATGGTAGATGATGATAGATTAGCCATGAGACACATATGAGTAGAGGTAACTCATAAGGTGGTGAAAGGTAAGTCATGGATGAATGGAGATGACTCATAAGGTTGCGGCATCCCTATGAATTAATTTCTATCATATGACTATTGTGATGAGATTTAAGGAAAAAGTCATATATTAATTATCATAAGTATGATACTTACAAAGTTAAAAGTATAAATATTTTTAATACACGAGTTCATACCTTTATGACAAATGAATTCAAAGAATAAGAATACACATATAAAATAACCAATAAGAGTAGAGATGTCAAATGGTCATGTCTTGCCGGCACGACCCGGTACAGCAGTCATGCCGTGCCTGGCATGCCATGACTCAATAATGGCTAGCTTGACATGACTTGTCTAGCCTGAGTTGGGCTAGATTCAGGCCGGGGCCATGTCGAGTCAGATCGGTTTAGGCTTGGATATGCCAGCTTAGTTAGGACACCGAGGTCGACTCACACTCGACTCACCGTCTCACTAGCTCACCCCCACCACCCAATGGTTGTGGAATTGCAGATTAATGATTTAAATTTTTTTTTTACAAATTTCAAATTTTAAGTTATCATTTATGAGTTAAGATATTATATTATTTATTTATTTCAAATAAATCACAATAAGATACATTTATTAATATAAATGATAAAGTTTAATAAATAATCAAAAATATCAAAAAAAATATCAATCAATTATTATTCAATCCAAAGAAAATAAAATAACACAAAGTCATACTAACAATATAAAATAAAAATTATCAATTAAAATAAAGCAAGCCTAATCCCAATGTCAATTGATATAAGTATGCAAATGATCAGCACCATGTAAGCATCTGATGGTATCACTAACTATGGGCTAAACCTCCTCAAAATCCCATGAGTCATTATCTACCAGCGACTCCTTCGCTCTTATTCCAGCATGATCCGAGATGCGCAACCTCGAATCTTTTCTATCTTTTATTCATGCTAGTGCCTCAATAATATCTAGTCACAATATTGATATTTTATCTAAAATCATATTTATAACAAAAAAAAAAGCAGACTATGATGTTATATTGGACACCAAATGAATCAGTAGATCCTATATCATCTTAGATAGTACGGGATAAGTGGACATCATAAGATTTTCACTATTATAAAATATCAAGGTTCTTGTTATTATTATATGATAGGATTAAATAGTAATTAGTATCTAAGTATTGAGACAACTTGCTTCTATTCGATGGTCCACACTATTTTCCCCTCTTGCTGAAACTACTACCATGAATAGAGAAGTCATCGTCTCGAAATATGGTATTCATGTATGTACTCAAAGTCTAGCTAAAACTACTATCATGCCTAGTGCCATAGTACATAAATAATTCCATCAATTTATCTTGAATAAACTATTCAAATTGTTGTTCCTGGTTCATGCACGAGGATATGCATGTCAAAATATTCTCTACCCACTTCCAAGTTAATCCTAGGGTCCATGTAGATAGTCAGACAATAAAAAGATCGAATTGTGGATTAGTACTTTAAGTACTTAGTTTTCATCTCAACAATCATGTCATTCAATATCGAGTCATCTCTAAATTTACAAAATATGCCACTAATATTGTATATGCACTTGAGTCCAATACAAGTAATGAGAGTATAAACTAACAAATACATGTTCATCGTGTCATAAAAAATCTTCAAAATTTTCATAAATAAAATTTCTATATCCCAATCTCTCTCATCAATAATAAGTTTGTCACTCTTATTATTGACATAGTCGGATATCATGTGTTAATATAGAACACATGACTCCAATATCAGATATGTATAATTCTAACGGTGTCTCACATATGTTTGAAAATTCTCATTCTTTAGACCTACAGACAAATAAAAACTACCAAGTTCATGTTGTATGCTAGGATTCGAAAAATATTTTAGTGAGTTACGTATTTTTTCTAAAGGAGGTGAAACAACCTTCATTGTCGCCTGTACTATTAGGTTAATGATGTGACACATGTATCTAACATGAAAAATCTCTCATAATGGTCTATCTTTAATGGTCATAACAAACATATTAATGACTACTCAATTATTAGATGTGTTATCAAATATATACGATATATTTTATTTTGAATATTATATTCTCTAAAGATTATCAACATACACTCATAAATGGCCAGATAGTCATGAGGACGAATAATCTTTGAAAATCCTAATATTTTTTTATTCAGTGTCTAATTAGAATCTACATAATAAGCAGTGAGACATGTAAAATATGCAACGTCATGACTAATCCATATATCAGATGTCATAGACATCAAACCACTATATTCTCTCTCTAAATTCATTGATATTTTATTTATTTTTCTAAATTATAATATTTTAATATGTTGTTCATACTACGGACCTAAGAAATCTTATGATATGCATGTTAAAAATAGGTTTGCATGATATTGATTACCCTTTGGACTCTCTGAAAATCTAATCAAAAGACTAATTATAATGAAAAATTTAGTTATGCATTCCATTCCTAACTTGTTGTGGTATATGAAGGGGGTCAACATATAAACTGAACTAGATCCAACCTCAAACACCCCACCACTTAGTTGGGTTTGCCTAGGATTTAATACACCATATTTTTGATACAATGATCGATATACCTCTTTAAGTGTTCAATCCCACATGCACTCCTACAAGTATATACTTTCTTATAATGCTTGTATTTTGATGATTCTTCATTGACACCCCTAGTATTTTTATTTTGCACTATGTTAAAGTAAATCCAAATTATAGTTGTTCTTCTAGTTTTTTATTTTTTAGATATTTGAATTTGGGTTGAGGACACGAGAGAATATATGGTTTTGGCCTTGAACCTTTCTATATGGACTATGGTTATCAATTTTAATATAATTTATGTCTATGTTAATGTTAATCTCATCATCATTAAATTAACTATTTATCATTTTAATTTTTTTAGTTTATTAATTATATTTTAAATTCTAATTTCCAAATTAAAAATTATTTGATATTAATTAAAATAAAAAACTAAATAAAATTTTAAAAAATAATACTCGTTTATGGGATATGGAATATGGATAGGATAGAAAAAACCAAAAATAAAATCTATGCCACAAGTCGTGCCCATGCCGCCCAACCCACTTGCAACCTCTAATTAAGAGTAATTGATAAGTTGTCTAAAAGGTATATACTTGTGAATGACCCTCGAATAGAGAATTTTTTGTTTTGGTGATAAAATACTAAGAGGATAATTACGAGGAGACTATTACTATGGATGGTCTAATAGACTCCCTTTACTCTTATATGCTAGTAGGATAGTAAAGTATTCTTATAATAATCTAATATTCATTCTATGATCAAACACAATAATAATCAAATAATTTAGATATGTCATTATGCATAATGAAATGAACCAACCCTAAAATCTAACAGTCATACCAAGAACTTAATTTTATCAATTAGAAACTATCACAAAATCTCATTGACAAGAGTCTCTCACCAATAAAGATCTATAAGTTTATGAATTGTACAAGTAGTAAAGAGAACTTCATCAATATATCAATTCCATATAAATTAATCAGTAGTTTGGTCAACTAATAGTGAGACAATACTATTATAATAGAGATGATAATGTGAGATTTTTGTAAGATTCCTAGATCCTAAGGTTTGTCGATTTTAATTCATATGATGCATGTTTAAATAGTTTGGTTCATGTTGAGTTTGAATGAAGAACAAAAGTAAAATTATTATCAAAATTCTTTTTTACCCTATCGACATACAAGATGATTATTACCAATAAGCTTATCCAAATGATAATCCCCTCATAGCTATTACTTGAGTATTTTATCACCAAGACAATAATTCATATTTACTCAAGAGTTATTAATAAGTTAATACCTTTTAGACAACTTGTCAACTATCCTTTGGTATCTTAAAGATTTGAACTAATATGATCTTAAAATCATTTATACTTTTAGTTTCTTAGGCATTATACTCACATAATTAATATATATATATATATATATGTATATTTATCAAATCTTATCTATATGAACCATATGAATAAGAGCAACTCAAAAGATTATCACCACCTTAATAATCACCTCCACTCATGAATGTCCTATGAATTATCTATTATGACTCACATACTAAAGGTGAAATCTTTAGCAGAATGTTATATAAAATATTTATAATAATTGATGATTAGTCGTTTTATGATATGTATAATAGATTTGCATATAAAAATATTCTTATTTTTAGCTTTGTGAGTCTCATGCTCATTATGATTAGCATACCTTAATTTTAGGTTTTGACGTATAAATCTCTCACACATCATGGTTAGAAGAAGTATTATTTTTTCCCTACCATATGTGCAAGTGAGCCTCCTAAATTATCTATTATCATCTACCACGACAACATGCACAAACTTACCAATAAAAAAAATTCTAATTTTAATTCTATTTAATCACAAATTTCAACAATATCCATTCTACAATGTAAATTAATTATCACAATTAACATCAAAGTATTTAAACATCACATAAATCAAAATAAATAAATTCTAGACTTCAATTTAGTCTGACATTGGGGAGAAATTCATATGAGATATAAGAGAAGAAATCTAATAAATTTTGAGTTTCCAATGATAGCACTCATAAGAATCTAGGATTCAAAACACTAATTACATGATATTTGAATCCTCAAAATATACCATAGAGATGAGAGTTTTAAAGTCTCACCTCTCAACTCTAAAGTTTAGCTATTATCTTGTATCCCTTATTTTTTCATGAATCCCCTAGGGGGTGTGAAAATCAGTCCTAGGATTGTTGATATGTTTGACTCAATGTGAAGAAGAGAGATGGATGACCAATTCTAGAGATCTTCTCTCCTCACTTCTATTATATATTTAATACTTCATGAATTTTGAGTATTTTCCAAGTATAAAGTTATGATTATGAAATTGTGTCATGACTTTGTATATTGGTCTCTATAGCTCAAAGTCACGGTGTTTGGAAGTAATAATGAATTTGGAATGCTCCATAACTTTCTAAAATCCAAAAGTCATGACACTAAATGTAGTTATGTTTTTTGCCTTTATCTTCTATAACATAAAGTCGCAGCAATGGGACATGAGCATAACTTATATATTTTGTCTTGGTATCATAAAAAACATGGCACTAGAAAGTAGACATGACTTCGACCTTTATCTTCTATGATTAAAGTCATTATGTTGGTTGATGGTCGTAGCTTGTGCAATCCAAAGTCAGGGCATGGTCGTGACTTTACCTTATCTTGAGGAAAATAAGTCATAGCTTTAAAAATAATTGTTCAGTGTTCAAACTACTAAATATTTATAGGTATTTTGATACTTTATGATATTGTGTATGCATGAAATTGAAGATATTATGAATTAATATGATGATGATGGGGTAAAATTTTAATAATCATGAAATTAATAGATTTTTGAAGATTTTTAGCTGATAGGGTAGAATAATGAGTTTAATGTTTTTTTGGTGCCCATTTTGAAAAAAAAAATCTATCTAATTGGTCATAACAATCATTGTACGTCACAATCTTACAAACTCATTAGCATAATATTTTGACTCTGATATATTTTTAGTGGTTATGATATTATTATGAGGTCACAGATATATTTATCTCTTAAAATTTAAATGACCGTGATATTAATATGACTTGATAATTGTGATGAAAAGAATGTCATGGTTTCTCTAGTGCTCACGATTGAGGTCATCATTCCCTAGAACAAATAGTTACATCACCAAGAATGTCTTAACCAATGAATAATCTCTTTAGAGCATAAAGTTGTGATGAAAAGAATACCATGACTAAGATATTTGTTCTTTAGAACAAAGTCACATCAATAAGAATGTTGTGAGTAAGATATTTACTCCTTTAAACATAAAATCACAACAGCAAGAATGGTAATGCGAAAATTTTTTCCACAACTCAAAATCATTTGGTATTATATGATTTTGGCTTTAATGAATATATTATGGTACTAGAAAGTACCTTGATTTCTTGTTCAAGTGTGACACTTGGTTACTGCATCATGAAAATAAATTGAGGCCAAAATCATGTCTTAGTACTAGTGAAGCACAACTTCAATATAATATCGTCATAAAGAAAATGTTGTATAATAAAAAAATTATGACTTATAGTTAAGTCATTATGTACAAAAATTTTCACAACTTATTTTGTAGAGTCATGGCCAAGAAATACTATCACATTAACTCAATAGATTTGTGCTAGTATAACTAAGTTATAATATTGAAAATATCATAATTTTTCATTTCTTTTCTAACCTCTACTCCAAGTCATCTTTCCACCTAATTCTCCAGTTCTACTCAATTTACATCTGATTCCACTCTTATTTAACTATTTTCATCAGAATTATCATTTAGTGAAATATTTTCATTTTAAGCCTATTTTCTATACAAATATATCATAGAAACACTAAGAAATATTCGAATAAAGTCGATATGTTGAGTGCTGAATAGTGTGCCAATAACATTTGGAGATAAATTCCTCTCATATTCTCGTAGTATTTTGTATCAAGAAATCAAGGAATTAAATACTTAAAGTTATACATAAAAACCATGATAATTATATAATATCATACTAGTATGTATTTGTTTTTAGGCACGTCGGCATATCTCAGAAAAATTATCCTTTATCAATGTAACTCTCCCCATGGCATATCACATTAAACCATATACTAAAAATAAATAAATATTATACGGATTAATTTCAATATATGTTTACTGTGATCAATATAGTCAATGTGAAAAAAAAAAACAAGTTATAGATAGAGGTGTCAACCGGGCCGGGCCGGCCCGGCACAGAAAAATTTTGTGCCCGGGCCCGTGCCGTGCCCATGTTTGGCACGAGCCGTGCCGTGCCTGGCCCGTGCCGTGCCCGTGCCGTGCCGTGCCTGGCCCGTGCCGGGTGTCCCATGAGCTCGACCCCATGATGCCCCTCCCGCAAAAAAAAAGACCACGGGTCGGGTCTGATTCGACCCGACCCACGGTCCCCCGTATCCCGAACCGCTCGGACAGGCAAGCCCAAGCGGGCCAGGGAAGGCACGGCACGGCCCGCCATGCTGGCCCAGAAGCAGGATCGTGCCCTAAAAAATGGGCCAGCCCAACCCATCCCGGCCCGTTTGACACCTCTAGTTATAGATCCCCAATTTTATTAAACCATAAAATAATATGACCCCCAATCCATGCTGTGTAAAACATAGTCAATGTGAAAAAAAAAATTTAAATAAAAATAAACTAGAATAAATAAAGATTATTTATAACTATATTTTACCATTATCGCCTAATTGTAAATAAAAAATATTATGCAGTATAATTTTGAAAATTAATTTCTATTTTAGTTATTGATCATATTATTATGAATTTAGGAGATGATTTTATCCTTAATATTAAAAAATATATAAATATTATTAGAAATAACTCAAATAAATGTATAATAAAAAACAAGTTATACTAACAAGTGACGTGAGTTGACTGAAACTTTTACTTGTGCTATATGAGCCTTATGTCAAGGTCATACGCAATGCAAGGCCTCTCAAAGATGAATAGTAAAAACATAAGTAGAATGAAAAGGTCTTAAATTGGATAAAATAAACAATGAGGATTATGCCACATGGTGATCACGAACATACCCTAGGCCAAGACAACCAGGCATAATTATCTACCAGCCAGAGCTGCTCAAATACACAAGATCATTTACCGTGACTGGCACAGGCGTCAGGGCATTCACCTAATGCATAAGCTACGCACTGATCTAGATCGCCTGCAGTGCACATTGGAGAAACAAATGAGCAATCAGCAATCAAGTGTCTCTTAATATCACAAATCCGATTCAGTTCTTGGTGCATCATCATGTATGTCCTGTTTATGTCATGGCAGAATTCAAGAAAATCAGGATCACCCAGAGTTTCCCTCGGGCCCACGAAGCCAAGATTGGCAGCTGCACCATCCATGGACTTCATTTTCAGGGAAACCTTTCGAATGGCTTGCAAGTTGGAAGCACAGTGCTGAGCCACTCGCAATGAACTGCAGAGCTCAGCCATCTCGCAGCTACCATGGCAACGCAGCAAGAGATAATTGGCAAGGAAGACACGAGAGAGGAACGCAAACCAGTCCCAAAAGTTCATTCCTGATGATCACAAAACACTGTCGGAAGAAAATACATCTCTGGTGATAACAACTTATCCCTGACGTCTCACCGGTGTTAGACGCAAGATTTTTCTGGCAAAGGCCTTCAAAATCATCACATACATCTCTGATGTCTTCTATATAGCTCCTGGCTTCGTCATAATCTCTCACAAGCAAATCCCACTGAAGGAAAGCAAACACTGGTGAGATTTAGACTGCACCCCCCCCTCGCCCACAGCCCTCTCCTCTTCATGAATCAGATGAACTTACCACACATGAAAGGTTAGATGCGTTGAACCAGTTATGATTTATCGATACTGCATCTTCCTGTAAACAAGTTCAGGCCGGGCCAGAAATGATCTTTGTTGGATGCAAAGGCCAAAAAGAAGAGTGGAAAAATAAAGAACAAGAGGTTACCAGATTATGAACTTGATGATACCATCCACTAGGCACAAAGATTATTTCATTCGACAGCTGAATGGCCTCCAACCACAGAGCCTGCACTCATCAACATGCAAAACAAGAGCATGAGCAAAGCATCCGGACAAGAGAGATAAAAAATCTACCCAAACTTAGGAATGGTAACTAACATTTTTGAAACCTGGATACTTTATTTCATCTACGTCATCAAAAATGTCACCAACACAACTTTTCAGGCCCCTGAACAGCATAGAAGTACGGGCTAGAAATATAAATCAACACACAAAATCAAGAAAGAAAGTCGGTTCCACTTCATAACACCCAAAGAAAATTCTTGATTCTGTTTGATTCCAAAAAAAAATTGTAAGATATATTCTAATAAAATTTTGTGATGAACTTGAGTCAATATATTTATGATTTTCTAAAAAATATTAACACACTAGATCTCATAAAAACTCCAAGGTTAACTACTTCTAGGTGATAATATACCAAGATGACAGATCACCTGGAAAGTATTTCTGTTGCATAGATCTGCAATGGCAAATAACTTCGTCCATGAGCGATAGGTCATGGAAGAAGCATATCAGATACTGAGATTCATCAGAAATAAACTCTTTGAACCTTGGGAATGGGGTTGTCAAAATATTAATCTGTCACAGATCAGATACTAAAGCAAGAGCCTCGTACACTAGAAATGACCTCCATGTGAAATATTTTTAAAGAATTACAAAACAAGTCTAGTTTAATTTTAATAATTTTTAGAGTAACATTATCAGATACTGTTATTATTATCATTATCAAAGCATATTCATTAATAAATCAATTATTGGTGCTGTAATACTTATCAAAAATAATAATATTTCTAATTTTCAGAGATGAGATTGTCGAGATATTATTATTAACTCTCAAGCCAATGGCATAGTCCAATGGTGTGAATCAAATCTAGGACATTTTGGGTAACCTATCATCCTAAGCCAACAGCCTATCAACTAGATTGACACAGAGGACCGACCATCAAAACTTATTCTTGATACTGTTAGAACTAATCATATGAATTTTAATTTTCAGAACAATAATATCTTCCTACAAATCCTCATCTGAATTCAACTCAAACATTACATCTCTCACTGCACATGTTGTTAGTCAAACAAATCAAAAACAATTATTTATCATTTTATGAATAGTTGTGGTTGGGGGGAGGAGTTATGATTTTTTGATGAAATTCAGTTGCATAGCCTAATAAACATGCCTGTCAAAAACTAGTTCTGATTGTTGAGGAGACAACAAAAGCCACCTTTTCCTGCCACACACATTTGCAGACCAACTATGAGACCTAAAAACATCAGCATGAAGAGGAGTCCACGATCCTTTAAAAGAAAAAAACACAAACTTTGCTTTCATTCATAACATTCAACAACCAAGAAAAAATTATGATGAAAAAAAAAAAACCGCTGACCTTTACATCCAATGTAAACAAAACGATAATCTGAGCAATTAATTTGATTCTTCCTTTGATTGCAGTCCGCATCATCATGCATGTGTACGTGATGGTGATCAAGATATAGATTCAACCAATCATCCTGAAAAAATAGTGGAGTTTGGTATCCGACATATTCTGGATATTCCTGAAAATCCAACCAACAGAAAAAGTAATAAAATGGGCAATGTATGCATGCCATCAATAAATGTGCTCATCCAAAAAAAAAAAAAAAACACACACACACACACATATATATATAATTAATAACCATTATAATCTGAGAAGAAAATAATGGTGACTGAAAATAGTGCAATGGAAATATAAACTCAAAATTTAACATAAAACTAGTTTAAGTAACAAATAAATTACTATATATATATATATTTATATATAAAAGTAATATTTTGTATAGAAAATATTAGACAAAATTAATTAATTTCATTAATCTTAAAACATTAATATACAAAGAACAAAGAAAAAAACACTTGAATTAGCCCCTATATTATAGACATTCCTCTACCTAAACTAAGCACAATCTAAAATATAAATAAAAACACCTCAAAAATAAATAAATTAAAATTAATAATCTCAACACCTCTCAGATTAATACATAAATATCCTTGTTTTGGAAAAACAAAAATTATCTATCTTCATCTACACTAAAAAAAAAGAAAAAATAAATATAAATATAAATATAAATAAATAAATAAATAAATAAATAAATATATATATATATATATATATATATATATCAACACCTCCTTAGACTGATATGTACATATCAAAAATACAGAATTTGATAAAACAAAAATATATCTATAATTTTCTAACAATCTTCATGAAAATATCTACAATATAATTACTAATAAACATAGATTATAATTATAAAATCAATATAAATCTTCTCTTATATATAATAATAATCAATATTCATTCATTTTGTTCATTCATAAAATATTAAATTAATAATAACATATTGAGATGGTTAACTATCATAGTAAAATCTATAAAATCAACAATCATGTGATTGATGAACCAAGCTTTACCAAGATATGAATGATCGACTAAAGCTCGCAAGTAATATATATTATAACTTCATATTATGTTTATATACTTAATTAAAAAATAAAAAAATATCACTTATTTTTTCAAGAAAATATAAAAAATACTAGTATCAATTATCCTCTGTAACAGATATCATACTATTGAGTCATGCCAATTGATTATGAAAAAATCTCACATATTGTAACTCTTTTCATATATCTGAGAATATAAAAAATTACATACATATAAATTTATCTAAGAAAATATATGAAATTACTAACTGTACTACTACTAACATTAAAAGTGATATATAATTTAATAACTATTAGATAATTAAATTTCCTATAATTTTCATGTATCTAAAAGAATCAATAAAAGTATTAATATATATGAACAAGTCTACATTCAAATCAAGTAAAGAATCAATTGGTACACATCGCAATATGTCAAAATTAAGTAAAATACTAAAAAACTAGCCTCTCTAGGGAAAAAAAATTACTTGAATAAACAATCTCTATACTCATAATGTACTTAAAATATTTCAAATATTATATTTGAAACTCAATATACAATAATAACTTCAAATTAAATATATCAAATTAATTATCATCAGTAATAAAAATATCATTAATATATATCAATAATATTACATATTATCTCACTGACCTAAATCAATAATAAAAATGATATTATATAAATTTCCTAAGATAAAAAATAATAATTAATAATAAGAAACGATTTAACCATGTACTAAGAGATTACTTTAAAGTCAAAAAAAATTCTATTATCTACAAATCATAGTTAGATTCCTTGGAAATAATTATACCTAATAGTTACTACATAAATTAAATATCTTATCCACGACTCAAAATCACAAAAAAAAATACATTTCTAATACATAATTGAGAAAATAATTCATATTAAATCTTTAAAAAATAACATAAACTCAAAGAACATCGATACTACACTTAAAAATAATTACTGTGCTTTTTGATTAGTAACACTTATAAGACAAAACTAGAGTTGGGTCAACCCAAGTAATCCAAATCAAACACGAGAAATAATTAAGTCGAGTTAAGTTTTCTTAAGTTCGGATCAAGCTTGGAGCCTTGGATTAAAATTTTTCAATCATAACTCAAGTTGGGTTGTGGTCAGGTTAAAAACTGGGGAACTCAGAAAATCCAAAGCCAAACCCCAAAAAAAAAGTGAAAAAAACAAAAAAAAAAAGTAAAATAAAAAAAAATACATAAAATTAACTTAAATTACACTTTTTATAGGCATGAAAACTTAAGCTAAGATCTCTTAAGCAATATGCACTTCATATTGAATTATTGGTGAAAGTACTTTTTTGAAGTGCTCTCAACAAAAGAAAGATTGGGGCTTGGGCCATTTGGTCAAGGGCAACTTCATATATATAGGAGCACTTTGGTTGGTTTTGATTGAATAAAATTGTTGCTCAAATTGTCCATTTTGAATAAAGTCGCATTCAATGCCTATAAGATTCAGAGTCAAATTAATATGAAATATTGGCATCCAAAATGATTAGAATTAATTTTAAATTTTAATATAAAATTTAGATTATAAAAATAGTTTTTATTAAAATTTGTATTAATACTAATAATGATGCAATCCAACTCAACTCACCCAATCCAACCGAACCCAACCAATTTTTCATAATTTCGAATCAAGTTGGATCCAAGTTGATGAAATCAACTTAAACTCAGATTGTATCATAAATTCATAAATTAGATTGACCTTTTTTGAATTTTGTTTAGGTTCGGATTGACACTCAATCTGATTTAACATGCCCGAGTTAAAGCACTAAATACTTATACCACTTCTAAATAATCAAGTATTAGGAGAATACACATTTGATAGTACATACAATCACCTTTTTTCTATGAAGATAAAATTTCTAAACAAAACAAATATAACTAAAAATCTTAACTAAAAGATAAAAGTTTTCTCCTAAATAAATAAGTTGATATGTGATATAATTTAAAATAATAAAAAACATCATTCAGTTCATCAAAATATTACTAGTTAATACTATTTTTATTCAAAAATACTTATGAACACATATATATAATAAAAATATTCTAATCATTTCAACTAAATATATATATATTTTTCTAACTATTCAATTCTACATAAGAAAATCATTACATGATATCTAGCGAATCATTCAATATTTCTCAAAAAAAAAACTAGAACAATGATGTCAAGTATATTTTAAAAATTATCACTTCTTAATATTTTAAAATTATATGCTAATTATAATTTTACATTTTGATAAAATTTTATTTATAAAAATAAATACTAAAATCTTTCTTTAAAAATAAATAAACTTGTATACCACATCTAATCATCAACATAAAAATGAAGTATCTTAAATTATTTTGTACAATAGTCTTAAAGATCAAGAAACATCAAGATTAATCAAATAAAATAAATCATTAGTAATATACTCCTAATATATCAAATAAGAGACTAATATATTTTTTTGACTAATGCATCTCACAATCGAAAAAAAAAATAACTCATTTGATACTTGGTTGTATAATCTTCGACTAATCCAATATAGATATACAAGTTGAGAATGTGTAACAAATAAATCAATGATAAATATTCTATGTGATAATTCTACACGAATTATAAACATCTAAATTAATCAGATATAACGAGTCTTTATTAATATACTCCTGATATGTTAAATAAAAGACTTTAACATGTTTTCCTAACTGACACACTTCACAGTCAAAAGTATTCACTCATCACAAAAATAGTTGCATAATCTTCAATTTATTCAGTATACATAAACATGCTGAGAATGTGTAACAAATAAATTAATAATAACCAAGCATCTAAAAAGGCTTCAAACGATATGATATGTATAATCTATTTTGATCAATTCACAAAAATATTATTTGCGTTGTAGGTCAATCATGTATGCAAACATTAAAAAGAAAAAAAAAATAACCTTATATTTTCTTTGGTCCACCAATTCAATTAGAGGTTGAATTCGATATGATAATAATAATTACTTATAATTTTTTTAGATTAAATATCTCTTTGAAGAGATTGACACTAGGTGTTTATAGGTGTCAAGTGAGACGGCCAGCCCGGGCACAGCCTTAGGCATGACCCGACTGAGCTGTGCCTAGCATGGCACGGCACGGTCCAGAACTATGCCTAGACCTAGGTCAAGCCAGCCTGAGGCACAGCTCGAGCCGTGCTGGGTGTTTGGCAGCCATGCCTCATGTCGAGCCCTTTGGCACGGTCCAACAGCTTAGTTAGAGTAACCCGAGTACCCAACGAATTATGGGTCACTAGAAATATGGCACCCGACCTACCCACATCCCAGTAACGATAAAATTTTATATTGTGGTGGGGCAGAGTTAGTTTTTTTTAAGAATCTAACCCACCTCATCACGTCTAGATGGCAATTCCAATATTTAATTATTAATTGAACCTAGGATTGAGTCTTTTCAATAAACCCAACCCCAACGCCATCGCATTCGATGTCAGCTAGACTGGAGCTGGCCCTGGTAGATGCTGCCACACGTCTAGGTCAGGCTAAGCTTACCATGAGCCAATCTGACCCAGTCACGTGTCGACGAGGGGCTTAGCTAGGGTGTCAGGCACACCGTCGCACCTCCTACTCTAACTGTCTGACCACCATCACACCGCGACTGCAACCACATCCACACCGCACCCCACCAGCCCCACCCAAGAGGCCAAAACCCAAAGTCCTGAAGCTGAATCCCAAACCTGACCTACAATTCAAACCATAACTATAAAAATCCATAAAAAAAATTAATTTTTTTTTAAAATTCAAAATACATCCTAACCATTGGATTTCATTTCAAAGGCTAAAATAGAAATCCATTATCCAGCGGCTGTCAAATTTCCACCCACTTAAAAATCAATAAAAAAAGTATTAAAAAGTTAAAAAAAAATAGCATTTTAAAAAAAATTACAAATATAGATTAAGAGTTTAAATTTTTCATTCTCATTTTTATATTGAATTGACTCTTAAATCTCTGGCTCCGATTCTCTTCTATTATCTATTCTCTAATTATCTCATTCTCAATTCTCAATTCTCAAAATAATTTTTTGTTTTTGTATTGTAAACTGTAACTCCTAGAGGTCTACTTTCTAGTAGATTTTTGTTGTTTCCTTTTACTGTGGAAGTGGGGATTCGGGTGTGATTGCAACTGCGGCCTGAGGGTTTATTTATGATTTGTCTCATCTCCTTCAGATTTTTAAAATATTATTCGAATATTTTTTTTGTGTTATTTTTTTTAAATAGTTAAAGTCATAAATAATAAGATAATAAATAAAAATGACTAATAATGAATATGACGAAAATAAGATTAATTTTGATATAGACATAAATAATAATGATAATTCTATGAAAATGTCCAAAGCCAAAATTATATTTTCCCTCATAGCCTCAACTCATACCCAGATGCCTAAAAAATAAAAAAAAATATCTATAATTTAGACTCACTTTAACACAATACAAATTAAAAATATTATAAATATCAATAAAGAATCAACACAATAAAAGTATTATAAAAAATATATACATATCAGAATACGTATTGGAGTTGGTACCTAAAAAAACGTGTCAATCAATATACTAAAAAATATAATGTATTAGAGCTTAGACAAACTCAATCTAGCATGAGTAATATAATTTTTAAGGATGGATCTAGTTCGGCTTCTTTAACTCTGTTCGTTACTACAATCACAATGACTTAAGTAGAAAAGACATGACCAAACTAATTTCATCATGAATCTTCTGACTAGATTTTTGAAGGATCATAGGATTGTCAGTATCATGCAAACCTACTTCTAATTTGTTTATCTAGGATTCCTAGATTCACATGTATGAACAGCATTATTAATATTATAAATTAGAAAAATTATTAATAATTAATAAATTTAGACAATTTAGTAGCATGATGTCGGTAACATTAATTATCTGAATTAGTCATGACGATATATCTTTTGCATGTCTAACCGCTCACTGTAAAATCTAAATAAAAATTAAAAAATTTAGGATTTTCTAAGATTCTTCAACATTGTATGATGACCCTGCCATATATGTGTACAAGATGAGAATCTTTTGAGGTTATCATATTTGAAATAAAATATTTAATATCATATTTGATAATACAACTAATAACAAAATAACTATTAATATATTTATTATAGCTATTAATATATTTGTTATGACTATTAGAGACGGACTATTAGGTAAGATTTTTTACGTTAAATACATGTGCAATATTATTAACTTGATAATACAAGTGAAAATAAAAGTTATTTATCCCACATTAGAAAAAATTTGAATAAAATATCTTCGAACAGCTAGTAATCAATAAAAGTTTTGTAGTCTCTATTTGTCTACAAGTTTAAAAAAGAAAAAATTCCAAATAATTGTGAGACCACATTGAAATTACACTTGCCTAATATTGAAATCATGTGTTAGATAGGAACTCATAATATCCAACTACGTCAGTAATAAAAGTAATGAACTTATTATTGATAATACTGACTAGGATACAAATATTTATTTTATGAAATTCCTAAAAATTTGTATGACACAAAATATGTGTTCACATGTATACACGCCTGCCACTTGTATTATACTCAGGTGCATACGTAACATTAATAACATGTTTAATAAATTTAAAGATCACATGATATTTAGTACTATATCTGTTGAAATAAAAACTAAGTATTTAAAGTATTAGTCCACCAATTCATCTCTTTATTGCCTAGTTGTCTGCATGGATCCTACGATTTAGGTGAAAGAGATAAAAAATATTTTGACAAATATATCCACGTGCATAAATTAGAAATACTAACCTAAAGAATTCATTCACAAAAAATTGACTAAGTTATTTATATATTATGACATTAGGTATGATAATAATTATAATCATGCTTTAAGTTTGTACATGAATATCATATTCAGAGATGATAACTTCTCCATTCAATTAATAATGAAGAAACAACAGGGTGAACCGTCAAATATGAGTGAGATGTCTAGATAGTTAGATACTGATTACTACTCAATCATATCGCATAATAATAATAAAAACTTGATATTTTATAATAATAAAAACATATGAGTTCACTTATCTCATGTTGTCTAAGATGACATGGAAATCAACTAATTCCTCTAGAATTGAACATAGTATTGTAATCTACTTTTTTTATTGCAGTTAATATCATTTCGGATAGGAAATCAAGACTGCAACCAGATATCATTAAATTACTTGTATACATAAAAGTTTAGAAAAATTCAAGGTTGAGCATTCAGAATCAAACTGAAATAAGAGCACAAAAGATATTGGTAGATAATGACTCTTTAGACTTTTAAAATGTTGAGCTCACCACTAGTGAAACCATCTGACACTTATACGATGATGATGATCATTTGTATATTGACACTAATTGGCATTGAGATTGAGCTTGATTGATGATTGGTATGCAATTTTATTTTTGAATGATAATTTTTTTTGTTATTTTTCATTATAAAAATGTGTGTTAATAATTTTATTTTATTATGATTTATGTGAAATTATGTCTTTACTCATAATTGATAACTTAAAATTTATAAATTAAAAATTTAAAATCAAAAACCAATCGACTGGACTCCGAGCACGACCTAGCTCAATTTAGTCAGAATTCGGGCTAGCAGAGGGTGTCAGGCCCACATAAAACAAGTTGTGTCATGCCGGGCATGACTGCCTTACCGAGCCATGCCCAGCACGGTACAGTAGCCTGATTGGACAATCAAAAGACATGTCATGGCGGTAAGACATGACATATTTGATACCTCAGTGTCCAACAAGCCAAAAGGCTCGGGCATAGTCCAACAAATCCAATCCGGGAACCCATGAAATCCAAACTGTTGCACGGTCAAAGCTATGCCCAAAACAAATATGGGGCAACATGTGGCATGGCTTAGGACGTGCCACACTAAGTTCCTAGCCCACATGCCACAAAAAATACGGATCAACACAACGAGGCATGTTGGCTTGTACAGAACAGTTTCAGCCTACATAGAATGAACCCATGCTAGTTTCGTGCTTGACGCATAGGGCACGTAGGGGTTTGGCCTAATCTAACCCATCCTGACATGACCCGAGAAATCAACAGACTAATGAGCTATGGCAGACTCGGCCTAAAAAATATGTCATTCTCGAACTAGCACAACCCATTGGATGCCTCTATCAAATACTCACTTCTTCAATTACACTATATTGTGATAGTCAAATAATAATGCATAAACTTTTCAATCAAATATTTTACAAAAAAAAAACACAAAAACAAATTATTTTTTAATTAGAAAAAATATCAAGAATGTGATCATTATTATAACTTATATTCTTGTCTAAAACTAACTAATCGATTTATTTATGAAAGTTTGGAAAAGTCTTCAACTCACTTCTTTTTTTCTCAAAGTTTTGAGTCTACATATTTATGCACCTGTTTTATGAGAGAATTCGATTTTTGAAAAAAAAAATTTATTAATTTATATATTTTTGATGAGATCACCCAATTTATGAGTTATTCTTGATTCTTTTATTTTTTTTATTTATGGAATTAAAATTTCATTATATTATATTGAGAGTTTGCTAACTATAATTGCAAAAATTTTTTTTAGCATTTTATTTTAAACTATAAAAAATAATTATATATCTTGTATCTTAAAAGAAATAATAATTCATTGCTATATAATTTGTTTGATCATAAAAAAATAAAATAAAAATTGTGGATGAATGTTCGATTATTGTAATAAAGTACCATTGAACTAGAAACCAATAATCTAACCACTTATTAAAACACATGATCCCAAAAAAATGCCAACATCATGGTAGTAGGTAGCCATAAAGATATAATCTTCATATGTATAGAATATAGATATAAAGTCTACCCAAAATAGTGAAAGGAGTGCTTAGGAGCCTCCATACACCATGCTTTATCCAAAACATCTTCAATAAGGCATATATTTCTAAACTAGTCTAATATATTATAAACTATTTTTAAAAAACAAAATTAAAATGTCAAAACATACAAAATGTTTTGACTATTTTAACTAAAGTAACTTTATACATATTTTTTAAGAAAAGAATAATACCTCCAGAATCATTTATCATATTGCATATCAAACTAATTGTAAAAAAAAAAAAGAATAACAAGATTTAGAAATAATACATTTATTTTTTTAATATCTATTTGCATTTGTAACATATTTATTTATTTATAAAGATTGATTATAAAAGTACAAATAAGTAAAATATAATGTAAATCTAAATTCTATTTCATGTCTTTTATAATAAATATTATAGAATATTTAAAATATTTAAAATATGTTAGAAAATAAATTATTACAAATGACTTTAAAATAATCAAATATATATATATATATATATATATATAATTTAATAAAGATTTATTTTAATTTCAAAGATGAAAATTTTATTGCTAAAGCCTAAAATAAAAATTAAAGAGTCTCAATTATAATTTTGTGGCAATTTTAACTTTTATTTTTATTTATTTATTTCTTTATTTTGGATAAGAGTACCCAACTTATGAAATGTCACAATCTATTTTGCCAGTTATTTAAAGAATTGCATCTGATTATAATACATTTTCATTTAATTTATTGATTTATGATTTTTTATTGGATTTTATTATCTAAATCGTATCACAACTAAAATCCTATATATTACAAATCCTAGGATTTCAAGAGAGAGAGAGAGAGAGAATATGTACTCTAATAACAACTCAATGTGCATGTGCACCACATGCAATAGTGCATGTACATGCATTATTATAACCAGAGGAGGAAAGAACATAATGTTTGCGCACCTACACTATCTTGGTGATACGCCCATTACGTAAACCTAAACAAGACACATAAGGTACACTATTGATCTGTGCATATGTTTTGATGCAATTAACATTATTGTGAAAACCCCAAATTTCTCAGCATGATAACTTTTGATGGTAACAAGGGGGACATGTAGTGTTTTGGTTGTGGTACAACTAGGGTTATGATAAAACCCTAGAATTTTATATAGTGGGTATTTTTTTTTATTGAATAGTTTTGTTGGTTACTATATTACTGGATGAGACAAAAAAAATCAATTATTACTCGATGGAACTTGGGAGACAAAACTAATCATAATGGATAATGAGAGTTTGAATGTGATGTAAGTCAAAAAAAATTAGATCATCTGATAAATAAATCAAGTGATAGACTCTTGCCTTTTAATTGTGATGTGTTAGTTCATCTAGTTGGAGCTAATCTCAATTTTATTATCTTGATGATATATAAAATCTTATATGAATTAGCAACATCAATATACTCACATCAAACAATAAAAATATATATAATTTAATATAATTACACTTTTTCTTTAATTGAGATTAATAAAAGATAAAGAGTATGAGCAAGTTACTATTCATTTTATATAGTTTATTTGATTGCCTACAAAGCTTCTGAAAAATCTTTTTTAATTAGAGATAAATGTTTTGAAGAGATAGATTGATAGGCTTCTTGGCATAATATTTTTATATTTACTATCAAATAAGTTTAAAATTTTTCACAGTTAAATTTTATGTGATGAATTTATCATAAAACAAGAGTCACATCATCAAATAATTTAGTTTATATAAAATAGATTAAGATATACTAGAAAGGTATTTCATTCAAGTCATACTGGCAATTGAAGAAATACCAATCATGGCAAAGACAAATGCAGGAAAGCTACAGAAGTATGGGTTCACATCAGATATAGTTATTGATAGATATTTTAAAAAAGGATACCAAAAGTATTACATATAATTGATGAAGACATATTGACTTCCACACCTATATGGAAGTACTTAGAAAGTTCTCTCATTGCAACTCCTACTAAATAGAAATATTTGACATTCCTCCTAGTGGTGTCGCAACAAATCATTCTCAATATTTAGGAATTTCAGTTCTTAAGACTCCTTCAACTTTAGACCCATAAATTTTTAACTCTAGAGATTGGAGCTAATACTTACATTATAATTAATCATTTTATCATAATTTTCTCATATTCATTGAATACTATGATAATTAATGACAAATCATCAAAATTCATTAGACATAATAATATTCAACTTTATCTTTTATTCTTACCTCTAGTTTTACTTACTCATAATTTTTCTATTAATCTTTTTTTTCATAAGTTATCTTTTTAGATAACTTATTTTTGATTTTATTTTTTTTTATTAATATTTATTTATAAGAACAAAAAATCAGAATAAAATTTTATTTGATATTGAACAAGATGAAGTATATATTTTCTCTTCAATGGTAGAATCTCTCAAAAGATGTTTAAATACATTAACCTTATTATTTATACATTTTCAACTTGATCATTTAATATAAATCAAATATAAAATATTATATCTAATCTTAGAAGTATCTCTATGCTAGAGTGTAATGCATATCAATTAGAAAAGCACACCAAAATTCTAAATTTTAATGGTTTAAGTGATATGAGTATGGATATATGCAATCTGACATACTCAAAGATATGAAAATTTAGTAAATATGAGACCTATGAGAATTTCAGTATTTTTATTATTTTTATTGATAATTATTCATAAATTATTTTTTTACTCTAGATCACAAATTTTCTATATTTTTTTATCATTTCAATAAAATAATAAATAATTAATTTAATAAAAATATAAACAAAAAAAATAATATTGTATTAAAATATACATCAAACAATTTCACAAGATCGAGAAATTATAAAGCATATTTCATATGCTGGCATGCCCCCACAAAAGAAGAATATTATAAAAAGGAAAAATATATATTTATTTGAGAAAGCTCAGACACTCCTCATTGGTAGGAGTATTCAAAAATATTTTTATAGAGATACAATATTAACTACAAACTATTAAAGTAGTAGGAGTGTTTCAAATATATTCTTTTATTATTTATCACCGTGTGCCCTTTCAAATCTTTCATCTTGGAAAGAAACTGTCTAACCTACCTGTTAAAATCTTTGAGGATGTTAATTTTATTCACGATTTCTCTTTAAGATATGATATGATAATACCTAAAGCATTGAGATGTATATTTTTTAGTTACTTCAATACCAAAAAATGATATAAGTATTTTTACCAAACTCTAATATTATTTTTTTGTGTGACTCATTTTTAGTAAACATAGAAATAATGAAAGTCATGTGGGTATAAGTAAACTTATCACATTTATTACTCATTTTTTGTCCTATTTAGATGTCCTAATTAATAGAAAAAATCATATGACAAATATTTATAAACTTATTGATCTAAAATATGATATTTCTATGAAGTCATCATACATATCAATTAGTACAAATCAAAATGATTTTGGTAAGAATATGATTTCCCAAAAAAAGTTAATCTACTTAAGTTCATACGACATAATAATCCACAAATTTACTCCAGCTTCGAGACATGATGAGTCAGATGCTACAAAATTTGAGCACTCAATACTTCAAATCAATACAAAGAAAATGAGACATGCATCATGCACAAATCAAAGGCAAATCTACCAAGAAACTAGATGATTCTGCAACCAACAAATATGATCTTGATTTTTCAACCACTCTTCAAAAATTACTAAGGAGTTGTACTTAGAATCTGATCTCATAGATTTAGACATACTTATATTTTTTTCTTCTTTTTATTTCATTTACTACTTCTCTTGAAAGCAATAAGATATTATCTCATTTATAATAACACTAAGCAATATTGAAAGAAATAAACATCTTTCATTCCAATAAAATATGAGAACTAGTATCCCAGCATTTGAAAAGTTATGTCAGTTGGAATTTGGTATTTAGTGTAATGACAAGTACAAATGAAAGATAAAATCACATTAAAGTAAGACTTATGACAAGAGAGTTCACACATATATTTAGTATGGATTATTATGATATATTTTTTCCAATAGCTAAGATGATCTCCATATAAATCTTATTTTATAATAATATCTTACAAATAACAAATACACCAATTAAACATGAAAATTATTTTTCTTTATAGTATACTTAAAGAAAAGATATATATACAAGGCATTCACATGATTTTCAAGTAGTACGACCAAACATATTTTGTAGATTATACAAATTATTATATATCTTTAGACAATTACCAAATATTTGATTTACGAAATTTTCATAAATAATCACTATATCATAGTTTACATAGGTAAGTTATGGATATATCATTTTTTAGATGATATATAATGGCAAAATTTATTTATTATGTACGTGGATGATATTTTGATTATATTAGAGGAAAAATTAAAAATCATTCAACTTAATAAGTACTTTTAGTCACAATTTCAAATACATAATCTTGGGAGACTCATTTTTTTTAGCATTAAAATAACTTATTCTATGATAAATATCATTTTATCCAAATCAAATGTGTACTTTATACTTTTGCATAGATTTATCTTTTGGATTATGCACCAATAGATGCTCCTATTAATCAAGAAACAAGTTTGAATTCTAATATAACCTATCCAATTAACTTTATTACTTGTAAGATAATCATAATAAAAATTAATTATTTAACTATAATCAGACTATTTATAGCATACATAGTCGATATAATTAATCATTTTCAAAATTCTCCTCAATAGTTTCACCTTAATGCAGCTCAAAATATACTAATATATGTGAAAAATCTCCTAGACTTGAGAACATATTCAATAATCTTAGACACATACAGTTGACCTAGACTTTAGATTTAAGTTGAGAATTAGGATGAATCGAGAAGAAGTCTATAATATGATTTTATATTTTTCTTGAAATCAACGTTATCTCGTAGAAAAATAAGAGACGTAATTATTTTAAAAACTAGTACAAAAAAATAGTTCAGAACAATAATAATTATTACTTATAAGATACTTTAAAAGTAGTATTTGCTCTAGGAAAATTGAGAATACAATCATCCCACTATCATTTACTCTAATAATCATACAACAATACATATTACCATTAATATAATATTTCATAAACGAACAAAACACATAAAAATAAATCACTTTTTTCTTAATGAAAAAATTAAAGATAAAATCATCATTATAGAATATATTAAATTCAAACAATGCAACTAAGATATATTTTAATGAATGCCATAAAGAGAGTCTGGTGTACCTTTCTCTCCTCTAAGCTTAACGTCCTAGACTTTAACTTACCAGTTGAAGAAGTATAGTATTTTTTTTATTTGTATACTTTTGTTTTATTTTACTTTTCTTATTTTTAATAGAAACACTCGACCTATGGCTAACCCAATCATATTTATTCATTATATAAGGATTTGGGTTGTAAAATATTTTTATTGAGTGTTATTGCATTATTATTATTAATTATCTTGAATTTTAATGAGCTTAAATTATTCTGTCCAAAATTAC
Organism: Sapria himalayana; assembly: GCA_029783825.1. NCBI lineage: Eukaryota > Viridiplantae > Streptophyta > Magnoliopsida > Malpighiales > Rafflesiaceae > Sapria > Sapria himalayana. Next base: position 2,791,799 of record JAREIK010001871.1, read on the forward strand.
CATGTGAATTGCTTATCTCGATTACTAACTATGGGCTAGGAATGGCTCAATACTTCATCATGTTCTTTAAAAACAGTTTCATTACTTCACATGCTAGATATTCTTTCATTGCAAGGATGAGAGTGACATGCTTTGAGGTGTCCAACATGTCTTGTTAGGCTAACATGCCATAAGAATATGCATGTAAAACTTTAAGTGTCCAACGAGATTTTGTATTCTTTTAGATTTTGTATCCTAGAGAAAAATTATTTAATTTGCCTCGAATATTTACAAATACTTGTTTTATCCAAAATATCTTCTCATATTGGAATAAGAAGACACTTAGGTTTTATAGCATGCCTTTATCAGTTACTCTAGTATCAAAAATATTATAAGTATAATAGAGTATTATTAAACATTGATATTATGTTCTTTTAGCATTACTTATTTTTCAACGAGCTTAAAAAGAATGAATACCCAAAAAATATATCTAGATATATTACTTTTATTTACTATTTTATAGTCCCACTTGAGCCTCCAATCAAGAGAAATAGTTATTTATCACCTATATGAAAACTTGTTGGTCTACTATATGATAACCATCCAATGAAATCATCATATGTACCAATAAATATAAATCATATTAATTCCGAAAAAAAAAAAAGATTTTTCATGACAAATAATCTTCATCAAATCTAGACAATTTGGTAGTCCATTAGTCTATTCAAATTACAACCCAAGATGAGATATAGAGAGTGAGTCATTTAGTTATTCATGACTTATCACTTATACTATTAGAATGAAACAAGCATAGTTTGTTCGTAGCAGAGAAAAATCTACTGAGAAGCTAGATGATCATGCAACTTACTCTACAAAATTATAATCTTATCACTCTTAGAAAAAAGCATATAAGTTATACCCAGTACATTATTTCATGAGCATTAACATATTTATGGTTTCTCTCGTCTTTTATATATTTTATCATTTCTCTTACTAGTACTAGGACACTCAGATAGAGGTGTCAAGTGAGTCGGAGAGGCCGAGCACGACATTGTCTAGACCCATGCTTCGATTTTGGTTGTGTCGGAGCATGGCACGACTCATGCTATGTTGGGCCGAGTCAAACAATGTTTCATGTCAATGTCAAGCATAATACATGTGGGTGGCACGAACCATACAAGCACAGGGCACAAGTTTTTGAAAAAAAAAACATTACACCCCTTACCCTAAATCCTAAACGTAACAAAACATTTCTCCAATCCCGACTAGGACAATGACAAATATTATCCTATCTAAAGGTATCAATCAGCGAAGGTGGCCTAATCACGGCTCACAGCATAGTTCAGTCATGTATGGCTAGCATGGCTATGGCACGATCCGAAACTATGCCTAGTCCTGGACCGTGCTGATCCATGGCATGGTTCATTTCATACCTCATATTAGGCCAAGCATGACCCACATATCTGACATGGTGTATTGGTTCATCGACCCGGCGACTAAGGACTAAGCGACCAGCTATGGTTGGGCCATAAGTCAAATCTCATCAGGTGACTGCTTAACAAAATAATATTTTTATAAAAAAAACCAACCACATAAGTCGGATATTACTTACATGGATGTTTGCAATTAATCGATCACGCTTTAATTATCACACGTTGCATTTTCACGTAATGAGATTCCGACAAAGATAGTGACAAATCATGCATGTCACTGTCCTTGTCGAGCCATCCGTTTAATAAGAAAAATATATAATGTCAGATATTAGATTACAATAGCCATCAGGTTAATTCAAATGACTATTGTGGCTAAAATCCGATGACTATCATGATTTTGGTCATTTTTTTAATAAAAAAATCATAAATAAAATAAAAAAAATATTTTTTTAATAAATTTGAATTTTATTTTTCTTTATAAATAGAAAAAAAAATAGATAACCACTCTTAATTTTTTCTCATTACTTTGACTGTCTTAGTTCCGACTCTCTCTAGTCTCTCTTTAGTATTTGTAATATAAATATTAGATGTATTATTTTTTTATTTTAATTTATGATTTATACTTGCACATACAAGACAGATAATTTACGATGGTGTGGTTGTATGTCAACCTGTGCAACACTACAACTTGCATACCTCAAAATTAGAATTCACAACAAAGTGATTTGCATTACAATACTAGACTTTAAATTTTTTTTACAATACTAGTTTATGAGTTTTTTTCTTTTAAATTTCATTAATTATTTAAAAAATAAATTAATAAATATAATGATAATGAATATGATATTAATATAAATATAAATAATAATGATAACTTTATCAAAAGATCCAATATAGAAAATATATTTTCTTTAATGACCTGGACCCAAACTCATATGTCACCTAAAAAAAATAGGCAAACATCAATAATATTGACACGCATTAAAATAATGTTTTAAAAGGAGTTATCGAGGCGCGCCATGGTGAACGCACCAGGGTGAGGCTTGGAGAAAACATCTTGAGGCGTTTGAAAAAAAATAATGCACACAAATAATAGATGTGTCAAACGGGCCGGCCCAGCCTGACACAATTTTTCCAAGCCCACCCGGCTGGTGTGTCGTGCCTGACACGACACGATTCTTGGCAGGGTAGGACCGGCACGGGCCCATATCCCAAAATCCAACCAGTGTCGGGTCGGGTCTTGTCGAGTCTGTTAAATTTAAAAACCTTAGGGTTTTGGCGAAGCACCGCCGCACCTCCGTTGTCTGTCAAGCATATCGAGCCTCGCTTGTCGAGCGTTGGCACGTCTCCCCCCATCGAGCATCATTCGCTGTAATGAGATGTCTTGTCGTGCCCACGTGCCAGGCTTGTCGTGCCATGTCTGGCATGACACAATGGCAAAAAACTTCGGCCCGGCACGACATAACTCGTGCCGTGGGTGCTCCCGGCACGGGCCCAAACACGACACTGTAGCATGTTGTGTCGGACCAGGCACAGCCAAATCGTGCCCTGCCTCGTATCAGGCCAAGCCGACTAGACCAATTTGACACCTCTACATAATAGGCATAAGCCTTCTTCTATGTAGCATTTCAAGGTGTGATTTGATTGCGACTTTCATGCCTTAAAAAGAAATGCATACGCTTTGGAGGATGCATTCAAAAAAAAGAAAAAAAAGTAAAGTTGTAATCTAAAAAAAGTGCTAACCATCATTTTCGGCACTGCTCGATATTTTTGACAATGAAAATATCATTTTTTGCTGGCACTGCTCAATCATTGCAGAAGCACTTTTCCACTCTCCAAGTATGTTCGGCGCTCGCCTATTCTTCATTTCATCTCGATATTTCCAGCACTGCTCAATATTTTTGGCATTTCTTCACTGCTCAATATTTCCAGCACTACTCCATAAATATATGTTTATATGTTTCTATAAAAATATACTATAAACATATATTTATAGTTAATCATATAGTTACACATAGTATATATAATTATAAATTTAGTTACATAATTGTATTGAGTTATATATAGTTATCCATATAATTATAAATAATTATATGTATTTTTTAACATATAGTTATATATGTAGTTATAAATATAATATATATAATTATAAATATTTATACATATGTTATATATAATTATACATATAATTATAATTAGAGATTTCAAACAGGTCAAGCAGGCTGAGCTAGGCCAGAAGCCCGGTATGGTTCAGGCGTGCCTGGCCCGACACGGTACTGTAGTGTACTCGAAGTCGTGTCGGGCGGACCCTAAGAAAAAAATCATGTCATGTCATGCCGAGGGTCTTAGGCCCGTGTGCCGTGCAAGACACAACCCCAGTGTGTGACACGTGAGCAGGGCAAAGGCGACGACACACAGATCAACACACTACGATGGACGCAACGATACTCGACGAGCAACTACTTGGCACGCCCGACGGGCAACGAAGACACAGAGGGAAAATCATAATTTAATTTTTACTTAGAACGGCCCGTTCAGACCCGAACCAACCCATACCCAGGGTGATTTCGGATCACGAACCATACCAGACCTACCCTCCAATAAATCATGTCATGTCAAGCACAGCACAGCACAATACGCAAGCCTGATTGGGCTTGAAAAAAATGAATCGGACCAGCCCAACCCATTTGAAATCTCTAATTATAATTAATTATATATATTCAAACATATAAGCATGCAAATAATTATACATATAATATATAGATATAAAGATAGTTGCATATTAATGTATATAATTATAAATAGTTTTATATAGTTAAATATGTGATTATGTATAGTTAAACAAATAATTATATTTAGATATATAATTCTATATATAATTAAGGTATAGTTGTATATATAATTAAATATTATTATATATTATTAACTATTGTTATACGCATGTCAAATATTCTAGAAAATAAAATAAATTTCTTCAAAAGATAAGATATTATGAGTTATGACTTGTGAGATAGACAATGTGAAAAATGACATAAAAATAAATAATTCAAGAAATTTATAAAACAAAGTAGTATCATCCCAAAAAATATACATGAATACTCATATACATTAGCATTCATAATCAATTAATTGTAATCTTATATGTTTTTTTTATTAATATTTCTTAACATTATAATTAATGTTACAAAATAAAATTTTATTAACAATCAATAATAAAATTCAAACGAACATGTTCTAATAAAATGAGTAAAAAAAATATTATATAATTTACAGGTTGGGTACTCCCATCAAAATCATAAAATAAAAAAAATAAACATAAAGAACAAACTACAATAATCTTATAATGAAATGAAATTCAGAATTTAATTGGTTCAAAATTATTTTTTTGGGGCGCCTTGGCTTTTTTAGATTTAAACCAATTAAATTCTGATTTTAATTTTTAAATTTCTTTTAATTATATCTTGTTATTATTTTTTTATCAATTTTATTATTATATAAAAATAAAAAATAACTTAATATTATTATTAATATTTTTTTCAGGATGAGTTCCTCCGATTCAAAAAATTCAAGAAAATATTTTGTGTAAAAATATGTTATTTAAGTTTACAGAGAATAATATTTGAAAATAGATATTACAATCAAAGATGCGCGGGAGGGATGAATAGATTACAGCATCACTTAGCTATAACTCATCAAAGTACTATGCCCCAAAGCTAGTGAAGACGTTAGATTGGAATGTAAAAAGACATGACCAATTTTAAAAATCAAAAAATAAAAAGAAATGAATTGCTCCAAGAAATTAATATGGGTACAACTTCAATGAATAAGAGTGTTCTGTCCAAAATAATAAGTGTCCTATGGAGTGAGAATGAGAGTAGAGAACATAATCATAGAAAACTCATGAATAAATTTACTAATTTACAACCTCATCAAAGTACTTTAAATTTAAAATGAAAACATGAAAAAAAGAAGAAAGTGTGTAGAAAATTAATAGGTTTATATATTTAAAAAGTCTCTCATTCAACACTGTGAATGATCCTTATTGAATCATATAATGGATGTTATTGCAAATTTTGTGTCCGGATCTAAGTCTTCATCTATGCACGAATTGAGGACATAAATTCTTAAAGAATAAATTAATGACCTAAGTATCATTATGAAAGATAGCAAAAAAACTTAAAAACAATATGAATGTTCAATTATGTCAGATAGTTAGACAGATGGAAAGAGTATGTATCTTATCAATTATTTAATAAATAGTCTTACTGACACTTGGTTTATGAAATCAATTGATACTTCTGATATAATAAAAAATGATGAATTAATATTCATATATCTTGATGACATGATTGAAAAAATTGGGGAGGAGAATATTGTGCAAGTCATCACTGATAATGTCGCTATTATATGAATGCTGAAATAAGACTTATAAAAAAAAGGAAAAGATATAATTGACTCCTTATGCTACACATTATATTGATTTGATATTGGAGGATATTAAAAAAAATAAATATTCATGATATTATACTTGCTTGAGCTAAGCAAGTAGTAAAGTTTATATATGGTCATACTTAAGTTATTAGCTTGATGAGAACATTTACAAAAAATCATGAATTTTTTCGTCCAGCAATTACACAATTTGCTACATTATTTATTACTCTCCAAAGCCTTTATAAGCAAAAACAAATTCTTATAGCAATGTTCTCCTCAAAAAATTGGTGTTCAAGCAAATGAGCTAAAAAGGTATGTGTAAAAGCTCGAAGTATAGTGCTGTTTAATCCAAATTTTTAGCCTCATATTACTTTTTACATAAAGATCAATGTTTCATTAATTAGTGTCTTGAGAGAAGTTAATTCACATGAATTACCAGCCATAGATTATATTTATGAGTTGATGAATTCTGATAAGAAGAATATTATATTTAATTATGGGACGTTGAGAGAAAATATAGGCCAATTTAGAGAAAAATTGATACAAAATGGACTACAAAACTTCATCAACATTTACATGCAGCACGTTACTATTATAATCCTCAATTGTGATATGGCGATAAATTCTATAATATTGATGAGGTGATGAAGAGATTATTTGTATACATGGATAGGATGTTAGATTATCAAGAATGTTTAAAAATTAATATTCAGTTGAACTCATTTGATCAAACAATGGATGAATTTGAGAATCGTATTATAATTGATTCTCAAGCATTAAAAAGTCCTACAAATTAGTGGTTGTGTTTTGAGAGTTCAACACCATAGTTGCACAAATTTGCTATTCGAGTCTTTAGCATTACTTAAAGTGCTTCGGGACATGAAAGAAATTAGTGCTCATTTTATTCAGTAATATTTCTATTTTTGTGAATTTTTATACATAAATTTCTATTTTAATATTAGAGAATTTTATTTTATTTTAACACGTAATTTTTTTTATTTTATTATTTGAAGATACATACAAAAAAAAACTTAAACATAAAATGTTGAATGCTCTAGTGGATGTAAAGGTGTCAAATGGGTATGGCTAGGCCGCCTAGTTTTAAGTGGCTCGATCAGGCCACCGTGCCATGCCTGAACCGACATGATTTCATCAGGCCAGGCTCGGCATGGCCCGTCGACCTAGCAAGTGATTAAACTGTGCCAAGTTTGGCCTGTACGGGCGAATTTTTAATTTTCAATATATTTAAATTTTTTTACTCTGCATAGTTAATGTTAATATATTTTTAATATTTGAAAAATTTTTATTATTGTATTTAGTAATAAGTTAATATTAATTTTCACTATAAATAAATAATTAAATTTAAAATTTTTATTTTATTAAATTAATAAAACATTAAATTTATTTATTATAGTAAACAACTTAAATTTAAAAACTAAATATATATCTTTGTAAGTGTATGAATTAATAAAATATTAAAACTTAAATATGAATAAAAATTTAAAATCAATACAACATAAAAATTCATAAAAAATAAATATTCAAGTTTCAAGCATCAATGCACAAAAGTACATACTCAAAGTAATATCACAAATAAAAAATAAACAAAAACAAATATAATATAAATGAGTAAATCAAAATCAAATTTCAAACATCAGTGTCTCAATCATCAATCGTCAATGTCATCAATTATCAAATCATCCTCTATTAATATCATAGGAATCATCATCAGTAATCAACTCTTTAACTTTTACTGCAGCCCCAGCACTATCATAGATGCCCAAGCTCGAATGCTCTCAATCCTTCATGAATGTTAAAGTCTCGGCAATATCTGAACATAATCTTGATCTCTTATTTGAAATATAATTTACTGCAACAAAAAAATCAGACTCCGATGCTACACTCGATACTGAAAGAATCAGTAAATCCTATGTTATCTTAGATAGCAAGGAAAAGATGGACTCAGATAATTTCCACCACTATAATATATCAAGATTCTTAGTATCATAATGTGATAGGATTGAATAGTGCTCGGTATCTAAGTACCAAGATAACTCGCTCCTATTCAATGATTCACCCCATCATTTTCCCCTCACTAACTAAATAGAAAATTTATCGTCTCTGAATATGATATTTATGTCCGTACTCAGAGCTTCACTACTATTAACCCATACCTAGTATCATAGTATGTAAAGAGCTCAGTCAACTACTTGTGAATGAATCCTTCAGGTGAGTTTTCCTAGTTCATGCACGAAGATATGCATGTCAAAACATTCTCTACCCCTTCAACATTAACCCTTTGGTCCATGCAAGCAGCCATACAATAAAGAGATAAAATAATAAAATAGTACTTTAAGTACTTGATTTTTATCTCTAGAACAATATAGCTAAGTGTCTGGTCATCTCTATAATTCCTAAACATGCTACTATTATTGCATATGCACCTGAGTGCAATGCATGTCATGTAAGTATAAACTGACGAACACATATTATTCAATTATAAAAAATCTTAAGAAATTTCATTAATAAAATTTATGTAAATCAATCAATATCATCAATAAAAAATTCGTCACTCTTACTATTGACATAGTCTGATAGCAAGTGTTCGTATCCAACACACGACTCAAACATCAGGTATGTGTAATTTTAATGATATCTTACATTCGATTAAAATTTCTTATTCTTAAGATTCACAGACAAACAGAGACTACCAAACTCTTATTGTCTACGAGGCGTGCAAATATATTTTAGTGAGTTACGTATGGTCTCTAAAACGGAGGCACGCACTTTCATCCTCACTTATACTATCAGGTTAATGACGTGACAAATACATCTAAATTAAAAAATCTCTCCTAATGATTCATCTCTAATATTCCTAACAAAATTGTTAATTATTATTTTATTATAAGATACATTATCAAATATGATACTAAAAATTATATTTTAAATTTTATATTCTCTAAAGATTTTCATCATACACTCAAAAATAACATGGTTATTATGAGGACGAAGAATCTCAGAAAATCCTAAAATTTTTTTATTTATTATTCATTTATAATCTACATAGTAGGCGGTAAGGTATGCATAAGATGCATCATCGTAATTTATTCCAGATAATGGACGTCACTAATATCATTCCACTGTATTCCCTAAATTCATTAATTATTATTTATTTTTTTAATTTATAATATTTTAGTATGTCATTTCTAGATGTGGACTTATGAATACTATGATATGCATGCGAAAAATATATCAACATAATACTGACTACCCTTGGATCCACCTAAAATCTAATAGGAAGACCCATCATTGTGATTAATTTAGTCATGCATTCCCTTCCCAACTCGTTGCGGTATATGAAAGAAGTAAACTTCAAGACTGAACTGAATCCAGCCGCAAAAAACTAAAGGTGTCAATCGGGCCGGGCCGACCCAGTCCGGCACGAGGCACGACATGATTCGGCCATGTCTGGGCAGACCCAGCACGAGAATTTCCCGTGCCCATGTCGTGCCTGTCCACAACACCAACCATGTCGTCCCCAGGCCAACCTGGCCTCATGCCGTGCCTGGCCCGGCATGGTACCATGGACCGTTGGTACAGTATCTCGGCACGAGCCGAGAAACCACCCCAGCGGCGGAAGCTGAGCCCGATGGACAAAACTCGCCGACCCCTGATAGTGAAGAAGAATCACTGCGAAAGGGTGGCACAGCGGCACGCCGCCAAACCCTAATTTTTTTTAAATTAGGGTTCGGCCCAATCAGGTCGAACCCGACAGATTCGTGTCGCGGGCTCGTGTCAGGCTGTCCTCCATAGAACCATACCGAGCCAGGCACGGCACTGTACAATAACTGTGCCATGCTTAGCCCGGCACGGAAGGACGGTCAAGCTGGCTAAAAACGGGTCAGGCTGGCCCGACACGTCTCGTTTGACACCTCTACAAAAAACCCACTGCTGACGCTGAGTTTAGTTTGCCTAGGATCTAATGTTAATATATTTTTACAATATTTGCACTGTACTGATTTTTCTTTGACACCCCTAATAATTTTTTGTTTTATTATATTAAAGTGAATCCAAATTACTGAAATTCTAATTTTTTAATTTTTAGATATTTAGGTCGAGACGATTGGAGAAACTAAAATTTCAGTAGTCTCGGATCTTTCCGTAAGATTTTCATTATCTAAATTATAATTAATTTTATTTTCGTTATTACCATCATTATTTATGTTTAAAAACTAATCTTAAACTTTAAAATCAATAATCATTTTTTCTAGAGAGAGAAACTAGACTAGAGAGAAGAAGTAAAAGATTTTATTTTTTGATTTAAATTTTAAAACTTTAAAATTTTAAAACTAATAAATAAAAAATACTCGTAAACCATAATGTGTAAACTTTAGCTTTTCTATATCCACACCACACGCGTACCATAATCCACACCAAAGCCAAGCCCCAAAATGTGAAATGCCAAAATCTCAAAATTGATAATCAAAAACCCGAGTCCCGAAAAGGAGAAAATTAGAGAAAAGAAAAAAGAGCAAGAGATTTATGTTTTTGAAAAGATAAATCTTAGAATGAAGAGGAGAGGGACAATATCTTATAGATAAAGAGAAAAATATTTTTTTTATAAAATTATTTTTTTAATAAAAATTATTTTTTTTTATTTTTTAAATTATTTATAATAAAAAAACAAGCATAATCCTTAGGACCGTCGAATTTTGCTCCATGGCCATTGAAGGCGAAATCCAACGACTTAGATTGATTTTTTTTTATTTTTTTTTTACCATTGGGTCGATCCGACTATCGAATTGACCCAAATTATCCATTCTAGAAGCTGAAGCTTCTGGAATGGAGCCATCGAGTAGAGTGGAGAGCTCAGGCTCGGCCTAAAACTCAGGTCTGAGGAGTGTAGAAAAAGACCACGAATCAGGTTCGAGCCCGACAAAAATTTCAGATCCGTTAAGCCTCAGGTTCATGTTGAGGGCATGGGACTGGATCGGGGTATATCTCGGCTCATGCCGAGATACCGTGCCCACGGGCCATTGTGTTGGGTTGTTCCTGGCCCAACACATGGTCCGGTTAGCCTTGGCACGACATGGCATGAGTCATGCCGTGAGCAGGCTAGGCACGAGCATGAGCATCGGTCATTCTCATGACATGTCGGGCCATGCACGGCCGAATCAGGTCGTACCTCGAGCCGAGCCCAAGCCGTCAGGCCCAATTGACACTTCTAAGTATATATAAGGTACAACACAAGATTGAGAAAACGAAATCTATAAAGAAAATAAAATATTAATTTGATTTTGATAGAAGAGATTGATTCGAATGATGAGTAGATTGTGGAGAAAGAAGATCTTCTCCCCCCTCTTAATCTTTGTTGGCTTCATGATGATATATTATTCAATGTTGATGTTATTAAAATTGTGTCATCCAACTCGCAACAAACTCAAGCATCGTCGGATCAAATGATTTCATCACATTACTACAAAAAAAAATTAATGAAATACCAAGTAAATACATAAAAATTTAAGTCATAAATTTTATTTAATTTAATACAAAAACTTTGAATATTTACACCTAATTAATAATTTATACTAGGTACAAGCGGAAGCAAAGACAGAAAATGAGATTTATTTTTACACCAATTGATGAAAATGAAGATTTATTTGAAATGAGTACATGATAGTGGATATTTTCCTACTTTTAATACATTGGATGAGAATTATGATACCCTTGAAAAAAAGAATTTTAATTGAAATAATTTTTTATAGTTATCATTTCATGACTTGGTTATGATTTTTTGTTAAAGTTTAAAACTATCAGTATAGTTGAATCTATTTTCTATTTCATTATTTTGTTATGATTTTTTGTGAAAGTAATAAACAAGTATATTTTTTTTAATAATTCTAATGAATTATTTTCATATTTTTATTTATGCTATTTTATTTTAAATATTTTAAAATATTAATTAATTATATATTATGATGCTCAAAAAACTTAAGCTTTAACACATCGAGGCTTATGTCTCACCTCACATACACAAAAATATCTTGCCTTACGCATTCACATTTTAAAACTTTGCTTTAGAATAATAAAAACTACTAAAAATTATGAGAATGTCGATGAAAAATCAACACAATGTATATATTATAAAAAAATACATATATGTAAGAGTATGTATGAGATTGGGCACATAAAAAGACATGCTAATCAATGCATAAAAAAAATATGATGTATTAGATCTGAAGCAAATCCAACTTAGCTGTGATATCAAACTGGATCTAGTTTAACGTCATTAACCCCTTGATATATCACAATGATGTTGGGAAGAAAAACATAGATAAATAATTATGATCAGGAGTCTCCCAATTAGATTTTTGAAAGATTTTGAAGTAGTTGATATTATATAAACTTACTTCTAGCATGCTTATCATAAGATTACTATATCCATATGTATGAATAACATAATAAAATATTATAAATTAAAAATATAAATAATAATTAATAAATTGAGAAAATAAAGTAAAGTGGTATCAGTGTCATTAGATATATAGATTAGTCATGATGATGTATCATTTGCATACCTCATCGCCCAATATGCAGACTCAAAATAAAAACTTAATAAAAAAATTTAAAATTTTCTTAAAATTCCCTATTATCATGATAGTCCTGTTATATACGAGTATATGACGTGAATCTTTAAGAAATATAAAATTTAAAATAAAATATATAGTATAACTTTTAATAATTCTTCTAATAATACAGTAGGTATTAATATGGTTTTTATGACTATTAGAAATGAGTCATTAGATAAGATATTTCATATTTAGGTACATGTGTCATGTGATTAACCTCATTGTACAGGAAAAAATAAAAAATTTCTCTCGCACAAAAAAAAAATAAGAAATTAACTAAAATACATTAGATTTGTCATGAAGAGAAGAGGAGTTCATTCTCTTTTCGTCTGCGGGGCTAAAAAAATTTCCAAATCAATATGAGACATCGTTATAATTACACATATTTTATGTCGAAGTCTTATGTTGGCTACCAACCTGTAATACCTAACCACATTAATAATAAGAGCGACAAGCATATTATTGACAAATTCAGATTGAGATATAAAAATTTTATTTATAAAATTCTTTAAGATTTTCTATAACACGACGAACAAATATTTGTCTATGTACACTCTCACGACTTGCTTTGTACTTAGGTACATATGCAACATTAATAGTATATTTAGTAGGTATAGAAGTTACCATACTTTTAGTATCATGACTGTTTTGATGAAAATTAAATATTTGAAATACTAATATTTCATTCTAACTTTGTATTATTCAACTGCATGTATTGATTATATAATTAAGCTAAACGAGATAAAAAAAATTTTAACATATACATCTAAGTACAAAAACCAAGTACGCCAACATGAAAAGTTCATTCATGAAAAATTAATTTATTTATTTTCATATTAAAATATTAGGTATGATAGTTATCGTCATGCTCTAAGTACGAATATAAAAACTATATTCAAAGAGAATGACTTCTCCATTCAGCTAGTCATTTACAATTAATGGAGTGGTTCGTTGAATAGAAATGAGCTATGTTGATACTTAAATACTAATTAATGTTTTATCCTATCACATGATAATAACAAGAACTTAGATATTTTGCTATGATAAAAATCATACAAATCCATCAATCTTGTGTTATCTAAGATGACACGTGATCTACTGACCTCTTCGATATCTAGCATAACTTCAAAATTTACTTTTTCTATGATATTGATAATCAATATCATTTTAGAAATGAGATCAAAATTATGACTACATATAACAGAGATACTTGCATATATGAAATATGGGAAAGATTCGAGATTTAACATTTAAAATAAGATACAAGAGATCGGGGATATTGAGAAAAATAGTAATATCTTCAGATGCATTCATGTTGAATGACGAAGATGATTTATATCTCCATCTATAGTACAATACCACATACATTGATTATTAAATAATAATTCTAGATTCATGTGATACTTATATTGTGTTGCAATGTTATTATTTGTTTATTTTTATCATTTTATTTTTTATTTTGATTTATGCAATTTCTATTGATGTACATAGTATATATTACATTGCATATTAGATTAGATTACACTTAGTAGTTTTTTTAAATTGTGATGTTTTTTTTTAATTTGATTTACACGTTAATCTTTTAATTTAAACAAGTATGACATGCTATAGGCCCGATATGACCCTGCACTATGCGAGCCAACCATGTCATGCCAGGCCGACTGATTCCCATGTCGTGCCAGGCACAGTACAATGGCATGGTAGTGCCACATTCAAATTGACACCTCTAGTCCTATCACTATCAATGTCAGAGAAATAAAAAAATAAAAATAATTTTTTAGACATCAAATTTCTTTCCACGACTAATTAGCAGTTTTTCGACGACTATCCAAAATCTACCTAAAAAATATATAAAAATTCAAAAAATTCAAAAAATATATATTTTTAAAGTAAAAAAATTTATATAATATGGTATTTAAATATTTTATTTTTCACTCATTTATATTTTCTTATAAATGTTAAACAAATCATGTCATATCAATATGGCTCTAAAAATAAGTAGCTTAACGTGGCTCATTAGCATGCTTTTTACATGAGTCGTATCAAGTCATGCCAAGTCAGGTCATGCCTAGCCAAGCTAGTCTAGTTTATTCCAGGCTAGCCTAGTTTCAATCGAGGCTAACCTAGGTCAGATCAAGCTAGCCTAGTACATTCTAGGCTAGCTTATGTCAAGCTAGGCTAGCCAAGTTCGTTAAAGACTAACCTAAGTTAGGCTTGAGTATGTTTGGCTAATTGGGCTGAAACCAACCAACATGAGCCATCATACCAAGTTATATCATGTCGTGCCTCCCATACTAGGAACTCTGGACCATTGCCAGCATGGCTCGAGCCCATGGGGCAACATGAAGCTAGTCAAAGCATGACTCTAAACTAGGTCGTGCTATTCCAGGCAGTTGAATCATGTTGTGTCTTATGTTGTGCTCAGACCACCCAACCCAATTGGCACATCTACATTTCCTCTCATCTCATTTTCCTCTCATCATTTTCTACTTTGGTTGACTGGCTCTACTTATTGATTATTCCTAAGTCTTAAGTCTTAACTATAATTACAAGATGACAAGGCACTAGTTCAAAAAAAGAGATTAACTGCTATACACATAAAATTAAGATACATATTTCAATTATGTTTGTGTTACAGTTTATAAAAATATAAACTTATAATTTTTTAAAAGTTCGAATACTAAATAAAATAAAAAAATAATAATTAAAAATTTTAATGATAATAATGATAACCTAAATATAAATAATAATAATAATCTGACCAAAAGATCCAAGATCAAAACTAAATTATCTTTTATGGTCTCAATTAAAATTATATATATTCTAATTGCACTAACCACCTTAAGAGGTATATCAATTAATATACAAAAAAATATAATGCATTAAATTTTAGGCAAACTCAACCATGTATAGGGACTAATAAAATTTGATCAACTTTAACTTCATTAATAATTTTATTTACCATAATAATTTTGTGAAAAAAATACATGACCAAATTAATTATTATTATGACACTTTTAATTAATATTTTGGAGCATTCTATTATAATCAATATTATACAAACTTACTTCTCATCTTTTTATCATAGAATATCTAGGTCAACTGATATCAAAGACAATAAAATATAATAATTAAAAAAATAATTAATAATTAATAAACTTAAAAAATATAGTAAAATAATATCCATGATATTTAATATGAACTAGTCGTGATGATACATAATTCACATGCATTACTACCCACTATATCAATTATAAGTAAAAACTTAATTAAAAAATTTTAAATTTTCTAAAATCCTCAATTCGCATAATGGTTCTACCATACTAAGAAGCAAGACACAAATACTAACATGAGGATACGACACGATAGGATACAGGAACACGATAGGATACGAGGACACAATATAATACGGGGACACGATGTGATACAGGGACATGATATGATACGGGGACACGATATAATATGGGGACATGATAGGATACGGGGACACGATAGGATACGGGGATACGATAGAATACGGAGACACGATAAATTTTAAAAAACTAAAATACGAATACATATAGGACATGACATAATAAAATAAAAAATATATAAATAATCTTTTAAAAATAATTATAATTACATATTTCATAATTAAAAATAAAAATCATGCATTTAAACCCCTCACCACACTGCTTCAGTTTCGTAATTTCATGTAATTTTTTATTTATTACTATTGTATAATAATTATAATTTCTAATAAATAATTTTATTTAAATATAATTTTTAATTTAATATTATCTTCAACACCCCCATTTACTGCTTTGAACCATCCCCCATTGTTACTTTTCAAAATCCCCCCCCCCCCCCCATGTTACTTTTCAAATCCCCCACCCCCATGTTACTTTTTCAAAATACCCCCCCCCTATGTTACTGTTTCGAATCCCCCCTGTTACTACTTTAAAATCCCAAAGACAACTCCTTGCCGTTACCTCGGCGTCATCGGCCACTAGGCGCGTCCATAGGCTTTATTACGCGTCAAATACGTATCTAACGCATCCGTCCGATATGCCACCTGGCATATCATACACAGATTGGTCAACAATACGCTAAGTGGCATATCGGACACGTATCCAACGCATGTCCATACTGTATCCACGTGTCAAACATGGGGATATGACTATAGTATGACGTATCCGTGCTTCTTAGCTACCATATATGAGCATATGATAAGAATATTTATGAAATATAATATTCAAAACAAAATTTTTAATATCATATTCAATAATACTTCAAATAATATTATCGTCATTAATATATTTGTCAGGATCATTAAAAATAAGTCATAAGATAAATTTTTTGACATTGAATAAGTGTCGCATAATAAACCTAATAGTATAACCAAAAATTAAAATTATTTTTGCCCTATTAGAAAACAATAAATTCAATAAAATACCTAAGAACACCTAATAGACAATAAAAGTTTAGATCTATGTCAGCGAGCCTAAAAAATTTCAAATTAATATGAGAAACCATTAAAATTATATTTGCATGATATTAAATTCATATATTAAAGACTAACACGTGATATCTGATTATACCAATAGATAATTTAGACTATATATTAGATTTTTTTTAATTCTTAAAAATTTCTTATGATATGATAAATTTGAATTCATCTGTATATACTCTCACTACTTTCATTACAATTAGATGCATATACAATATTTATAACATATTTAGTAAGCATAGAAAATATATTATATTTAGTATCATAATTATTGAGATGAAAACTAAATATTTAAAATATAGATCATTTATTCTAATTCTTTATTACTTGACTACTTATATAAATCCTAGGATTAACATAGAAAGAATAAAAATTATTTTAAAATACATATTCATGTGCATGAACCATGCATAAAAATTTGATGGTTAGATTCATGAAAAATTAAACAATATATTTATATATTATGACATTAAGTGTAAAAATTGAACAACATATTTATAGCAAGGGATTTATGTTTTTTCACCGAAATAAAAATTTGAACCGGATTTATGATGAAATATTTTCGTAAATTCCGCTTAAGAAAAGCATGGGAATTTAGCAACGGATTAGCGACAGATTAGCGACGAAATATTTTCGTAAATTACGCTCAAAAAAAACATGAAATTTAGCAACAGATTAACGATGAATTAGCGACAGAATATTTTCATAAATTCAGCTCAAGAAAAATGAGAAATTTAGCAAATGATTAATGACAAATTAACGACAAAATATTTTCATAAATTCCACTCAAGAAAAATATGGAATTTAGTAACAGATTAGCGACGGAATATTTTCATAAATTCTGCTCAATGAAAACAGGGAATTTAACAACAGATTTAGCAACGGCATTTCCCTAGCTAATAAAATACGGAATATAACAACAGATTTAGCGACAAAATTTTCCTAGCTATGAAAATTATCTTGATTTTTGCAAATATAATGCTTGACTTGACCAGAATGTAAAACCCAAATCCAAAAGAAGAATGAACATATAACTTTCCAAGCTCATGAAAATAATCTTCTTTCTCTTTCCTCTCAATGCCATATCCCTCTACCTCTACTCAACTTACCTCGTTCATAGTCGCACCACTACATCAAATGATGAAGGCTCCAAATATAGCGACATAAGTGATCAAACATCCATCCATAGCTTCAATTCATAGCCAAAACCTCCATCGTATCTTCCATGGACTCAGAGTCGAGTGGCTTTTCGCTCATGCGAGGGGTGCTTTGGGAATGGGTTTACGTCAAAGATTGAAGTAATTCCCCGTGAAAATTAAATGGATTAGGCAGAATGGTTTCACTGCTTCTACAGCGAAACGTTGTAGAGCTCAATATGTGAGAGAGGAAAGGTGCGGTTAGTTCCTAAGCGCGTGAAAATGTCACTGAGCAATGATAAGGTGGACATGGTAATTGGGAGGGTAGAAACGAAGAGTTGCCAGACTTTCAGAACAGTGCATTCGAGGTTTTGATGGTGGGCGAAGATGGAGGAAAGGTTGTTAATGATAATTTCTTAAACAAGTATATTCCTCACGGAGGTATTGAGAAGCATACTATGCGTCAATTGATCGGATCAATGAGAATGGTGGATAACGATCAGTTTATTTGTGATCAGGTCAGTGCTGGAACTCACATGTTTCTATTTTGTCCAAATCTTGTAACTTTCGTCTTCGTTATATATAGATGCTTGTTCCCTCATCTCTTCATCAATGTACTTCTATTCTCTGAACCAGTTTCGTTGCCTATTAGTGATTTTTCTGCTTGCAGTGGATTGAAGAGCCAACACTGCTGATTACAAGATTCGAATAGGCAAATCTTTTTCACACCGTGGCAGATTGGTATAGTGCATGTGTCTTCTAGAGTTACTAGACTGTCTCATCGACCTTATCCGATCTTTGTAGATGGACATTGTGCTGTATGTATGCTCTCTATCCTTCACTCTCTCTCTCTAAAAGTGATTTCTATTTTTCCAGCAAGTCTAGATGTTCGATATACTAGCTTTAGATTGATGAATCTTGATATTCTATGTCACAGATAACAAAGAAGATGAATACAGAATGAAAGAAATTCAAACTCGCATTATTACTAGATATTTTTGTATGATTTAAAATTCTATAAATATGTAACAATGATTAAGCCATCGTGATTCTGAATAAGATTCTTCTTTGAGTGAGTTGGGTGGTTCAGTAAACATGTAGCTGACTTCATCTTGATGGAAAGAGTGCCATTTTATAAAAACAGTAGTTGTTTCCATGAAATAAAAGGAACAATGTCAATCAATTTTCTTAATTTTAGTAATTTATCATAAAGAAGAAGCAATGTCAAACATTAGTGTAACCTCCTAGTCATGTCATTGGGTCTTGAATTACTCATATCATGAATCTCCTGATCTCATGGATTTTAAACCTTGGGTCTTGATTTTTTCTGAATTTTAGATTTCTTTACCTTTTGTTTACTATATGACATGGGAAACTTCTTCCAAAAGAGGTGATCTAGTTAGGTCAACCCGTCTCACTCTACAATACTTAAACTAGTCAGTTGAAAAAAATATAAGTAAAATTTTTTCAAGAAAATAATGGATAAAAGAAATAATACTCCACTTTTAGTCGCTTGTTGTTCTTTAATAAAGATTGTTTTAATGTGCATTTTGTTAATTGTCCATCAAGCTGTACAAATGCCTTGGAGCTTTTGCTAGATGCTCACTTGGGGAATATTTAGTGGGGAATCATTTGATCGGGATTTTTGTACTGATTGGTTTTTTGTGAAAATTATTCGAATGAGCAATTTCATCCAGATAATTGTTGCTTGGTAGGCACTCAACTTATGCCACATAAATAATGAATAAAAAAAATTATACATATATCATCAATGTATAAATTATGTCCTTGTATAGTATGTAAATATGATTGGGACTGACAACATGTTAGATACTTCTATCAATAATAAAGTATTTTAAAGTTATCAGTTGAAACACCCTCCTTGCATATTGTAGGTAAAAGTCTAGAAATTGGAAAGTTTATTTAAGAGAAATGTAAGTTGAGATTATTTTAAGGTATTCATAAAAATATTTATTAGCTGCCATGCCATCTGAATATATGTTGTAGCAATGGTGAATTCTTGATTTTTTTTCTCAAGAAAGAAATAATGTCATAATATTTTTTATTTACTCATAAAATATTAAATTAGACACTAGATTTCATTGCATAACTATCATAATAAATAGTATTAAGAAAAAAGATTGAATACTCGATCTCCTTGAGATTATTCTTACGAAATAATAATCTATTTATTATTTTTTTAAGAGATATGATTAATCTCATGAACAATATTTAATCTCGTCATAAATTCTCTTGATACATATTGGTGTCCAATTCAAATCTGAGTGTTCAGTTAACTGTAAGTGTTTATGAAATAATGATCCATAAAAAAATTTAATTATATTATTTCTAAGAATAATATAAAAATTTATATTAAATTTCTTCTTAGTATAAGCTAGTTTCCAACTTGAATTTGACTACTTGATTGTATGTCCTTATGATCGTAAAAAAAGATTTGATACTACAGAGACTTTTTTCTATATTAGGTTGCAAAAAGCTATATCAAAGTAATTTTATTAAGAAAAATCTAAAAAATTACTAATTAAATTATTCGCATGAGTTATATATAGTTTGATGATAGTTAGATAACTAATATTCTTTAGAATTCCCCCAAAAAATAGAGGTCATCAAAAAAGTTGTTTTGGACAAGAAATTGGTACTTAGATCAATCAGAGCATTTGCTAGAATATAATCAAAAAAATCAATTTCTATAAAAATATTAGTAGCATTTGAGTTGTCTATCATTTTTTTTTTCTAAAGCATTTGAGTTTTTCAATGTCTTTTATCTGTAACTATGAATATATGTTTTGAGTTTCATATTTCCCAACTTGTCTTTTTTTGTAATCATAATATTTTTTATGTGCACAATATGCAAAGTTATATTGTTATCGAAGTTTCTTTGAAAAAATAAAAAAAAAGTGCATAGCATATATGTATAAATTAAATAAGATGATTAATTATAAAAATCTTATAAATCAAGCTCTCAATGATTAATTTAAGCCATATAGTATCACCTATAATCTGCAAATCTTATCTGGTTGTGTTGCTCGAAATCTAGAAAATATATTATAGTAATTCATTCTAAATATCTAAGTGAATCTCTAAATAATAAGTCTCAGTTTAAGATAATTTATATTTTTATTTGAATTTATTTTTACATTGAACATCCACCTTCTATTAATAACATATTTTTTTAATGTTATTGTATCAGTTACTAATTTCTATTAGAGTGGAGGACATCTATTTTTTTCATCATGACTCACCACTATTATAAATGAGATAAAATTTAAAAAGAGATTTGAGTATCTAATTATAATCAATAGAAGTTATAACAAAATAAATAAATAAATAAATAATGAATATAATAATATCTGTTACATAGGGTGTTAGGTATAATTTTTTATTTTTTTTCAGAGTGTTCACATGATCAAAATTCAAGGGTTTGAATGTATGATCATTTTATTTTTTGAATGATTTTTTTTATTTTGAGCATACTACATATATTTTTTATCCTAGTATAGACTCTATATCATGGTTGCGAAAGGCATGGCTGGGCACAGGCATAGGAGACGCGCATAATCGCCTTAGACGAGACGAGGCTCTTTCACATAGATGCACGGATTGCATAAAAGGTTTGTGTCTTTCCAGAGGTGCAAAGCTCTCCACAGGCACGTCTTCATGCAAGGTCATTTTTTGGTTCTTCCTCTTTATTTTTTTTAGGTTGGTCATCGGTGTTGGGAGTTGCAGGAACGAATGTTCCTGTCTGTTGCAAGCTAGGCTAAAACAACGCCATTTTTGGGACAAGACGATGTCATTTTGAACTATAAAATTCTAAAACGTCGTTTTGGCATGTTGGGAAATGTGAATAAAAAAATGATTCTAGCTTCTAAAATGATGTTGCTTTGGCCTAGTAAAAGCCAAATTGACGTCATTTTATCTGTAAACCCCTCAAATCCACATTTGAAGCAGAAAAATCTTAGAAATTGGCATTTTGGTGTTCTTGTTGCCTTTTTTTGCTCAATTTCAAGCCAAAAAAAATATTTATACTATCAAACACTATACAAGAGCAAAAAAAACCTAAAATCAATAAAAAATCAGCCAAGAAAAAATTGGAACAAGAAAAAATCTCACTTCCATTGGTATTTATTTTTTTTTTATTTTTAAATTTTTTTCTTCACTTTATTTATGATCTTGGATCATGATTTAGCTTTTATAAATGAGTAATGATTCTCATGATATGTTTAATTTTTTTTATTATTTTATAATATATGTCTCAATTTGTATATTTCACTTATTATTGAATATTGTGTTAGAGTTGATTTGTGTTGGAATAAAAAAAAAAGAATTCAAATGGCAATGAAAATGAGATTCAAAGTTTGATCTACCACAACTTGTAGAAGTGAAAGAAAAGACCTGAGATGAGAATATGCTCGGTTACAAAATAAATAAGATTTTAATACAATTATTTATAGACACAAATAACATCTTGTTGATGGATATAGAAATGCTAAAACATGTATGAAAAGACTGGTTCATGTTAAATAAGAGATAGAAGATTATATGAATGAGAAAAAAAATCAAAAAGAACAATTGAAAATGAGAATTAAAGATTTGTATGAAAATTTTGAAGACAATGATAAAGAAGTTGAAAATAGAAGAGTTTTTTCTAATATTACACTTGAGCCAAGATTAATCCGCACCGACTGATGTCTCTTTCAAGCTTGGTTTTGGCCTTGCTTTTGACCTCTTGATCCATTTTTAATCTCTAAATGTACATACTATAAATAAATCTATCATAGCATAGATATTTATTATGAGTTATTTCTCTAGAGAAAGTCTTAAGTATTACATATATTTGATGGAGATTGATCAACTATTAAATCTTCCAAAGGGTCCTCTCATTATTATATTTGTTGAAGAGAGATATTAAGAATTCCTATACAATGGTGCAGCAACCAATCATTCATGATCTTCATATATTATTATTTTTATAACTCGTTCGTTTATTTTATACTCTTGAATTATTCACTCAGTTGCTAATACATACTTTTAGAATTATTTGAAAATAAATAATAATAATGAAATATTATTCAATGAATAAAATTATACGTAATCAAAAAATGCTTAGAACAATTGCTAGATAGGTTGCTCCCATTAAACATATAAAATAAAAAAACAATATAAACTATAATATCCCCGTCAAGTGGGTGTATACAAGTCTATAATATTAAACATGGAGGAAAGAAATATAAATCAAAGCCTCTCCCAAAATTTGGAAAAGATGTATGTTGATTGTTCTACTTTCTAAATGTATATAATATTAATGGTCCCGTCTTAATATTTTTTAGGAAGAAAGTGTTTCTCTATGTATCTCATCTACCCATGAAATAACATATTGAAGGCTATGTGTTTTGTTGTCTTATTGATATAGTAAATGATAGTAAGAGAAAAATAAACACTTGATTTTCTTTAATAAATATTACATTCAAAGTATGTCATAAGTAACTATTACGATTATTCTGAAATTTTTTTTGTATTCAATCTCAAAATAATTATTTATTATTTATTTTTTCTAAAAAAATAAATAATAAATAATTATTTTGAGATCGAATACAAATTTTTTGTCATTTATTTTAATCATTCATATATTAAAATTTAGTCATTTATTTTAGCTTGTTCTTATATATATATATATGTATGTATGCATGCATGTATGTATGCATGTATGTTTGAATATATGTATGTGTGAGTGTGTGTGTGTGTGTGTTTCCATGTATGTATGCATGTATTGAATTTTTATCTTGTAAAATTCAGCTGCAAATTTTTTGTGCCTTGTGTTTTTAGGTTCGACATAATTTTGAACAAACAAATATATTTTTGCAGCCCTAGTTAAGGTGTTTATTCCTTTTTTTATGTTTATGTCAGAATATCTAGCTGTTTGATGTTAATGCTCCATAATTGATATTTATACTCTACTTTATGTAAATACTTGTAGAGGGAGAGAAAAAGGAGGTCATATATATATATATCCATTATGTATGTATGCATCCATGTATGTATATATCCATGTATGTGTGTATGCATGTATGCATTGAACTTTCATCCTGTAAAATCTAGTTACAATTTTCTTGTGCCTTGTGTTTCCAGGTTCAACACAATTTCAAACAAACAAAAATGATTTTTGCAGCCCTGGTTAAGGTGTTTGTTCCTTTTTTTTATGCTTATGATAGAATATAGACTTTTCTTGGTGCATACTAGTGTCCACCTTGATTATAAATAATCAATCATCTTCAAGTGTCCATGATTCTTGAATGAGATATTAAATCTTAGAGATTTTTTTATATAACTCAATAAGCAATGAACTACGTCAAGGTGACCATAATGAGGAGAATATAAAAAATAATTAATTATAATGACTGTATTTGCTATATCTGTCGATATCATAGTCACATAATTAATTTTTTTCATAATTATCTTATAAGTAATAGAGTCAACGGGATGGATCACATTAGAAGTCAAATCAATATCTGTATGAATAGGAGTATCTCTTGTAACACAACCCAAAAAAATAAAACCTACAATAATATCAAGTGCATATTTCATTCGTAATAAGATAATAATTATTATAAAATGCATCACCTTTAATAGGTATGCATGTACTTAAATATTGATATATAATTTTATGATCCATATAATAAATACTGAATTTGTAAGATATATATTCTAATATATTATTATTTTTTAATTTTTTAATAATTTTATTGAATTGAGTTTTTATCATTTTATGAAAAAATTTAAAAATAAAAAATGTATAATAGAACATAAAATAGATATATCCATGTATCTCAACTATTTAGTAATAAAAGTAATTAGTTACTTGAATTTTTCTTTATTTACATTTCTACTTGGTCCCTATACATCTTAGAGTATCAGATCGAATAAATTCATACTCAAATTGTATTGACGTATATGATAGAAAGCTCCTGTAAGATGTATTACCTGATATGCCTCCATTCTAGAAAAAATACTCTTAAAACAAGGGAAAGTATTTTCAACTTGATTAATGATAGGTGATAAAATTGAGAATACACAAGTAATAAATCCAAAACACTTAAGACAAGTAGAATGAAATGTTATCCCCGAGGAAAAAATATATTATCAGTTATACTCAATACAAAACAAAATCTTTATTAAAATCTCATGATCATGTAAATTAGGAAAAACAACTCAAAGAGAATAAATCAATAGGACAATCAAGAATAAATATAAAAAAGAAAAGTAATAAATATGCAAGTTATATACTATTATATTTAATAGATTCTAAATATTTTTTATTGGCGATAATAATTTTTTTAGAATAAGAAAAAAATATAATAAATAAGATATAATTACTTATAATGTGAATGTTTGTTAAAATGCTAATAATTCATGAATCTGTAAGCAAAGGATAAACAACAGAATGGTCTATCAAATAGAAATAAATTATCTTAATACTTAGATATCGATTACTATTTCATCCTATTATATGATGATAATAAGAATTTGAATAGTTTAAATTAGTAAAAAACATATAAATTTACTTTTCTCATACTATCTAAGATGACATATGTTATATTGACCACTCAATACTAATAATAATAAGATGTACTCTTTTTTTATGACAGTAAATATTATTTTAAATAAGAGATCTAGATTATGACCATATATAATAAAATTATCTTATTGCTTAAAAGATTAAGAAGATTTATAATTAGACATTCAAGATAAAATATAAAAATTACTAGAGAATAATAACTCATTAGGTATTGAGGATATTAAGATTACTAATTATAGTTTCAAAATCATATATGACGACAATCATCTGTATTTGTACCATATTTGTGCTATGTACACGAACTGATCATGGCAATTAAAAAACTCACATACAAAATATAATACATATTCTTTTTAGTTATGCTTTTGTTTATGTTTTTGAGTTTTTTTTAATTTATCATTTTGATTATATTATTATTTTTCAAATGATATCATAAGCTGAATATGCAATAGTTTTTAATTATTAATTCTATTCAAATGGATAGTGCAATACATTTTTTTATTTTGATATATATATTTTAAGTTAAAGAAGAATTAAATGTTTTATAATTTTTTTATTGGCTCAATCGGCTGCCCAAAACTAGCACAACGCCATGACCCAGCATGATTGGATCTGACAAAGCATGACCCAGCACACCAATGCCAGACAATAGGCCAATTAGGCTATGCAAAACTAACCTACCATCAAGTCATATCAACATAGCATGAAAAAGAAATTCATCTCATGTTGTGCCAAGTATGGCATGGTGATTCAACTGAACCACAAAAAATTAGGTCGTGTCAGCAAGGTATGTCCTATTTGCTACCTCTACACTCAAGTCTCTTTCTAATATTTTATCTCATCCACAACAGATTCAATCCATGTTGAAAGAGATAAATTTCCAATACTCATATAAAATTTATAAACTAGTAGCTCAACCTTCAAAAAAAAATTAGACACAAATAAGTATTCACTATGAAAACTAATCGAAATAAGAAAATATTTTATTTTTAAGACAATACTTATTACGAATATATTTGGTATAACTTTTATTTGAATTTTTATATCATTGAAATATCTCCCAAATATAATATATATCAAACTAAATGTAAAAAATATTTTTTTTCATGATGACCTTTAGTAAAAGATATATGTGAAACAATCACATAAGTTTCATGTAACATAGTCAAATTTAATTTATTATTTATGAAATATATTGTATAATCTGAATCAATCATTGATAATTTTATTTTTAAGATTTTTATAGATAATCAATTATTTTGGTTGACGATCAACATAGATGTATTATAGATTTTTCTCTATTTTTTTAGATGAGCTTATATAAAAAATTGATATTACCTATTGAAGATGTGAATAATATACTTATTATGTTAGCGGATAAATTAGAAATCATTCAACTCAATGAGCACATTCAATAAAAATTTTAGACAAAGAACCTTGGAAGGTTCAGATATTTTATTAGGATAAATATAACCTATTCCAAAAAAATTATATTATCATAGAGAAGTTAAGTGGTTCATACTAGTACAAAATTAATCTTTTGGATTGTACTTCGGTAGAAACTCTAATTGATTCAAATAGTAATTTATTATTCGATGTGACTCATCAAATTAACTTCATTGTTTATAAGAGAATAAATTAATTTGTAATGATTAGAAAAACTCATTCATGCAAAGTATATATACCTATGTGTATTTTTTTCTTGATTATCTTTATGAAACTAAAATCTATAAGATTGCCTAAATTATATAAAAAAAATATTTTAATAATGATAATAATAATGTCCTTATGGAACTATTACATAGAATGTGTCATATATGTGAATTAATGAATATCATTAATTCCTTTGACTTTCTCATTCACTGAGGCAAAATTAAGGACTTCAGTTTCATTTATTATTTGCATATATTTTTAACACATTATTTTTTGGTCATCAACTAACAATTTAAAAGAATACAAAAAAGAACGATAAAGAAGAAATATATGTGAAAAGATTCCTCCTCTATTTTTACTTAAATAAATTTTTAATAAAATATTTGGAAAGCCACCATGGTCCAATGATCATTGCAAAATACAACAGTCACTTGGATCACTACCAAAAAAATCTTTAAAAATATCACTTTCAAACCCAAGAGCAACATCCAATGGTCTAATTTTAACACATTGGGAAACCCAACAATTCTTGTTTATGCCCAACCCAATTATGTAACTGAGAAAGATGGGTTCAGACTAAACCTCATTCCCATATTTTGGGCTAGGCCATTTTGTCTGGCGAAAATTACAATCACTATATTTTTATTTTATGATCTAGGCATTTGAGATTCCCTAACTAAATGTTAGCAAAAATAAGTTTTTCTCATGGCTTCATCCCAAAGTAAGTTATAATGAGAGATGATCTCAATCCAGAGATAAAAACAAAACTCAAGTCCTAACCATACGAGCTACAAACCTAGATTAAACTTTTCTAATTGAACCACTCTTTGAGATGAAAAATTGATTTGCTCAAATTATATATCAAAAAATACAGTCTGAACAATACATCCCTAAAAAAGATAAGATCTAATAATTTATCAAAAAAAACACATTAATAATTTGACTGAATGTCAACCTTTCGAACATTACAAATATTTGCCATATTTCTTATGAATTGGCAAGCTATCCAAATTGTTTGGGTATAACATGAAAAGTAACAATTCAGTAATGTTCAGCAAGCATGCACATAGTATATGTACACATATATACATGCATATTCAAGAATTTCAATGAAAGAAATGACAACATATTGGCACCTTTGCAAAATGCCAATCTTTCAAATATAGCAAATGTTTCTCATTGTCTTTCTCACATGAAAGACCATCAATATTTAAAGAAACTTGAAGCCAAGAATTAATAAACTGTGATACAGTCATTTCCATTCTCTTTTGATCTGTAAATTCTTTTGCACCGCAGTCTACAACCTACAATTATATGAAAAATCAGATCAGATTCAAATTTGAAGAATATATAATTCCAAGCCACACGAGTAAAAACACATAATGAAACTCAATAATAACCAACATACAAGTGATGTCTTTATATAATGGGTTAACATATTTAAGCATTCCACATATTTGATACTCTCATCAATAATAAAATAAAATAATAAAATAATAAAATAACAATAAAAAAAAGATAAAAACAAAAAAACATGGTTACAAAGTATAACTCTCCGTCAAGCTATAACTGGTATGTAAAATATAAAACATCAAACATGAATGAAAAAAATTTAAGTTGAGGTATCTTCAAAACATTTGTGAAGATATATGTTAGTTATTCTACTATCTTTTCTGATTTCTAAATATATGTTGTCAATTGTATAAATGATTTCATCTTGTGTCTTCTCCATGAAAAAAAAATAATTCAGCTTTATTTATTTTGTTCACTTATGAAACATCAAACCTAGATTAAATTTCTAGCAATCTGACTATCATAAAAAAATAATTAAAAAAAAATTAGATATATGATATTCTCAAGTAGATAACAAATTTAAAATATGTCTCATTTTAATATTCATCACTATAAAATTTATCCTTACATTGAATCTCAAAATAACTATATCTTATTTTTCTATAAAACAAATTTGTCTTCATGAAAAACATAAAAATATGTCGAATATCTCTTATAGATGAAAGCTATTATCAAACTCAAATTTGTATATCCAACCACTACAAGTATTTGTAATTGCTGAAAGATATCTCAAATTATTAAAACTTCTTCACATACCTAAATATATGAAGAGGAATGTACATATGAACCAAATGAGAAAAATCTAAGAAATATTTAATTATATTATTTACATAGACTATGAGCCCGTTTGATAAAACTGAAAAAATAAGTGCTAAAAAATAAAGCTGAATTTTATCAGTATTGAATTTATATTGAAAAATTATTTGATAAATTACCGTTAATTAAATACTGAATATAAATATATTATTTAATAACTGTAAATGTTGAATACTGAAAATAATGTATTTTACATATTTACTCTTATTATCATTGTATTACATAATATCAACATAAATAAAATTTCTAATGAAATTTTTTTTCCAATAATTATTAATTATTAAAAAAAATAAAATCTCTAAAAAAATATCCATAAATAAATCATAAATCCAAAAAAGAAATAAAAATATTTAAAAAATAACCAATAAAATCTAAACTCTTTAAAATTATTCAAATTTTTAATATAAAAATAAAAATTAATGAAAAACTAGTTAATTTATTATTTTCTTTCTTGAATTAATCATGAAAAAAAAGTTAGAATTAAGATTTGTGATTGTGAAAAAATGATGATGAAAAAACATATTCACCAGCTGAACTGTAACATGAATGAAAAAATAAAAAAAAATAAAAAAAAAACTAAATGGTAATTTTTTAAAAAAAAATTATTGAAAATTTTCAGCCTTCCACATTATGTAGGTATCTAACAACTTAATATGATTAATACT
This sequence comes from Sapria himalayana, assembly GCA_029783825.1. Lineage (NCBI taxonomy): Eukaryota > Viridiplantae > Streptophyta > Magnoliopsida > Malpighiales > Rafflesiaceae > Sapria > Sapria himalayana. The sequence continues at coordinate 2,821,977 of JAREIK010001871.1, forward strand.
TTTTCACTTAAAATTTTAAATTTTTAGCTCCTAATATTTTTTTATCAAACACACATAAAATTTCAAACCATTAAAAATTTTAATTTTTAATGGTTTGAACATTTTAAGTGCTTTATCAAACAGCTCTTATATCTAATCCAGTAATAATCAAATAATTAATTTTTAATAAAATTCTTCTATAAGTAATAGAATTAATTAGAGATGTCAATTAGAGAAGTCACATTGAACAATAAATATTTATATCAATAAGTATATATACTAGAGTACAACCCAACAATACTATCTCTATAAAAATATCAAGCATATATCTCTTTTATGTCTAGACATTATCTCTGACACTAACTCAACAATATCTTATCATACATGTGATATCAACCCAAAATTAATAGGTAAGTTAGAAATGAGATGAAGATAGATGTATACAATAAAGACAAGATGAAGGAAAATATTAATCAATTCAAAGCTAAATTAGTAGCAAGAAATTTTACACGGACTTATAGCATTGACTACTAAAACACTTTCTCTCTTATAGCCAAAATGATCACTAATTAATTATAACTTTCTATTATATCATATAAGTGGATTGTATATCAGATAAATATAAACAATAAATTCATTCATGAAAAACTAGACAACAAAATATTCATACATCAGTCATCGAGATTTATTATTTTTAGACACATGAGTATGATTATCCTACAAACTGAAAGCATTTGTAATCACTGAAAGGGATCTCAAGTCCTTAAAACTTCTTTACATATTTAAATATATAAAGAGTTACGTCCATATTAATCTACCAAGGAAAACCTAAGATATAACTAATTATACTGACTAAATAGGCTACTTCTAATCTTGTAATTATCAAATAATTATTTTTTTTACAATTCTCTTTTAAGTAGTTGAGTTTACTGGAGGAGTTACGTCGAAGAAAAAATAAATATCTTAATCAATAAGCATATATGTTGGAGCACAACTCAATAGTACAACTTTTATATGAATACCAAATGTTGGAGACAATATCCCTATTACACTTTCGTAACAACATCTAATCTTAAATGTGGTCTCGTCCCAAAATTAATAAGTAAACCAATTGTGGAATGTACATATACATAGGTGTATTTAATAAAGATTAAATCCAAGAGAAAGATCAATGGACTCTCAAGGCTAAGTTGGTAAAAAAAAATTTTGCATAGACTTATGGTACTAATTATTAGGATATATTCTCTCATGTAGCTAAAATGATCACTATTAAGTTGTTATTTTCTATTAAATTACATAGATAAATTGTATATTAGCTAAATATATGAAAATGTTCATTCATGATTAACTAGAAAGGAAAACATTCAAGCAATCATCAAAATTTACTATTCAAAAGAGTATAGGTATGATATGCAAATTGTAAAAAAATAATTTATAGCCTAAAATAATTTTTTAAGACATTGTTTAATATATTTTCTTCGACACTTACTACATTGAATTTTAAAAGATAATATATATACATATATATATATATAAGACTTATTATTTCTTACAACATAGATATGAAAGCAAAAACATGATATTAATTGTATATATCAATAATATTTTGATTACATAGCTAATCAGTTAAGTATATCACAACCAAAATTATTGATCAATCCTTTCCCCATGTTCCATCTTTATCATAAGTCTGTATAAAAATTATAATCTAATTCTATGAGATCTCTAGCTACTAAGATAGGATTGAGTCGATCAATCTAACCAATGAATCTCATTTTTATCTTGCAATAGAAAGTAACAATATAGTAATAACTATTTTGACCATGAAAAAAAATATATATTAGTAGTCAATATCATAAGTCTATACAAAATCTCTTGGTATCAACCTAGCATTGAGTCAACCGACATTTTCCTTAGATCATGTTTTCATAACATACACTCATCTATATCTCTCTATTAGCTTACTTATTAATGTTAGAATGAAATCCCACGTATAAATTGGGATTATTCGCCATGTAGGATGCCTCAAACTATATATATAAAATTATGTGCAAAACCTCTCCTCTTCAGCTCCTCATAGTTTTACCCAATCAAACCCTAACAAAACATGGTATCAAAAAAAAATTATAGCAAGGTGACATCAATTTTGAGGTGCACAAATTATGGCACACACTTTGGAAGTGGCAGTGAAAACAAATGCTAATAGTATGTGATAAAGACAATAGCATCACCATCTATAATAGTAATATACCCATGTATAATAAATATTTCGGGATGACAATTGGCAATGGACGATATAGACATTGACATGATATATATTTTCAAAAATTTTGCATAACATCATGATGGTTTGTACAAAATTTATTTTAAAAAAATTGCATAGCATCAATTTTTTGGATATTTGTGTGAAAAGGTGGTACTAAAAAAAGAAAAAAATAATTAGATTTAGTGTGAGACCACTATGAATAACTCAGCAAAAACCAAGAGCTAAATCAAGTGAAAGTAATATGATCAATCATAGTACTGTGACATCTTCATCATACGGTGACAATCGAGAAAGATGGGAGATCATGTAGAGGTACCCTGAGAAATAGATAGACAATAGTGACATGCTCTGTGTGAGATAATGAGACATACACATGAGAAGTGTTGAACATTGTATTCTAATTTATGATAAACTTTTCAAGGTTCAAAGACTATACAATAAATTACTCGACCTATTGATGCTGATTCTTCTATGTAAATGTCTACTGATCATGTTAACTGATGATTTCTTAAAAAGAATATGCTATATTTTATTCTTTGAGTGTTATTGAAGTGGACACATTTATAACCACCATATTTTTTGCTCACTTCCTCACTTCAAATTCTAGGAAAGTAGATTCAGAAATAAATATTCATGGGATAAGTAATCACTTTCTTTTTACTTTTTTTGTTTAGTCCATAATTTCTAGTTTTATATATTAAATGACATTATTATACATGCCAACAAGCACAACAATATCAATGTTAATATTTTCTTTTTTACATATATTTATATTTATCAAAAATTTATCATAATTTATTTTCTGTCAATTACTTAGAAGCAACAAAGTTATAATATTATTTTCTCATTTACTTAAATTTTTATGCAAAATTATTAAATCAGACATATGATTTCTCTAAGAATTAAGTAAGATAGATTGTATATGTTATTCTCAACTCACATGAGCTCTTATAAATCCCTATCTATTATTAATCTACTAGTAATTTGGTCTTGATTTGAATATCTTTTATTGGATAAACTAAAAATTTTAGAGTTGAACATGAGAAGAGTGATATATATTGATTATGACTCATATTAGCTATGACAATATACTAGAATTTCCTATTTGATATGTCATGAAAATAGTAACAGGGACTAATTCCAACTGATTCAGTCAAACATTTGAAAACCTAAAAGAGCACCAAAAATAATAATTGATCATATTTTATTATTTTCAATAATAATTATACTCAAGTTACATGATTGTTAGTGTTTGAAAAAAAAAATCACAATTTTTTTTAATCAAATTTTATAAAATAGTAAACTTAATTTGAATATTACTTTAAGAAGTTCATAAATGATAATACATTAAAATATATTTTTCATTAGCTTTCAAATTTCTTTGAAAAGTATGAAATAGTTTATTAGACATCTTGTGATTATACTTTTACACAAAATAAGATAGTTGAGAGAAAAAAATGATATCTAATTAAAATGGGTAAGACACCCCTACTTCATAGGTTGTGCCTAAATATTTTAAGGGAGAAGTGATATTAATTGCTAATTTCCTAATCAATTAAATAGCATCTTCTTTCAAGTCATATCCAATAGAATCTTACAAACACAGAAGAGAGACTCTTTTATCTTTCACCTATAAATTTTATGATATATTTATTTTGTTCATGGCATCTCTCCAGCCATGAATAAAATGATAGCACATGCTATCAAATTTTATGATATACTTAGAAGAAATATATGTCTTATTTACTAAAGACAATGAGAATTATCATGAGTGTTGATACTCTATTCTTCAAAGACATGTCTGATTTTAAGGATTCAATCCAAAAAAACATAATTTCAATTTATGTAGTTGTATACTATTTTCTCCTATCCAATTGTTATTCCCCACAAAGAAATAATTATTAACTTTTCTCATATGTCTACACCTTATACAACTAATTTTAAGAAGAGTAGTGATACCTTTCATATAACAATGCACCTAAGAGAAGAGCCTGTCGTGAGTACTCTACTGAATATGAGATGTGAGTCTCCATAAGAACCTAGATGAGAGTTGAGAAACTTATTGATCCCAATTTAAATGTTAATATTAGACGAATATGTTCACAGTCTATTTCATCTAAGTCTTCAATAGTATCAATCATTCCAGCTCAAAAAAACAACTTAGACCTTTTGTATAAAATACAAAAGGAATATGTTATATTTATCATCTTTTATCACGAATACTTTCTTATTCTCATTTTAATAATATATATTCTAATTTTTTATCTTCACTTTATAGTTGCAAGATCCTGGATATTTTTTCCAAAACCCTCAATCATCTAGGATAACAATAGACGATGTTAAAAAAATTAAATATAAACGCATCTAATCATACATGAAATCTCATCTCAAAACAAATAAATAAGATAATTATAAGATGTATATGAGTGTATATGATGAAGTATTCATAAACTTGTGATATTGACTACTAAGGCATCAGCTCTCATGTGGCCAAAATATTTACTATTAGGTTATTACTTTCTATTACAGCATCACACTAGTAACCTATGTATCAGTTAGATAAAAAGAATACATTCCTTAATAGTGATCTAGAAAAATAAGTATTCATACTACAACCAAACCACAAGGATTCACTTAGTACAAGGCTATTATATCAGCTACAGATGAGTTCTAGTATCCCAATATATTATTGTCATTCCAATATTTAGAGACTGATGACAATGTGACAGTCAAGTAGCCCAAAATATTATAGCTAATCCAATATTCCGTGAACGGATAAAAAAAATATTAAAATTAGTTATCATATTTAGAAAAAGATTCATGATAATTTAATCATTACATCATACATGTCTACCAACAATCAAATTATAGACATCATGAAAATTCTCAAAATTACCATAGATGACTCTCTTCTCTTCTAAGTTATGAGTTTATGTTATGTACACTCACATAAAAGAGAGATATTAAATTTTGGTTTATTTTCTATTATTTTATTGTTTGGGAGTATCCATCTTATAAGCTACTTCAATTTATATATATATATATATATATATATATAAAATTTATGTTGTATTCTGAATTTTACATTCATTTTAATAAAATTTTATTTTTCATTTTTACACTCTCCCCACCATCACCTCACTTCTTTGTCATGCAAAACCTTAACAAAAGCTTGACATGTTTCAATAAACACATTGACGTGTTTTTCTCATCCATTACAAGATTAAAAAAAAAAGATGGCAAATTTAAGAAAGTCTCAATATTTTTCAACTACTCTAATAATAATTTTCTATAATAAAAAATGGATCAAGACAAATTTAATTGCAAATCAAAGTTAGATTTGCAACTTGTATATAAAAATATTATAATACTTTGTATCTTAGCATAATAAGCAACATAAGATAAAAAACAATTATTACTCTTAGATTTTAAGCTCGCCATGTTCAAAAATAACCAAAGATAAAAAATTCAATTAATAGATATGAAACAAACTGAATTTTGTACTCAAAACATAAACTTCTTTATAATTATGAAAATGAAACATAAATAGTCATAGAAGAACTCGTCAACGACTAAACAGGCATACCATAATTAAGACATAACAAATAAGTTGTGATAGGAGTGCTCGGCATATTTGTTATCTTAACTTGAGTATTTATATTATATTATTCAATTTTGAGATAATAAAAATAATATCATTTTTCTTTTATTTCTTCTATCCGTCAACATCTCTTTCCTTTCGCCCATCTCTCAATTACTCACCCCAAAACCCAAGGCCTCCAACATGAACATGGTATCAAAAAACAGAGAAGTCTGATAGTGAATGGCGCATGATGTCCAATAAATGTGTCACATGGGTCGGGCGGCTCTGGCACGACAAGAGGTGTCAAAGGGGCAAGCCCGGCCTGACGCATTTTTTTAGAGTACGACCGAGCTTTCGTGCCTGGCCCGGCATGGTTTATAAAAGTCAAGCCCGGCCCGGTCGAGCCTTACCTGGCCGTACAAGCCAGGTAAAAAATTTTTTTTTTGAAATTTTATAATTTTATATTTTAGTTTAATTATATAATATATTAAATTATATATAAAATTATAGATAATGTATAATATAATAAATTTATAAAATGAAAATTATTTAAAATTTATTAAATTTACAAAGATTAAATTTTTTTTATAATTTAAAATAAATTTAGTTTATAATTTATTAGAATTAAATTATAGACTTATAAATTTTTAAATGAAAAAATAAAACAAAAAAATAAATAAATCAATAAATTTTGTTAAAAAAAATTAAAAAGTAAAAAAAACATAATCAAACCAAATGAAAAATGACTAATCAGCCATTAGATACTGAAGGTCTAAACCAAACAAATTAAAGTTTTAAAGTAACGTATAAATAAAGCGTACAATCAATAAAAAATAAAATATCAAAATTAAAAAACAGCAGATCATCATCAATCGTCAATCGGCATATCATAAGCATCATCAGCCACAATATCAAGATCAGTATCATATGGATCATCATCATCAACAATCAACTCCTTTGCTTTCGCAATGGATGCGTCTGCAGTCAATGTCCCAGTCCCAGCTCCAGCATGATCATGGATACTAAATCTCGAATCCTCTCAATCCTTCAAACAATCCAATGCCTCAACAATATCTGAACGTAATCTTGATCTCATATTCAAAATCACATTCACTGCAACAGAAAAATAGACTTCGATGCTATGCTCGACACTGGAGGAGTCAAAAAATCCCGTGTCATCCTAGATGGCACGGGAAAGATGGACTCATAAGATTTCCACCACTATAATATATCAAGATTTTTAGTATCAGAATGTGATAGGATTGAGCAGTAATTGGTATCTAAGTACCAAGAAAGCTCGCTCCTAAGTGATGGTCCGCCCCTACGTTTCTCCCTCGTTAGCTGAATGAAAAAATCATCTCCGAACAAGGTATCCATGTCCGTAATAACATTCTCACTACTACCACCACCATGCCTAGTATCGTAGTATGTGAACAGGTCAGTCAACTTCTCGTGAATGAACCCTTCAGGTGGCTCTTCCAGGTTCATGCACGAGGAAAAGTAAGTCAGAGTATTTTTAACCCCTTCCACCTTAACCCTAGGGTCCATGCATGCAGCAAGGCAATAAAGAGATGGAACGATGAACCAGTACTTCAAGCACTTGGTTTCCATCTCTGCAACTACATGGCTAAGTGTCGGGTCAGCTCGATACTTCCTAAACATGCTACTAATGTTGCATATTCACCTGAATACAATGCAAGTCGTGGGCATATAAACCAACGAACACATGTTCGTCGTGTCATAAAAAATATTCATGAATTTCATGAATGAAATTCCTGAAGCCCAGTCAGTGTCATCAATAATAAGTTCGTCACTCTAAGTATTGACGTAGTCGGATATCACGTGTTCGTATCTAACACATGATTCCAACATCATGTACGTGTAATTCCAATGATGTCTCACATCCGATTAGAATTTCTTCTTCTTAAGATTCACAGACAAACAGAGACTACCAAACTCTTATTGTCTGCGAGGAGTACAAATATATTTTAGTGCATTACGTATATTATCCAACGCGGGGGAACACACTTTCATACCCGCTTGAACAATCAGGTTAATCACGTGACACATGCATCTGACATGAAAAATCTCTCCTAATGGTGCATCTCTAATATTCCTAACAAATATATTAATCGTTACTCCATTATTAGATACGTTATCGAATGTGACACTAAAAATTTTATTTTGAATATTATATTCCCTAAAGATTTTCATCACACTCAAAAATGACCGGGCCATCATGAGGATGAAAAATCTCAGAAAATCCTAAAATTTTTTTATTCATCGTCTAGTTAGAATCTATATAGTGGCTGGTGAGACATGCATAAGATGATTCATCGTGACTTGTCCAGATATTGGACGTCACGGACAACACTCCACTATATGCTATAAATTCATTAATTATTTTTTGTTTTTCTAACTTATACAATTTTAGTATGTCATTCCTAGATGTGGACATAGGAATCCTACGATAAACATGCGGAAAATATATCTGTATTATGCGCACTACCCTTGGATCTTCCGAAAATCTGATCGGAAGACCCATCAATGTGATAAGTCTGGTCATACCGTCCCTACCCAACTCGTTGGAGTATATGAAGGAAGTAAACTTTGAGACTGAACTCGATCCAGTCTCAAAAAATACAGTGTCAAGTTGGGTTTGCCTGGGATCTAATGGACCATGTTTTTTGGTGCATAATTTGGCATTCCTCTTAAGGTACCCAGTCCCAAACGAACTCTTACATGTTAAAAGTCTCATACAATATTTACACTGTATCATTTCTTCCTCACCCCTAATATTTTTTTGTTTTATTTTATTAAAATTAAGTTCAAACTACAGAAGTCTTTCCAATTTTTTGTTTTTTAGAAATTTGGGTTGAGACGACTGGAGAAAATAAAGTTTCAACAGTCTCAGACCTCTGTGTAATATTTAATATTTTCATTTTCTAAATTTAAATATGTATCATTAGTATTTGTCATTTTTTAGAATTTTTGTTAAACATGACACTTATTTAGAGATTAAATGATATATTTTAAATTTATCTATTTTAGGACTAGAGAGAGAGTAAAAAAAAACTTAAAATAAATTACTCGATAAAGCAATCAGATCAATCACGTGTATGGTGCACCACAATCTAGCTCAAAATTCAAACTCCAAGTTGAGATTCTCGAAAAGCCAAGCCAAATGACGAAATCTCAACTTCCCGAGAGAGAGTAGCAAGATTTTTGCGAGAGAAAATGTGAGATTTAAAAAAATAAATGTTTATGAAAAACATAAATATTATAGAGAGAGGGGGTAGATTTTATAGATTAAAGAAAATATTTATTTTTAAAAAGTCATTTTTTTTTGATTTTTTTTAATTTTTTAGGGGGCAGAATCATGAGGCCCGTTGAATTCTGCCCCCTAGCCGTTGGAGGCAAGATCCAACGGCAACAATATAATTTTTTTTGCCCATTGGGGGTTGGGGGAATCGGGTCGGGTCTGATTGGACCCGACCTGCAATCTTTTTTGCGGGAAGGGGAACGAGATGCTTGGCTTGGCGTTGGCCCGAGTGTCCTGAGTCACAGTGAACCGACCGTGACCCGTGACTCGTGAGGGTGCGAAACTACGAGTGCGAGATGCCGGGCTGGGTGTGAAGGGTAGCCCCGACCGTGCCTACGGGCCATGCCAAGGGCCACCAAACCATGCTGAGTCAGGCACGAAACGAGGCCCGGTTAGCCTCGGCACGGCACAACACGAGTTGTGCCTTACCCGAGCACTAGATATTCCCGTGTCGGGCCGGCCCAGGCACAACCAAACCGTGTCGTGCCTCATGCCGGGCTGGCCCAGGCACGGCCAAACCGTGACGTGCCTCATGCCGGTCCAGCCCGGCCTGGTTATGGCACAACATCTCTAGGCACGACAAGAGTCACGGCCTGACTGAGCCATGCCTGACCCGGCGCAGCACGGTCCACAATCGTGCTTGGACCTGAGTCAGGTCAGGCCGAGGCATGGCTCATGTCGTGCTTGGCAATAGGGAGCCTTGCCTCATGCTAGGCTAGGCGTGACCCATGCACTTGGCCTGTTGGGACAGTCCACCAGCCCATAAGAAGTAACCCGATGAGTTATAGGTTACCATGAAACCAGCACCCGACCTGACCACTTCCCAGTAACTATGTTATTGAACTTCACATTTAGTAACCCATCGCCACATGGCGTATTTTATTAATGAAACCCGTCACATGTATTTTATACTTTTATTAATGAAATCAAAATCCAAACTCCCCGCCCCTGACGTCGTCACCTGTCATCATAAGGACGACTGGCATTGGCCCTGGTCGACACTACAACATGATGAGGTCAGGCTAATCTTATGGCAACCTCAACCTGTCCCTATCGTATCCCGGCTTGGGGCTCAATTCGAACGGCAAGGCGCAATGCCTACCCACACCGCACACAAGCAACCGAGACCCAACTCGCAGTGACATTTCCAATAGTCAAAACCCAAAAAAAAAAAGATTTATTTTTTTTGTTGTAATCAACAATCCTAGTCGTTAGAATGAAATCCAAAGACTAGGACAAAAATCCAATAGATATCAGATTTCTACCAACTTAAAAATAAAAATAATATAAAAATATATACAAATAATATAAAAATATAATATATATATATATATATACATGATTTTTAAATAAAATAAAATCTATAAATATAAATTATGAGTTTGACATTTTTTATTTTCATTTTTGTATTGTATCTCAAGTCTCTCTGCTATCATTTCTAAAATTTATCTCCTCTGCTCTCTGTCTTTTCATTATTTTTTAAGCTTAAAATTTAAAATAATTTAAAGTTTTATTCTAATAAGGTTTTTTCTTGTTTCTTGTTACTACAAGAGTGAGATGAGGTATAGGCTATGGTTTTTTTTGTCTCATCTCCAGTATAGAATATAATTTGTGTTTTTTTTTGTTTTTTTTAATATAGATATAAACAATAAATTAATTTAAAAAAAATTACTAATAGCGAAAATAACAAAAATGATGTTAATATAGATTTTAGTATAAATAATAATGATAATCTTACAGAAATATACAAGACAAGCAATAATTTTCTTCAATGACATCGACTTAAACCCAAATATCTAAAAAATTAAAAATTAAAAAAATATATATTGTTTGAAATATTTTTATCATAATAAAAAATAAAAATATTATGGATATCGATAAAAAATCGACACAATATAAGTATTATAAAAAAATATATACATATAGAAGTATGTGTGGGACTTGGCACCTAAACAGGCATGCCAATTAATGCACCAAAAAACATGGTGCATTTAATCCTAGGAAAACTAAATGTGCGTGAGTGATAAAATTTTTGAAGCTAAATTTAGTTTAGTTTCTTTGACCCTATTCATATACCACAATAATTTAGAAAAGAAAGACATAGTTAAACTGATTACCATTATGGGCCTTTCAATTAGATTTTTTAATAAATATTAGGATTAGCAGTATCATGCATACCTACTTTTAGCCTGCTTATTGTAGGATTCATAGGTCTACATATAAGAATAATATTATTAAATATTAACAATTAAAAAAATAATTAATAATTAACGAATTTAGACAATATAGTAGTCTGGTGTCTATAACGTCTAATATATAAATTAATCACGATGATGCATCATTTACATAACTCACTCCCTATTACGTAGATTCTAACTTAAAACTTAATAAAAAAATTTTAAAATTTTCTGAGATTATTTATCCTCATAATAACCATGCCATATATGAGTGCAAGATAGGAATCTTTAGAGATTATCATATTCAAAATAAAATATTTAATATCATATTTGATAATTCATCTGACCTATTAATATATTTGTTATGACTATTAGAGATGTACCATTAAGTGATAATTTTCATGTTAGATGCATTTGTCACATTGTTAACCTAATAGTACAAGCGAGAATAAAAGTTATTTCCCCCACATTAGAAAAAATAAGAAACTTACTAAAATATTTTCGAAAGTCAACCAGACAATAAAAGTTATAGTAACTTCTTCATGCATTAGTAGTGAGAACACCAAAATGGATACTTCAATAAGAAGAAAGCCAATAGTGAATTATATTTTTTTGTGGAAGATTGTGACTAGAGGTATCAAACGGGACCTGCCGGGCCAGCCCGGCCCATTTTTTTCAGGTCCGTCCATGCTTTCGTGCCGGGCCAGGCATGGCACGGTTACTATACCGTGTTGTGTCTGGCCCAACATAGTTTTGTAGATTTCAGCCCGGCACGAGCCAGCGGCAAGAACCTTACTAAATTAAAAAAAAATTAGGGTTTCGACGCGCACCATCGCGAAGAACCCCTAATTTTAAAAAAATTAGGTTTTGGAGTGCCCGAAACCATAAATTAAAAAAAATTAGGATTTCGGCACGCCCGAAACCCTAATTTTTAAATAAATTAGAATTTGGGAGCGCACGATAAATTTAAAAAAAATTAAGGTTTTGGCACCTCCGTAACCCTAATATTGAAAAAATTTTGGTTTCAACACGGTACCGTGCCGGGCCAGGCACGGCACTAGGTCTGGTTGGCCTTGGCACGACACGATCGTGCCGTGGTCGGGCACGGCACGAGCCCAGGCACAGAAAATTTCCGTGCCGGGCCGGTCCGGTTGACACCTCTAATTGTGACACATTAAGGTGAGTTATTGAATGTTACATCCTAACTTACAAAGAACATTTTAAAATTTAAAGGTTATACGATAGACTATCGAATCCATTTGGGCTAGATCTTCCACGTGCACACTTAACAATCTTGTTTAACTTACTCAAAAAAAGAATTTTAAAATTCTTTCCTTAGGCACTACTAGATTCTGCTGAGATGCCTATACTTCTACTATTCTCTTTTCTTATTAATTTACTTCAAACTCTTGAATCATAAATTCATGAGTCAATACTCATAGTATAAGTAATCATAAATTTTTAATTTTTTTTTGATAAATCTAGAACATTTGATATTATTGTTGTGTGATTCATTGAGCATGACAGTGTTAATATTAATTTTTTAATACAAATTCTTTTTGTACTTAGGCTTCATCATAATTTATTTTTGATTAATTATATTACTAAGCAACTAGAATATAATAATATTTTTCCTTCTAATATGTTTGTGCATGATTGACAAATCAAGCGAATAATTTCCTTGAGAATTAAAAGAAATTGACTCACCTCTAAGTGTTTGACAACTATTGATCCATTAATTGTACACTCTCAGTTTATATATTTATCATTAGATAAGCTGATAATTCTGAAATAGAGTATGAAGAAAATAACTTATATTGATTGTAAGTCATGTCCACTGGAAAGCAAACTAAAACTTCATATCTGATATGATAAAAAAATGTCAGTAAAGACTCATTATAATTAATTCATTTATATACTTAAAAATCTTATAATACAATCACACATAAATATTTGAAATATTTTATAAAGTTTTATTAATTATTTTATGATATATTCATAATTTCTTATTTTTAAAAAAATATTTCAAATTTTATCTATTTTTATAAAATTATATAAAAATATAATTTTGTTGTAATATTAAAATATAATAAAAATAATATCTTGTGATATATTTCTCATCAATTTAAATATTTCTTTGAAAAATATTAAATGTCTCACCAAACATCATATATTGGCATTCATGGAAATAATAAGAAAACAAAAAAAATAAATGATTAAGATAGTTAAAACACTTTTACTATATAGAAATATTACTAGATATTTTTAGGAACAATGTTAACTATTAATTTTCTCGTTAACTGAATATTATCATTATCCTTCCAGGTCATATCTCTAATCTTTTGTATCCAAAAAGCAATTTTTTTATCCTTAACTCAATAATTTTAAGTATACTTATTTTATTTAGAAATTTTCTCCTTGTAGAGAAAATATTTTTATCCTTAACTCAATAATTCTAATCATTATCCTTAACTCAATAATTTTTATCCTTAACTCAATAATTTTAAGAATGGTGTTCATGTCATTAAAAATATTTTTTCTGGGTACATATGATTATCACAAGAGGTCGGACAGACATTATAAGTGTGTATGTGTTTTTTTGAGGGTAATTTTTTAGGTTTCAATCCAAAATGATGTATCATCAAACACCATATTGAAAAGATCCTTTCCATGTCTCATTGTTACTCTCCCAGAGTAATAATGGACCCAACTCTTGTACTAGATAGTTGATACTACAACCACTGCTAATTTTGAGAATAGTTGGATATCTTTTGGTACCTCATTAGACAACGACTTTGCTAGAGCCCATGGTGATGAGTTAGAAGGATGAGCTTAATGTAAGTATTCCACATGTCATGAGATAAATGTTGGGAGACTAAATAATCCCAACCTAAAAATATACACTAGATAGATACGTGCACATCTTCCTCCAAGCAAGTCACTAGTCACATAAGTTGATCCATTTCAAAATATCAATTTGAAACTTCTAATTGCTCTAAGAAAAAACTAAGAATGTGTTCTACCAACACACACATATATACTATCTTATACTCATGTTGTTACTGCATATTATAAATTTATGTCTTCTCTTAATAGCTATATGATCCATGATACTTTTTTTAAAGTACT